>JACEII010000082.1:222453-270877 GCA_014332785.1 Antheraea mylitta
CCATCTTCATATGTGCCTGATTAATATGATGTAGTACAATAGTCAGTATAGTATAGCTACTAATTGTTGTTGAGTTTGGAATTAAATGACCGTGTGTGAAGTTGTGTTCTCTTATTAAATCATCTTTAATTGTTTGAAATACGTATACTTTGTGTTATTTTTTGCGTCATATGCTATTCGGTTATTTGTAAAATTGTAAGAATTCGTCTGTAAATATGTAATGTTTTATTTAACCCTGTTCAAACATAATAAACCAACAAATGGTTATATAAATTTAGTTTTCCGTCTATTGTCCCGCATAAAGCGTGTTTTATTTTATTTCTTCGAATATAAGTTTCACAGTCGGTTTTGTACCTAAAACATTTTTACGATCGTACGCCTCTCATATTAACCTTGACTTTCTCGCAGTAATCACACCCCCATGAAATTTGTAGGCCGCTTTCGAAGGTTTTATAGCGCATGAAGAAATAAGTTGCTTCCGGTTCCGTTTCAGACAATTCTAGTTTCGTCTGCCATCAAAGGTAGTAGTAATAACGGCCTGTTAGTGCTGTCACACTATGTCGAACAAATTCGATACTTAAGTTATATTTGCAGATATGAAAATAACAATGTAGTTGTAGGAATGCCTTAACAATTGTTTACTCTTTACCTAACGTAATCGGTAGCGGCAAAAATGAATGTATATTGTTGTTGTTACTTATTAACTTTTGATATACTTGAGAATGAAAAAAATGTGTTAATTTATTTAAAATTAAATAAAAATAATGTTAGACATATCGTATAAGCAATGACATAGTAAATTAATGACAATATGATATAATTTAAGCCATTTTTGTAATGAAACTATTTGTTACACTATATTCGGTATTATTGCGAAATCAATGACCCTTCAAATAGCTACAAACCAAAAAAGAATTAATAAAATTGGCTTAGAAACAAGGGTGTAATGTGTTCTTAACTGTTTCCCTTCTGCCTATTGAAATATAAATTATGAGATATAGTTCACTCATTGGCTCGTGTTAAAATATTTTTATCGATATACCTGCGTGTTCATCCCTACAGTGAGTTGTACACATGCCCCTTACACCATCACTTTGATAAGACCATTAAGCCGTAAAAGCTTCCATTCTTACTAAAGTCCCTTACGGGATAGCGTTTTTTCTATCAAAAATCTACCCGTTATACCTTGGAATGATCGTCATTCGCTGATCTTTAACTAGGTAGGCAGAGTTTGTGTGACATTATGACATAGTTCATTAAAAGTTATATTCATACTTAACACAACTCTGAACCGCGTTTTTAGTAGCATTTTATTTCGAAATAGGTGAATTGTTGTCAACGTAGTTAAATAGGCTTAGGTAAGTTCCGTGCTGGTGGCGGTGGTAGGAGAGGATTTGTCGCTGCCGAGCGTGGTCTCGTCCATGCTCGGCAGCGAGCAGGCATGGCGAGCAGTGGCCTCCTTTTGCGAGGAAGTCATCTCGCAACGGCGGAGACGGCCCGCGAGGCGAACCCCCTTAGTGGCCGTCTTTGCCAACGGAGGACCGGCAGGAGGAGACGGCGTTTTGCCCAACTCCTCCTGCTACCGTAGCCGGACCTGAGAGGATGTAGTCGGGGGGCTCATCCCCTCATTGCACAGGTCCGGCGGACGAGGAGGGGGGGGGGCAGCTGGCGTGTACCCAGCTGCATCTCTATAGGTAGGAGCCCGGCGGCCACCTTCCGCCGGGTGGACCGTTGGAGCGGCTTATCAAGGGGGATAGCGGAGGACGATCCCTTGCCGCCCCAACATCACGGTCTGTCGGTACACCGACGGGTTTTAGTCCGTACGAGACGGACATAACCCATCCTCTCCCCCGGGAGGGTGGGTATCCATAATGGATTTCCCCACGTAAAAAAAAAATCCGTGTATAACATAATTCATCAGCCTGTAATAAATTCACTGCAGGGCCATAGGCCTCTTTTGGGAGGAAATTATGATCATAATCAAGACGCCAGTCCACGACGTATAGGCGATTTTAAACTCTGATAAATCCACAGTTCTATATTTTTCTACATACAATAGTACTATTGGAATAGTTCTCAGGTTCAGGTTCCCTTACATTGTTTTCTTTCAACGCAGCCGATAATGTTACCAATTTAAATTAGCAAATGTACGCAATTTCCGAAAAATCCGTTGGTACATGCCGGGGATCGAATCTGCGGACATCTAATTGATATTCTACCGTTCAAACCACTAGACCACCATCACTTCTAACATAACTGTTATGTAGAAACAGACCATGCTATAGAATCGTGCATTAGGGTACCTCCTTGACATAAGCATACATAATTCCACCTTTATCAGTAATACTCGTTTCTCCTGGAGCGGCTAACCCGACTCCATCCGTCGATTGGCATTATTATTTTGTTCTTATTTAAAATACATTCTCACCATGTAGTCAGGTGCAGTTGTTAATGCTTTGCTATCGTAGTCAGTTTGAAAAAAAACTTTTTCACCTACAATTTATATTGTAACTGTTCCGCTTTTAAGGATCGGTTTGTAATATCATAAGGTCATAACTTTCGTCTGTATGTAAGTTACAAAATATAATGCAAAAAAAAAATTCTGATTCCTAGTTCCAGAATTCAAATGAACAAAAAGCGAACAATATCTTGGTTTTTATAATATTGGTATAGACTGTCATGTATGTATTTGCAGCTCCAAAATATCTAGAATCTGTTTTTTATGTGTCTTCCTACCACCATTTTGTAAGTTAGTAAAACAAAACCTGTGAAGTCGCTAGATGTAAGTGCTCTTTGTAACAGCCAGACATATTGTTGTAGCTGTGAATGAGTCAGACGTACGCATTCGTTTGGTCGAGTTTGAAAGAAACGCTTGCTGCTTTGTGTCTATACTCGCAAGTCTACAGAGTTACGTTGCTATGGGAATACTAAACTTTGTATAACGTTTCTCAATTGACAACTCCGGTAGGAGTCCTTTACGCAACAAAGATAATAAATAGACTTAAACTTAAGCTGATTTGAAATGATCGTTACAATATATGGTCGATCCTTTGCACGAGAAACGATGCTTTGATAATAATAACTGATCTCACTGTAATTGACAAGAAATTTATATTTAATTTAGGTATAAAACCAAGGTTCTTTGTGATATGAGTAGGTAGCCACGTTCAATAAGCGAGAAATTGAGTAGAATATTTCAATTTTAATAATTATTGATTAGACGTCGCCTATGGCAATGCGCTGAATATTGTTCTGAGTGTAGGTGTACTTTGTGTACGTTATTTATGTTTGTAGAATCCTTCAGGGTGTAAGTTTTGACCAACGCTCTGTATTGTATTAAAAATCTTTTTTTTTTTTTTTTTTATATCAAAGGCGGCAAACGAACTGGTGGGTCACGTGATGTTAAGTGATCACCACCGTCCATAGACACTAGCGACATCAGGGACGTTGCAAGTGTGTTGCCAGCCTGTATATAGGAGAAGGGGGAGGGGAAGGAAAGGGAAAGAAGGAAAGAGGAAAGGACGTGGGCCTCCGGCTCTCTCACTGACCGAACGAAACACAACAATGCAAGCACTGTTGTTTCACGTCGGTTATCTGTGAGAGGGGTGGTACTACCCCGGAGGAGCCGACCCATTCATGCTGAAAGCAAAAATAGCTTCAGCGGGGCTCTACCACCTACGAGTATTAAAAATAAAACAACGTAAGTGTAGTATATGTATTCAGTTTGCATCAAGTGTGTATTTATTAACATATAATATCCAAGCCACAATATATAACAGTTAACAAATTATTAGTGGTACTGCTAATGATAAACAACAGTCATTAAAATTTTCTCATAATTTCAGTGTTATCTGTGGTCAAATAATTACATAAAACATTATAAGAGTGATAATTATTAATTCTGCGATACCTGACAAAGTAAAACCACTATAAAGTAAAAGGTATAGAACTAGCGACTCGCCCTGGCTTCGCATGGGTGTCATAAGTGTATAAACGGTTTAGATTGAGTTTTTGGCACTTTCATATCAATCAAACCTATAGAATCTACATCAGAATCATCACAAACATGAACAAGTATTTTTATTATAATCTCTGATATCTTCCGACATATTCCTTGAAATGTTATGGTCTAACAGGAAGTTTTGAGTCCTTTCAATACTCAGCGCAATTTAAATGTATCATTAGAGACTAATAACCATAACTAATAACTAGTTATCTATATATCTATCTAATACCTTTAAACGAGCAATTCTTGTATATTTTTATATCTGTATATTTTTATCTAGGATCTCGGAAACGGCAATAGCGATTTCCGTGATACTTAGTATGTTGGTAGTTTCGGGTACGATAAATCGATCTAGCTAGATTTCATTCATAGAAAACTTTTTTATCTGAGTTTTCTGGCAATGACAAAATATAGCTAGAATGTAAAGGTAAATTTCGTCGCCGCCGTCAAAACAGAAATAGCTCAGATGAAAATCAGTTACTTCGAAAATCCGTCTAACCCCAGTTCAAATCCGAGTGACAGTAAAAAAGATATCTTTGCTTTATTTTTTTTTTTTTTTGGTAAGAAAAATGCAATTTTATTGAGGCAAACCTAAGATTTTATTTTAATTTAAAAATGGTTTTTAAAGAACCGAGCTAGCTCGGTCGTCCAGGTACTATCTTAATAGTATGTAAAATATAGAAATGATTATTGATGATTATAATTAGGAGACCGATGTATAGCGTCTAAGACTTCTATGTAGGCATTTTTAAGATGTATAATTTCGTGGTACATTATTTCTATGTATTTCATAACGATTGGTCGTTTAGCAAGTGTTACTAATAGAAACTTCCAAGAACTCGTTGCGACTCCACTAAAATAATCTATTCTTTGTAAAAAAATAAACGATAGTAACACAATTCCTTGCATAGCTTAGTAAAAGGAACACATACACAAAGGCGAACTAGGACTTTGCTTCATATTGTTTTTAGTTTTAATTTCTCGATAAAAAATTGTTTTGTTCGTATAATAATATCCTTTGTGAGGTTATATTTCAAGGAAATTTTGTTACTGGATTGTTTATCTGTGTAGTGAAACGTGAAAGCTGAAGCTGACCCGTAACACAAACAGTGGCAACGGTAACTAGCTCGGATTGCCCGGAACGCCCGTGTACTGCCTCGGGGTGTGGCCTATCAACGCACCTGTACGACCATGAAACATGCGATGAGATGGCCATGTTTATTTTTTAAATATCAGTTTTGAAATGCTTCAAAAATTGCTATTGGTATGACATGAAAAATAATCATGCGTTGCATTCTATATATATTATTCTCAAATTTTCATAACTTTTATGATTTATTTATAAATATTATTTTTTAAAATAAAAATAAAAATACTGGATGTAATACATAACAACGAAACAAATTCATAAAATTAATCGACAGATTTCACTTTATTATTAGATTTTTGAAGTTTAAACTTGTTTAGACACGTTGAGCGGTATTTTTGCAGGAGATAAATTTATAATTTCGCGTTATGACATGTATGTAGGCATGACCGGCCGTATAGAGCTTACGATAGACTAGCGATGCGTAGTATAGAGGCTTGTGTACATGTGACATTGATATTTTGTAGCTCATTATACGTATGACTGATTAATATACTCTATAAAAATATATATAAATATTGCTGAGAGTGCTAAGAGATATGAAAACCACACTTAACATAAGTTGTAATCCTTTTTAAATTTTGAAATTTAAATATTATCAATATCACTATAATTAATAAAGAAATTCAAAAGAGAACTTATTCCATTGTTCTGAGTATTAACTTCTGTCGGCAGTCCTAATGATTGCCTCTACTTTTTATTGACTCTATAATATGCGTCTTTTATATCTATATTTTTATGTCTATAATATGCGTCATTTCTTTATTCACTTCCAACTAAGTGTTGTCATGTTTCTTCTTCAAATTGTTATATGCTGTTCATTATATTTTTTCATTAGGCTTAATTAATTACATATTTAAATCCAAAAATTTCACACCTTATTTTTTTCGATAGACACTTATATATTAATGACAAAGTACAGATATATTATGAATATTTTAAAAAGTTTATAACACCCCTTAAGATGTGTTAACATTATTTTGTTATGTGAAAAATAGAAAACATTGTATCTTACAGCAAACTTTTATTTTCTCGCTCTCTGGCCCCAAACCGAACGCTAGCACCTTTACCCTGAGGGCTGCCATGTTTATTGTGTTTTACCTTATACACAAACAGACGAAGGGAAATTTTGTTTGTATTTATGTAAAAAACTCCTTTGCGACCCGCGTCAAATGATGAGAGGATTAGATTATACAGGAGTTACTTTTGAAAGTAAGAACTTATGTTGAAAGTATACATATTTGTATGTAAAATTTATGAGCAAAATTCCAATAGAACACACGTGTTTGGAACCAACAGTTCAGAACCACAGAGTGTATCACCATTCAACTATTCCATTGTTTTATAATTATAACAATTTTTATAAACACGAAAGTGTGTTTGTTTGTTTGTTTTGCTTTCAAACCTTAATTACTCAGCGATATTTTGCATACATATTTGTCAAGTATACATGAAAAGTCATGTGTTAGTTTTTATTAAATGGGTCAAATTGTTAAATAGAGTTTTTGAGGTTAATAGTTGAACCTTTGCGAGCATTATTTTGGTGTGATTGTTTAGCAACGCAACTCGGATTATAAAGGTATTATACGACCTATTGTTACTCACTCTAGCGTAAGAAACGTGTGATATCCATCAATAAAACTCATGAAATGGACAACATTTTTATCAACAATACATAATAAATATTTAGAAAACAGTTCTTGATATTTAATCCATATACTTGTTTGCGTGTTGAGAGTCAGATAAGAAGGTAGTTGTATAGAACGTTCCATTAAAACATATCAATTAATGAATACTATATTAAACTTTTTATTTCGTACACTGGTGATATTAATGCTACAAGTCTTTGACTTCCACATAATAACTCGCATCCTAGAGAAAGAAAACGTACATAAAATAAAATAAATTTTCATCAAAATATGTTGAAATTCTTTTCATTTGCCAAAATAAACTGTGCCCCAGAGCTTTGAACCGTATATGGGATACGATAATTAACTCGGGAATTTAAAGGTAATTGTGCAAAAATATATTTCATAACCTTTGCCCGTGACTCCGTACGCGTTTCTATTTATTTGTCATTGTTATAAAGGTATCGTCCATGAAAGACACTTATGATTTTCAATAAGTTTTGTATGGGCGATATTAGTGTGATGGACAAGGTTAAAATATGTGTAATTTTGTTAAAAATATCGGAATGAGGAGCGAATGCCGACCGCGCGTTTATCAGTTATGTTTGAACACTCCTGATTGATGGGATCGTATTCAGAGGGCTCCGGACCAACCGTTTATTACGCTCCCTAACAGTTATGATTATTAATTGAACCATTTATATATTTCGAGGTATTCTGTTCGATATCTTTTTGTTTATTTTGCTAAAAGCTTTCTCTCTCCTATTCATGGAGATGTTAGATTTTTTTTCTAGGCGCTGTTTACACGCTTCAACGATGAACTTAAAAATTCACGAACTAAAATTATTGTTATCTTTTTTGACATAACTTATTTATTGAAAGTTCTAGTTACTTCTTAGTTTAAATGGTAGTTTTTTTTTTCGAAATGTCTACGCTATTGACCCAATAAGGTCTTAACAGCTTCACCGGACTACTAAGGCGAGCGCTTAAGGCACTCAGCCGATTCCATTCTGGCAACCAGCTCAAGGGTGCACGGCACACCTCGGTCTGGCTGTTGCCTGTTGCATGCAAAATCGCGACCTATCTTAGCTAACCTAGCTAACTATTCATATATGTATGAGTTGTTGAAACGTATATGTGTACCAAGCATACACGCCTCAACAACTCCTCCATATATTTATTATCGGAAAATTGAGAGTTTTTCAGTTCGATAAGGGAAAAAAGTAAACCCTTCCACTTTCATGTGTAAGCGTGTAGGCGTGCACGTGTGTGGGGGTGATCGTGTAGTGTTGTAGCAGTGATGTATATTTGTGTGTCATCGTATCGCGCAAGCAACGCACTCAAGGGCTCCCTACCGAGGGATCGAACCTAGGCTTGAGCCGCTGCCGTGGGAGGCCTAATCGGGTTTAAATGGTAGTTACTTTATTACAACTACCTCGTAAGATTCTACGGAAGTGCAAAACAAGTTTACTAGTATTGTAATAATAAGATATTGTAATAAAAAGTCAATAATATTATAACTCTTAAAATATTACTTTATTCTCTTTCTTTATTTGCTTATATCGTATTTATAAAAATAGAATAACATCACGCTATATCCTAGAAGCCTAGCATACAAAATCTAGATAAAAAAATTTGCTAAACGAATACAAAGCATCAGTGTGGGCGGACAGTAACGACATGCGACGCGGGTTTGCGTATAATTGCAAATATAAAGCTAAGGGAACCGTCCTGAATATCTTAAATATGTAAAAATCCAGTGTTTTCCTGTTTGTCCACAATGAACTCTGCAACTACTCAATCGATCTTTATGAAATGGTTGCATTTATGTACTCGTATAATTTGCTCCAACTTGAGAGATAGTATAATTTATATTTCGAATAAAAACCTCAAAATTATTTAATTACAAATTAAATTATTGTCAATGTTGATTCCGGTTAGCTTTAAATTAGCTTGTTAATAGGAAAATGTAGATCCGACTATTATAGATATCCCATAGATAGTGCTACGTTTTAATTTGAAATTTCTTATTTTAATTCAAGGTGTAATGATTGAGCCACAGCAACGCATGCCGGTGTGGCGTGCTCAGTTACTTTGATATAAATAAAAGGACCAAATTATCGAAAATGTTTTGTTTATAAACGATTTCTTGGTTTTCTCAGCCTTTAAAGCTGTGGTATTAAAAATACACATAAAAATATACAAACAACGGATAAAGTCACACGGAAATGTCCATTTATTTGTTTTATTTGCGATAGAATAAAATTGAATTACATGTGTGCAGCTCATGATTCTTACGATACAAGAACGTAATCTCCCTGTACATGTTAAATTTCTAGTTCCTTTTTTGTACAGTAACACAAAACATATAAGTCGAGGATAGTGAGTTGGATTCCCGATGAAGCAATCTCATTTGTGATGTGATACCAAAGTTAGCATTATTGTTGACTACATTTTTTGCCATTCAGAATTGGGATTTATATATTCTAAGAAGAAAATATGGGATAACGCGAATGGTATATATACAAAATAATTTAACCTAATGTAATGCGTATATAACAGGTAATACATATTGTTGTTTTGTATCATATTGTAATTTGCAACATAGCCGACTATTGACATTGTCAATAATAATAGCGGACAATATGTAATCAAAACAATACTTAAAAACTGTAATAAGCATGAAACAGAAAACAAATGCATGCTTGTTTGTGACTTCATAGAAAAGAAAAAGAAAATGAATACAAAGGATATGTCGCATCTCATCTAATTAATTTATGAAAATTGAGAGATGTTATTCTCCTTTCGCGAGATAACTGTACTAAGAGATTTATTGAAAACTAGTTGATATCCGCGACTCTGTCTGAATTGTCCTACGTGTGCGCCTCACTCCACTTGTCCGGTTTATTAATGGCCAAAAATTTACATCGCTTGTAAAATTATCATTTAATATAAAATGAATAACATTATATTAAACTAGCTTCTGTCCGCGACTTCATCCGCGTGGAATAACTTTGAGTTAACGCTAACACGCAGCGAAGCTCTGAAAAGGAAAAAAAAAACGGTTTTGAAACATTCTTCATTAGTGCTTCGCTCCTACTGGTCTTAGCGTAATATATAACACTGAACGAATTTTGAAACAAACTAATTCAATAGATTTGTAGTATTAGTATAGAATTATAGATGAAGTTATCGAGAAAATCTATCTTTAGATTGATAAAAAAAATCGGAATCTATCTAGTATTTAGTAAATTTAGTTTTTATAGGTGATATGGTGATATCTTTTTTAGATAAAGGCCGAGTGTCTAAAAAGTAAAACTATAAAAATTCGATTGAAATCTGTCCGTGATAAATGCGTGATGTGCGCACAAACGCAAAATTATTTATGTAAGGCAACCGTTAATACATTATATATCAATAGCTTATAAGTATCTCCTTAGGGTCTAAATTGAATAAAGTGATTATGATTTTGAATATAAAAACATGAAAAGTCTGAATTCCCCAGCGGCGGCCGTAGGAATAAATTCTTTTGCAAATATTTTTCTCCCGTACATAACGTATAACTCATCTAATATATTCATCTCAGGTTCAGTATCAGCGTTTACGTAATCTTGTAATAACATTTTACTGGGCTCCATACATCCTTATGATTTATCATTGGTAGGGGAGTACGGGAGACCGGACGGCGCGGCTCCGACGCAATGCCCACACCGATTCAGGCTGTCTACATCGCGGTTGGTTTTAGCTTATTCACATACGAACAGAATTAATAATTCTAAATAAATGAGATACATTTAAAAAAAAAATTTGCTATGTTATGAATATAATATTCAATCCAATATAATTCAAATCTATGTTGTTTCATAAATATAGAAAGTTTCTTTATATTGAAGATGTACTAAAATAAGTAGGTACTGAAATGTTTTTGAACATTAATTCACCGATAGAAAAAGCCGAGTTATTCGCGTGTGTCATAACGTAATGTAAAATACTGTAAATAATTGCAGACGATTGCTACTTGTTAAAAATACTATTTTATCATTACTGTTTCATCCCCATATCTCGTGTGCTATAATATGTGGCCTTTGTTTATTTGATTTTAACTAATTATTTTTAGAGTTTCAAATCAAATCAAAAATACTTTATTCAGTTTAGGCCCTAATAAGGCACTTATGAACGTCAAAAACTACCACCGGTTCGGAAACAACCCAGTCATCGAGAAGAGCCGGCAAGAAATTCGATCTGGTTTATCTTTTTAATATATATAATATTTAGACTATATTACATACATGACAGAAACTTTTAATGGAAAAAAAAATTAATGGATGCACAGAGATGAGTCAATTCCAGACATCACTATCGTTCACATACTGATCCACTCTATAATAGCCTTTTGAGACCAAAACCCGCTTGACATGGCGCTTAAATTCACAATCAGGCAAATCGGTAATATCCTTTGGAATTTTGTTATAGAACCGTACACTATTTCCCAAAAAACTATTACTCGTTTTACTGAGTCTAAAACATGGGATAACCAGTTTGTGACGGTTCCTAGTATTTAGACTATGCCGACCTTTTACAAAATCCAGTTTATCAAGGTTCTTTCGGACATACATTAAATTATCGAGAATGTATTGGGAAGGCAGAGTTAAGATACCGAATTTCTTGAACTTAGTCTTTAAGGATTCACGAGGTCCCATATTGTAAATTGCTCTAACTGCTCGTTTTTGTAATAAAAATATGGTGTCTACCTCAGCTGCTGTCCCCACAGCAGAATGCCATAAGTACGAAGTAGGCGAAGTAGACTAACCTAGCAGTGGCAATATCAGTTAGCTGGCGAATTTTACGTACTGCAAATGCAGCAGAACTTAATTTGCTTGCCAATTGTTTAATTTGAGGACCCCATTGTAATTTTAAATCCAGTGTGATATCCAAGAATACAGTATTATCAACTAACTCTACAAAATTCCCCTCAACCCTGATGCAGCTATCAACTCGTGGAACATTAGGCAAAACAAATCTTATACATTTTGTTTTGCCTGTATTTAGCACTAAGTTATTTAATGCAAACCAATGAGAAATTTCATTTAGAGTATTATTTACATGCCTAACCTCTGAATCTGTCCTTTTCTCTTTAAATATAATTGAAGTATCGTCTGCAAAAAGCACCATGTCAGCACAGTTATTGACCATTAGCGGCAGATCATTTATGTAAATTAAGAACAAGAACGGCCCTAGTATAGAGCCCTGAGGGACGCCAATTCGCACAAAGGATCCTGCAGAGGTTACCCCTTGTATGCTAACTTTCTGACAACGATCTTTTAAATAAGAGACTAGAAGGTCGAGAGAAGTTCCACAAATACCATAATGTTTTAATTTTAGAATAAGTGTACTATGGTCAATGCAATCAAAGGCCTTAGACAGATCGCAGAACACACCAACTGCATCATGCGAATCCTCCCAGGCACTCAATATATAGCTTATGAGCGTTGCCCCAGCGTCAGTAGTAGATTTCGATTTCGTAAAACCAAACTGTCGACCATCCAGAAACTAATGCACATTGAAATAGTCCACTAATTGGTTGAGCATAATCTTTTCAAAAACTTTACTTAACGACAGAAGTACAGAAATAGGTCTATAATTCCCCAGACTACTTCTGCAGCCTGATTTAAACAAAGGAACTACTTTGCTTATTTTCATTAAATTGGGGAAAGTTCCTTTTGCTATACACTCGTTAAATATGTTAGCCAAATGTGGTGAAATAGTAACAATTAAAGACTGTACTACTGTTACTGATATACCCCATATATCTTCGGTGTGTTTTAAATTTAATTGCTTGAAAGTCCTTATTCTTTCACCTGCACTAATAGATAAGAATTTGAATTTTGAATCTATAGGTACACTCATACTTTTTAAAAGAGCTGCGGCACCCTGGGTTGATGATGATATATCCTTTGTTACTTGTAAAGGTATATTAGTGAAATAATCTTGGAAAACAGATACCACCTCTGTACTTTTTGAAATATTTACTCCGTCCACATTTAGATTAAGTGAATTATCATTTATTTTATTTTTACCTAATTCTTTATTTATGACTAGCTGACCCGTGCAACTTCGTTTGCACCAAATTGGTTATCACGCGAAAAAATTGTTTCTTTTTTTTATCGTAGCACGGCAAAATGCCTGCACTATGCCTGATGGTAAGCACAGTACAATCCAAAAACAATAGCGACCACCAAGTGACACACTATCCATCGCTGGTCGCCACTATCATGCCGGCCTACAAAAAGCTGGATATGCACAGGCTGATCCCGAAACGCGACGCGCAGAAGCGAATCACTATTACGGATTTTTTCGTCATGTACATGGTGGTTGTGACCCAGTCAGGCTGTAAAGCCCTATCACCCCGCAAATAAAACTGATACCCGATTGCAGCCACAACTACCGTTTCCAATTGTGAATCCGAACTATCCACGGATTCACTTAAACATATACCCAGATTACATGTATTCATTTTTTAAATAAACCTAGTACCCATTCGTAGCGTCATCTACCAGGATCAATTAAAATAAAAACTAACCTACATAAAACTGAATAAACATCTCTACCACTTACTTTATCATAACTATCTTCGACTTGTATTAAAACCTTTTTATACTCCATTGTATTAAAGAAAAATATATGAACACCGTATCGAAGCGTCAAACATCCCGCCGAAAACGTCAAATGTCACTTGCTTGAAATATATTTCCAATATATTTTTATAAATAATCTCTGTACCACTCACAACATAGTACCTATCACCTTCAAACCAAGCCAGTTTTATACATCAGGTTCAATCCCTCGGTAAGGATCCCTTGAGTGCGTTGCTTGCGCGATACGGTGACACACAAATATACATCACTGCTACAACACTACACGATCACCCCCACACACGTGAAACACATGAAACACTGAATGATGATGAATGAAACATGTTACACATGAAAGTGGAAGGGTTTACTTTTTTCCTTATCGAACTAAAAAACTCTCAATTTTCCGATAATAAATATATGCAGGAGTTGTTGAGGCGTGTATGCTTGGTATACATATACGTTTCAACAACTCATACATATATGAATAGTTAGCTAGATTAGTTAAGATAGGTCGCGATTTTGCATGCAACAGGCAACAGCCAAGCCGAGGTGTGCCGTGTACCCTTGAACTGGTTGCCTAAATAAAATCGGCTGAGTGCCTTAAGCGCTCGTCTTAGTAGTCCGGTAACTTATATACGTATATAAGTTATTGAAACATGCATGTGTACCAAGCATGCGTGCCTCAACAACTTCTATATGTATTTTGTGTAGGAAAAAATCCTCTAAACTATGTAGGATAGGATAACAAAAAATAAGGGTAGAACTCTTGTGTCACTGTATCGCGTGAGCAGCGTACTCAAGGGCTCCACGCCCAGGGAACAGATCTAGGCTTGAGCCGTTGCCGAGAAGGGCCTAATTTGGTGTACGGGAGCGAAATTTAGTCCCAGACCACGGCGGCGTGATCTGCGGTTATGCGGGTGTGGGTGAGAACACGCTCTGTTTGAAGAGACAGGCTGGTACTGATCGTTCGCTGACGTGATTGAATCAGGAGGGTCGGTAAAAATGTGTCGCGGTCGTCTTCTATACTGCGCAGCGTTGGGTGCGGGTTCATCGTTCGCGGCGGATACCACTAACGGGCTGGGATGATTCGCGGCTTTTTCGAAATAACTACCTGTAAGTGATTTTATATACGCTCAGACAGAAAGCATCTCCAGGTCCTGTGGAGATCCTTATTCCGGACGTACCATGGGGCACCGGTGATTTTACGTAGGGCTCAGTTCTGGAGAATCTGCAACTTTTGAATACGATTTTGCGCATGTGCAAAGACCGAACAACTGTACGTCATAATCGGACGGATACAAGTTTTGTATAAAGTGAGTTTGTCTGGGGGATATTTTACTCTTATGACAAAGCAAATGATAGAAACGACCTAAGACCATACGGCTTTGTTTCGCACTCTTTCTGTGTGTGAATCGAAATTTAAGTGTTTATCTAAAGTAACACCAAGATATTTCACCTCGCCGGCCCAAGGTATTTCGGCTTTGTATAGCCTGATGGTCGACGACGCATATATTTGAGATGGCGTCAATCCCAAGTCATACGTTTACGTTTATCGTTGTATATGGTGGTCAATAATGTTTAATAAAATGAAATTGGTTCTTTGCTATGAAAAAAAAAATTGATTTGAAATTTATTATTGGAACGAAGTTCCTTACGGCAGGCTTGGAGGAGATAGAGATTTTGCTGCGCGACCGAACTGAAAAAAATGTGATAGTAAAACTGTAACGAAAAGTGCATGGAATAAAACAGTTAAATGAGACGTGCGCAGGCGCGACAGTCGTATACATAAGCGAGTAGTGTATAATATCTTTCTCTTTCTCCTTTTTTGTAATTATTTCTATTTCTCTGTAATTTTATGTTGTCAAACAAAAATAAAGAGACATATTTTGTTATTTTAATTGATAATTTGAATTACGATTACGTAAAATTGAGCACGGTTTTTTTTTCCAAATAGTGTCGATTCTACATTAGCCGAAAGAACTTCGTTCCTACCTGGTGTCCCACGACACCACATTCTTTTTTTTATTTATGAAATATATCAGCGGGTATATATATGATTGTTTATAAAAAATGTGTCTGAATGTTTAATTGCGTTTAAAAGTTACTGAAAAAAATGTTCCTAAACTTATTATTGATTAATCATAAATCAAAATGCCTATTAAAAATACAACGTTAACCCGCTACCAAGTGTCCTAAATTCTGTCTATTGATATATTGATAATTTCTGTAGGTGGTAGAGCCACGCTGAAGCTATTACTGGTTTCAGCATGAATGGGTCGGCCCGTTCGGGCTAATACTGCCAAAATACTTACAGAAAACCGACGTCAAATAACAGTGCTTGCATTGTAATGTTCGGTCAGTGCGAGTGCCGGAAGTTCCCTTATACTCCCCCATATACAGGTTGGAAACGCACTTACAAATCCCCTGGTGTTGCTAGTGTCTATAGACGGTGGTGGTCACTAAACATCACGTGACCCACCTGTTCGTTTGCCTCTTATGATATAAAAAAAAATATATTGATGTATTAAAGAACCAGGTATTCTAAAATTCTTGTTCTTTTAACGTTGCCGGCTCTTGTACTAAGGTGTCGCAAAAAAGTCTAGTTACGTTAACTGCAAATTTTCGTTTTTCGTTATTCTGGAGAACTCATTGCGTTTTATGGGACAAAGAGTATCCTGGATGTAGTCTTCTAATATTAGTTATCACCGTGTCAAATTTCGTTAAAATTGGTTCAGTACTTTCAGAGTAATTCGGGTTTATATTCTAGACTTTAATCCTTTATCCTGGAGAACCCTTTGCGTTTTATGAGACAAAAAGTATATTTGATGTAATCTCGTAATATTAGTTATCACTATGTCAAGTTTCATCAAGATTGGTTCAGTACTTTCAGAGTGATGCGTGTGCATAGGGACAGACAGACAGACAGACAGACAGACAAAAATTGTAAAAAGATTATTTTTGGCTTCTATATCGATAACATAGTCTACCCTGATTAAAATTTGCAAAAAATATTTAATGTACAGATTTCGACTTGTTACAGTTTTATTATAGTATAGATATGCCAAACAGTCTTGGTCTTATTTCTTGGTTCGTGAACTTTAATCTTTGCTTAAAATCTTAAAATCTTTGCTTTGGTAGCAATACAAACACGTTTAACAACTTTAGAATAATTTCTAACATAAGCATGAAAGGATTCACTACTTGTTAGTGATCTCCTATAATAAAGATCATATAATCGATCTCTACTTTTTTTAATGCCTTTTGTTGCCCATTCACTAAAACTATTTTTCCCCTTTACATTAATAACCTTTCTTGGGCAATGTTTATTGAATTCAATGCTTATGATACTAAATAAATTTTCATAATAACAATCTGTATCTTGATTATTAATTGTTTTGGAAGATAGGTGTTGTGCAATATTAGAATTTAAAAGACCTAGTCTACTGTCTAAGTATATAATTACGTATATAAGTCTACATTGTTTCTTGCAATCAACTTTAGGTTTATCACAACTTATTTTAACAAGGAGACCTTTGTGATCAGAGCGTATACCCGTAGCAATACTACTGCCAATGATCTTGAAGTTACTAAAAATATTATCAATGTATGATGCAGTTTGTAACGTACATCTGGTCGGCTTATTAAAAAGAGGATCCAGGTTAAACGACTTAAATAAAGATGTGAACATAGTAACTTCTGGCGACATACTTAAGATATCTATATTAAAGTCACCACAGACCAAAACTCGCTTATTACCATTCAAAATTCTTATTAAAATTTCCTCCATTTTTTGTAGGAATTGACAAATATTTGATGATGGAGGTCTATGAACACAAAGAATTATTAATTTATCCATCTCTGCACAAGCCACTTCACAGATACGATCTATCGAAAGACCACATATATCTTTTCTTTATATTTTAAATTATTTTTCAATAATAAAAGACAACCACTATCGACAGTGATTGTTCTGTTAAATACACTGGCACCCGAAAAATGGGGTATATCGAATTGCATCTTGTTCGGTTTAAACCATGTTTCTGTAAAGCATAATATATCTAAATTCTCTCTATTTAAAAACAAATCTGTGTCTAATATTTTGCCGGAGAAGCGATTCATATTTTGGTGGTATAACGTAACAGTACCCTTCTTCTTTGTCTTATTAACTAGTTTAAAATTTTTATCACAGCATCTTTACTTGAACTATATGATACTGCTGAGTTACTTACCCTACTTACATTATAAGCTATCAATGTAGCTATGTCGCGCTTATACTTATTTGGGAAAAAACATACTTTCCCGCGTTAATATAAAGTTGTTAATAAATTTATTAACATCAAAAAATATAAATTTGTCATTATGACGACATGTCAAATTGTATAATAACGTATTTAACATATGAATGTTATTATTATTTTTTTGTGGTAGGGAAAGAGAATATGGAAAAGCACATAACATTATGCTAGTCACATTCAACTGTAACAGTTTCTCAAATGTCTTATATAAATCAAACTTTTTTACATCTGAACTGTCCCCTATTAAAATTACAATATTACATTGATTATCAAAGTCTGTGTTCAAGATTTTGTCAATTATTTGCTTATATGTGGCACCAGGCATACAGTAATTAATTATATTGTCACTTAATGATTGCGCCAACATACAACCCATACCCCTACCAATTCTATCACTGTACACTATAGTCTTGCTTTGCTATATAGGTTCTTATGAAATAGTAATGAATAAATATCATTTTGACGCGCTAATAACTTTGAGCCCATCAGGCTATACGGAATCGATATCCCTTGGTTCGAAGAGGTCAAATATCTCGGTGTTACATTAGATAGACATTTAAAGTTCACATATAGACAGAGTGCGAAACAAACTCGCTATGGTCTTGGGTCGCCTCCATCCGTTGCTTTGTCATAAGAGTAAGATGTCCCTCAGACACAAGCTCACTTTGTTTAAGACATGTATATCCGTCCCGTGATGACATATAGCGAATATGTCCAAAGATAACTTTCATAAGCTGCAAGTTCTGATTTACGTAAAGTGACCGGTGCCCCGTAGTACATCCGGAGGGTCGATCTCCATAGAGGTCTAGAGATCCCTTCCATCTGGGCGTACGTAACATCACTTACGATTACTTATTTTGAAAAAGCCGCGAATCATCCCAGTTCGTTAGTGGTATCCGCCGCGAACTATGAACTCGAACCTAACGCTGTGCGTTATAAAAGACGTCCGCGACACATTTTTACCGACCCTCCTGATTCAATCACGTCAGCGAACGATCAGTACCAGCCTGTCCCTCGAAACAGAGCGTGTTCACGCCCACGCCCGCGTAATCACAGATTACGCTGCCGTGGTCTGGGGGTTAATTTCGCTCCCGCACACCCGATTAGGCCTCCCACGGCAACGACTCAAGCCTAGGTTCGATCCCTCGGTAGGGAACCCTTGAGTGCGTTGCTTGCACGATACGGTGACACACAAATATACATCATTGCTACAACACTACACGATCACCCCCACACACGTGCACGCCTGCACTCTTACACATGAAAGTGGAAGGGCTTACTTTTTTCCCTTATCGAACTGAAAAACTCTTAATTTTCCGATAATAAATATATGGAGGAGTTGTTGAGGCATGTATGCTTGGTACACATATACGTTTCAACAACTCATACATATATGAATAGTTAGCTAGGTTAGCTAAGATAGATCGCGATTTTGCATGCAACAAGCAACAGCCAAGCCGAGGTTTGCCGTGCACCCTTGAGATGGTTACCAAAATAAAATCGGCTGAGTGCCTTAAGCGCTCGCCTTAGTAGTCCAGTGAAGCTGTTAAGACCTTGCTGGGTCAACAGCGTAGTCATTTCGAAAAAGAAACATCATTTTGAAATAAATCGTTTAGTATATTTACATAGAATTTGACACGTAAGTATTATATGGCAAATCTTTTGAAGGGATCGTAATAACGATATGTCCCGACAGAGCCACTCGCCTAAACATCATGTGAAATTTTGTTTAAATAGTAACTATTAGTTTTATTTGAGAGTTCTTCTGTTTTTCGGTATATTTAATATATAATGTAGACTATTTAATTTCTCATTTATAATATTCCTATCTTTTGTTCACGGTTTCGCTTGCGTTAATGTACATAAATTCCATGTATCCTTTGGGAACAGCAATTTATCTAGGTGAACGTTACCCTATATCTTTTCCTAAACCACAGACAACATTTGCGAAAAAAATTGTATTGATCGGATGAGTAGGTAAGTCTTAAAACCGTTACAAACAAAGACATAAACGCACATTTATATTCATAACTAGCAGTGCTCGCGACCTAATGTGAAAAAAACAGTGACTGATAAAATCATATGAATATATTAAGGCTATTTAAGTAAATAGACAAGTGTCTACCTTTCTCTTGTACTAAACTCCTGTCACCATTCAAATTACAATAACTTTTGTTAGATTGAACAGATTTTATTGAAAGTAAAATTAAATTTTACTCGAGGGTATGCTTTATGATTATCTGAGATTTATAGTGAACGCAGTACTTTAGTAGTGATGCGTGTCCATGTTCACACAAACGGAACGACAGACACACATTTCTAAACATCATTGAAATGTATTGAATTACTTATTCCGAGACATCTGTAACTACTTTTTCACAAAAAAGTAAAAAGTATAGACACTTTAGATTTACATACTTATCATATGTTTAGATATAACCTAGGATAAATCAAAAATGTAAAAGATAGCTCTCACAATAGACGAATGATGAAACTACACGGAGTTTATGATAAAAAGTGAAACATTTAAGCATCCCACTTCACCGCCCGTCCATTACTCAATCCCGTTGGAATTTATTACAACGAGGATTCCCGTCTGAAGCGCCGGCGATGCTTTATTTAAATAAAACTGATGTAAATGTAATGGCTAGATAAACTGCATCTGTTACTCCGCCGGACGGATCCAAATCCATGCTGGGGTAATGCGGATTATAATATATCATTGCGGTATGCCTATACGATAAATAGCAGAGTTGTGTTTACGGTATTTTTCCATAGTTTGAATTAGTTTTATTTATTTTAGCACAACAGAGCACAGAACAGTTTAGAAATTAGAAATTTAAAATCTATGAGCGGTCCTCGCTGTTATGTTGTGTCAGGTACAATTACCATATATGATGGCATTGGCTGAGGGTATGGCATAACCTACCCGCTCATAAGTGTTTTCTTGTCGTTTGGATTTATTACAATATTCATTCGTCACATGACTCTCTGCCTGGATTTTGGTAGAATATTCCAATCAATATATTTTCTATTATGCAATGCAACTATATACGTAATAATAGATCTGATCAATTGCAAAACTTTTCCAGCACTACTCATCCCTGTAAAATAAAAGTGTGAACATAAAAATCCGACAACATAATGTCCTTTGTAGTGTTTCACCGGGCAAGTTAAAATGAATCCGTCGTCCAGTTCTACAACTTTGTAAACTCTGTATACACTTCATCGAGTTGTTTTGACGCGAGAATCAAAAGTATGCGGCCGCTCTGTTTGATCGACGGGAACTTTTACTTCGACACTTACACATTTATTGTTACAGGGGATAAGCGAAGTTTTATTTGAGTTTCAAGCTTAGTTTTAGTAATATTTACGTATTTATTTATCTAAAATCTAACTTGTATTATAAATATGAATATGAGCTTGCTTTTAACGCTTTTACGTGATAACTATTCAAACGATCCTCATGAAATTTTTTCATAAACGTTATCAGGGGTAACAAAACCGAAAGAGACCGATTTTAATGAAACAAAAATTAAGTTATTCTCGAGGATATGCTTTATGATTTTCTTGGTAAATGTGGTTAAGCAGTGATATGTGTTCATACAAACAGACAGACAGCATACATTCCTGATAGAAATGTATTCTATTACCTAATCCTACACACCTGCAATAATTTATTCACGAAAATCTAAAAACTACAGACAAACACGTTAGATGTACATCCTTACTATATGTATAGAATATACGAATTACCATCTTTGACCAGAATTATTGCCTACAAAAATATAGTACCTTAAGAAATCTCTGAAAATCACGTTATTTAGTTTTTTTTAGGAAACATATTGATGGTAAAATATAACAAGATTTATGATGTCGTTGACCCATCTTGCCATTAGTCTTCCGACACTTCGCCGGCCCAATCTCGGTTACGAATCTACTTACACGATTTGCTGTCACCACACGTGGTCAACTCATTGTGCAACCCTCAGATTATGGATAGTTTCTTATCTTTTGTTTCGGCACACTACCTCATTGTGAGTTGGACACATTGGATAATAAGACGGTTCTTCAGAAATTGCGGTATTTTTCTGTCCCGGAAAACATCAACAAGTTTACCAAAAGCGTGAATTGAATTTCAATTAAATGATTCTACCTAAATATTCGTCTACCTATAGACTCTGTTATTTCGCGGGATGTTTGCACTGTATATAATATGTAAGCGTGAATATGAAATTGTATGATGAAGTAACCACAAATCTACAATACTTTCGTTCAACACCCTCGTAAAATTTGATATGAACCCGTTACCCCCGACTCCCCCGAGGCGAAAATATCTGAGCGCCTCGATATTGCCCCTTAAATAATATTTCAACGCAAAACACAATAGTGCTGTGACGCTCGCCATTCAACTTACGTTTAGTTCCTTTTAAAAACATTTAATTTTTTATATTGTAACTTATAAATCAAAACGCAAAAATATTATAGATATAGTATTTTTTTAATAGTAGAAAGTAAAGCGTCACCGTATATTTTTGTACTAACGCTTAATTAAAAACGCTTTCACAGTTCAAAAGGCAACACAGTTGATTGTTTTTAGACGATCTCCGCGAAAGCATTAAAAATAAAATGAGAGTGTCTGCTTTTTGTGTCGAGCTAATCACCTTACGGGCTATACTAATTTCGACGTGATTCGCACAAAAAGATAAAGAATTATCCAAAGCAATCATTTAAGCTACGTATTAACTACGCTCTTTCGTAAGAATTGTGTTAAAAATAATAAGGGTATTTTAAACTAGTAAAATGATTTTAGGGGTTAAGAAATAATATCAATTTTACAATTACATAAACAGAGGGCAGCCTACAATCCATCTAGACAATAGCTAAACAATATTTATGTAAACGAAGATTCAATGTTATTTTATAATATTTACACATATAAATATAATCAATCATTACGTAACACATATATTTCAAACAAAAAATAAAATATAAACATTAAATGCTTATGAGAATGGTGAATAACTTTCTGATTTCTATTGATCTGTACTCGTTTGTACATTTGACTAGTAGTAGTTTGAACGCAAAGCGACGGCGACCTCGACACCGCACCGACGCGCTGCGAAACGATCATTGATGCTCCTTCTATACAAACAGATTATATTTTTATAAAAAAAATATATTTTGGCTTTAACTTTTTGCTTCTTATCTTTTATTTTATTTATACCTGTATATATCATTGTGTTTGTACATATTTTTATCAATATTATCATTAGTTTTCACATTTCGTATACAGACGGAATGAAATTTAAGGAAAAATATCAATTTTTTCTTTTACCTAAAATGTTACGAATTCATTTTTAATTTCTAAATGACTAACAAAAAAAGTAAGTCAATTTTGCAGATCAAACTCACGTACCGAGTCAGTTTTGTATATAGTGTCCCTCCCTATTCACTTACAAACGAGTTTAATATGTTAACGCTACCGTATCACGGGGAGATACAATCTGTGTTTGTGATATATTCTTACTATAAAACTCACGATCACTATGCCTGTTTTTGCATTTACGCAAGATTTTTCAAGCAGCCTCAGGGATACTTATTTTTAATAATAAGTGCATCGAATATGCAAACGAGATGTCGATTGCATTGACTGTATCTAAGTAACACATCAGGATATAGATATAGAGTTTGTACTAGGATCAATAATGTTTTTGTCGTACTGATTTTGTATATTGTATAGAACGTCTGCTGTATAATCGATACGTTTTTAGGTGAAGAGGACATTTGTACTGATATAATAATCGTAACCATCATATAAAACTTGGAAGTTAGCTCACAATTTCATTGTATATGTTTACGATTTGTTGCATACTTTGAGAGACCTTGCTAACATAAACATTCACAGTTCGACCGTTCTCGGTGATACTTGGATCTCGTCTACCGACAAAACTACTCTTAGTGCCTGTTACCCCGTTTCGCGCTACATTTCCCTTCTTAATGTATTTTCTAACCAACATCTTCTATGGTAAACGCTCCGCTCCAAAAGGTCATAGCGTGATGTTCTCAATAAATATGTTAAAGTATGCAAGAAATGTTATTCAAAACTGATCGTTTATTTTTGAGATTTGTAATCCATGCAGAGACGGTTAAAAGAAAAATATCTCTGTTTATTGTATATCATTAGAGTGTCTGAAAGCATTAGAAATATTCTGCGACGGAATAATCTTGGTCTCTTATTAAATTTAATACCAGTGTTAGTGTTATTTTCAATATTACGTTGCTTAATAGAGATATCGTTAAATCTAAGCCGCTGCCCGCTATTATTTGGATCCGCGAAGACATTATATCACGTTTTTATAACCGTAAATAAAACTCAAATTGATGATTACCCATTTACTTGCGGGAGGAGAATGGATTTTATTGTATTCAAGAGAAACGTCCAGTATTTAATGAGACATCGAGGTGGTTGATTATGTTTATGCTTTTTTGAAAGTTCTGATTCTAAATTGTCGTTGTTGAGAATGAAAAACCGGGAAATTTCATTCAAATACATAATTGTAAAAATACATTTGAGAAACGCTTCGTGAAGTAATTCATTTAAAAACATTTGTAAATTTGACAGACAAGAAAATAAGTTGATAAATTATATAATAATTGAAATCAACTAGTTTGTTTGTATTTTTTATGTATTACTCTAGTTGTTCTATGTTAACGACTGACATTACCTTATAAATATTAAAGCCATTTTATCTTTTTCGGTAATCGTAACTCTCAGCGGTTGCCTTGAAACCAGCTTTGTGGTTTATTAAATACTAGCCTCTGCCCGCGACTTCGTTCGCGTGGAATAGATACACTAACAGTTCTCAAAAAGAAAAATCCCGATTTTGAAACATTGTTCATCTGCGCTCCGCTCCTATTGGCCTTAGCGTGATGATATATAGCCTATAACCATTCTAGTTGAATGTGCTATATAACACTGAATTATTCAAATCGTACCAGTATTTCCTGAGATTACCCCCTACAACGTCACAACATCACAACGTTATAAATTCACAAACTTTACCCCTTTATAATATTAGTATAGATATCACGTGTTTTTCTTTGTGATTTCTTTTACATGAACTTTGTTATTAATTTATTTCCTCGAGCTTTGAACAATAAGTATGTAACTTTGATAACATGAAAATAGATCCGAGAAATATTCTCACTCCATTACCCCGGAGGCCGGGTATGAGTCGATTGGTTGAAGTACAATTATGTTGGCTGAAGGGCAACGCATATAATTTACGCTCGCCGATTGGTGATGAGAGCTCCTCTAGTCGTTATTGTCACAAAAATATTAAAATTATTGTGAAAAGTCAGTTACCGTATTGTGATCGTCCGCAAGACTCGTCGCCCGGGAGAGAACCCCGCGCTCTCTCACATTCCAAACAATATCAATGTACAATTCAACCATAATTTGCGTTCGGACAATCATCACAGTTTCTGCCCACCCGACTGGAAGCCTCGACCTGACACAGACATAACTGTGTTTACACTTTGAAAATGAACGAGAAATGTTTATATTAAAATCTCTCTGTTATATTCAACGACTAAATTTATTTAAGAGTTATAGTGCATTATAAAGGTCAATTATAACGCAAACGCAAAATCCTATTACGGATTTGCGAACATGTAAGAACATTGCTTTCAGCTAAGAAGCTGAAAACAAATTATTTATCTATCAGCTTTACAGAATTGCTTAGATTAGCTTCAGATTAGCCCACAGTTTACAAAAAATCACTACGAATTTTACGATTTGAATTTGATCTCGAAACTCAACACAAGAGAGTCAGATTTTATCTTATTTGATTTTCCTTATGTTATTCTTCGCAAAGATATATTATGACATGGTGTGTAATAGTGGGACCCTCTAGGGAGTTTCACTATTGTCGTATTTACCCATAATTCGACGGCTGTTACATGAGTACGACGATCCATCAAGTTCAATACAGTATGTCGCACCGTCTTCTGTGTTATTGTTTTTTTCTTTTACCGATAACTGATTACCGGTCAATGTTGATGTATATTAGAATCATTGTCAGTATTGAATTCGGTGCAATTTATTTACAATGCTAATTGTGTAGTTAGTGCAAAATAATATTTATCTATCGCTCTCTACTGGATTACTGATGAGGTACACTATAGCGACATGACACTTGACTCGTAGTACAGTTTAAGTAGCGTCGTAAAATTCTTAGATTCTTATTCTGTGGTTGAAATAACCTTCTAATTGAAAAATATATTGAGTAAGAATAAATAAAAACATAATCTCTAGTTGATTATAACATAAATAATGACGTCATTAATATCCAAGTCCAAGCAAAGCTTGGTATTATAAGAAAAATCAATACAAAGCGAGTTTGAAGGAGGGCACGTCTCGCGCCCGCCGCCGGCGCCCGAATCCAATTTGTGATAAAATAATTCTCAAGACATTCCCTTGCCTTTAAACGATAACGTCGTCTGGAGACATCGCGATGCTTTTGCGAAGGGTGAAGCGGAGGGACGGGTTAGATTAGGAAGACTGGACGCTGCCGATACCGTACAGATGTCATCATTCCTCATCTGCATTGTAAACGATACGCGCAGAATCAAAAAAGAATCATTATCATCAGTAAAATTCTTTAAAAGGTATGAATTTACTCAATATACTTATCAATGATGTTGAATTACAATACCGTGAGCAAACATGGATCGCTAAGAAATATTTTCGCAGTACTGATATGGCGGATCAACAATGTGAACTACATCTAGGGATCGGCGCGTTGATCAACCTTTCCCGTTCATGCTAAAACAGAAATCGCTTTATAATAAGTCATTTTCAAAGTACTATTCCATGTACTGTTAACATGTAAAGCTCTATATACAACGCCAAAGGAAATATGAAGCAAGGAAACTGGCGAACAAATACATCATCCGAGTCCTATGAATAAAGTAGTAGGTCGCTTTGAGCGGGTCTCTCTTGTGATATTTGTACGGGAAACTGAAATTAACTTTGAATTTATTGCTTGGAAAAGACATATATTACGTTCTGATTTATAATTTTGTCATGTATAAATATGTATTATTTTCTCAATTTGTATTATTGTTTAACTAGTCGTACGACTGTGATTGATAACACTAATGCTAGTGGAAGTACGATGAGAAGTGCATCGGCATTGTAAGTAAACCCTGATATTATGTTATTACTTAATTCGAGTTCTATCCCCGATTTAAAATACTTCACACTTATAGTTATTCACACAGCAGCACACGCAACGTTGTGTGAAGAAAAACATTACGCTAACTATCATAGAATTATAGTAAGGCTTTTTCTAAAATCCGCCATTATCAAGTCGTATAGTTATACCTATAGTTATGTTCCGACAGTTGCATTTAAAAAGTAAGTCCATCTCTAGGTTAATTGTTATCATCTTAGACCACGTCTTCATTTAACATCAGGTTAAATTGTAATAAAACGTTAAAACCTATAGAATAAGAAATACTACTAACATTTATTTATTTATTATTAGAAACCGCGGTGGTCAGTAACCTAAGCATAATTATAAAAGAAAAACTTAATTGAAAAAAGATAATGGACTGAAATCTTTTTGACAATTACAACGTGTAGCTTTCAAATAAATTTCTGAAAATAATACAATTACAGTTTTTTAGGAAATTCTTAAGTAAATTCAGTGATTGAGAGTTATACATTTTTAATAAAGAACTTTATGCAGGAAGGTCGAATCCAGAAACTGCCTATGAAGTTCCAAGTAGTCCATGTGCGTCCATGTTCAATTATTGCGATGAGAGTAGTATGTAATTTAACACACGAATCGTTTATGTGTTTTATAATATGAAGTTTGTGAACTTTTTATGCAGGCGCCAAGATTACAACACCGATATAGATGTGATATGTTTAAATTTTGATTTCGTAGGTAGTCTTTTAACACGATATAGTTTCTTATGATAAATTATAAAGTTTTCGATGCCTTATCATATACAAATAAAGAATACATTTGTATATATATGTATGCCTATTGGAATATATATTCATTTTATATTCGGATCATCGCGATGGAATCACTGAGGTATGTATGTACGTGATATCGATTGGAACGCGCGTCTGCAACTCACGGAAATGTTATAATAACCTTCGGTTTCTGTTTAAATACGTTTACAAAACTTACTCAATTCAGTTTGAGATATCAACTTCCAAACTGCTGTATGATACTCAAGTTAACGTGTTAAAAGGTTCCCTCTTGCTTTTTGTTATATCAGTTAGTGTCCAGAATATTATTCTTATGAAAATTGTTTTACTGTTTCTTGAAAAGAACGCGTTCTATGTGAATTCATTTGGTTTGTCTTTTATTGTTTATTGTAATTTTAACATTATCACTTGACCCACATAAATCTTTTACCAATGTTAAGCTACCTTTATTATTATTTTTTTCTCGAACTGACTACGCTATTGACCTAGCAAAGTCTTAACAGCTTCACCGGACTACTTTAGTAAATGTTATAACTAATATCTAACCTTTATGGAAAATACCTTAGATAATTTTCTGAAATGTCCTATATTTGTAAGTAAAAATCTCGGCAAAATAGGTTCAGTTATTTTAGAGAAAATGTTCGCAAACCACACACTCTTTCATTATATTTATACTAGTGAATCTTGCGGATGCTGTTCTGTCTTGATAACAAAAAAATCCTAAAAGTCAGTCGCAGCGCCATCTACCGAGTCCAATTGTGATACTATATAATTATTGAGTCCACCTGAAAACACACAAAAAAGTTGTCATCAAAATTTGTTAAGCCGTTTAGTAGGAATTCATTCACATATTACAGACAGAAGAATTATATATAAAGATGGATAATTTTACTGTGATCTCGAACAGTGGCATTGGATTATTTTAATATATAAATCTTGAAAGCAAACCTGAACCATAACCGTGTTAATTGTAATCTCATATTCCGTTAGCAATTAACGTAATTAAATATTCAAGGGTTGCGGGACGCTCCTCTCCGTGACCCTCTGAATGCCCCCAAACCGCCCCCCACCCCTAACGAGCCCAGTAAACTAATTGACGCATCCGCTACGGTGTTTTACAACACCTTCCCTTATCTTTGGGGTTTTAATTTAATTATAATTCCTATGAGGAAGATAATTTATGTTTCCACCGCCAATGACGAACAATGCAACAACAAAAGATTCAGTTTTCATGTATAGCTTAAGTAAAACATAAGAACTTTTGACAACGAGGTAGTCCGGTGAAGCTGTTAAGACCTTGCTGGGTCAATAGAGTAGTGAGATCGAAAAAAAAAATGTTGACAACAGGCTTTAAAAAACCGCGTACGGTCGAATTATGATCTGTTCGGATACCGAAAGGTTTCAAAGCTTACAATCGAATTAGGATACGGAATGATTACTCTTGGCATGTATCGTAACCACCACGCACATGAGCACACACTTAGTTTAGGTAGTGAACCGGTTTACAACTTCGTATATCGGAGTAAACCAGTTCGTATACCTAATGGGTTTAGTTAACAACTGCTAAACGAAACCATTTTTGCCTTTATAAGCAACTATATATCTGAGTGTATATATTTATCAGCATTTGAATTTGTAACATTACATTGCAGCAGACACAAATGTTATATTATTGTAGAGAAACAGTTACTTAATTTGAATTAAGCTTTTTTATTAATGTAATATACCCTCCATGAAAAAATAAATTATCAGTATGCCTTTACCACGTGAAATATGGGTCAGACTACGAATTATATTTACCACTTGTTAAGCCTTGTGTCACTTTGTTTTTTTTTTCACATTCGGCCAATGACATCCTCCATCACGTCACTTCCACTATCCGCACTATAATATACTTCTCTCTTACCTGTATTCCGATCTACACTCTGTATGATTAATGTTCTGGACCTAGAAGTCCTAGCATTGTGCTAGATAACTTATATTTTTTAAATTATTCATAGCTGACTGGTGACTCTTTTTTATAACATGGGATGCTCCCTAACATATACTCTTTCCGTCGGACAGCTGAAGATGGGTTATGTCCGATTTGCACGGACTAAAACCCCATGGTGCCTTCATTCATTTTTTAGGTGGAGAGCAGGGACTCTAGAAAGTAGTGTGTTTGTAAAAATCCACAATAATCTATTAGGCGTAATAAAATTAATATTAGATAGCTAAGTAATGAAAATCAAATATCCTTATTTGATAAACTTGAACCCTTTAAGTGCGATCTATAGGGATCGCTGTCTGCATGTTCTTTAAAAAAAGGCAAAAGTTCACTCACATACTTTTAATTTAGTGGACACAAATATCGTTTCGGCGCGAGTCTTACAAAATTAGTGATTGGCGACGAATGCTTATTTATAGCTCTTTTTTAAACATATTACAATCGCTTGTATATCGTTTTACTTAGTGCTTGTTTTAAAACTATGACATAATTTTGGTATACTAAACGTTTGTCGATACTGGAGCACGGTTTTAGCAGTGCTCAAACATAATAGTTAGATTTGGCCACAGATCTGTAATGGCTTGTTAGGTTTCGTCGTGAACTCAGTGGTTTGTGGTGACATCGGCTTTGTTTCGAAAGCTCTTCTAATTAATCTACATATGAATTTCATGTCTTAATGTTTTGTTTCATGAGATGCTTCTATGAAGTGTTAGCAAAATTTTGATCTTTATTACGCCGACATTTAGACCTGATAACAATTTCACGTAACTTTCATTTTTGATTTTAATATTAGGTATTTAAGTTATTATGTACTTCTGCGTAGCTAACTTGTTTTGATTAGGTTACATTGTTAGTAAATATAATAGTATAGAACATAGTAGCTAACACCGTTTGGGCGTGCTCTTAATCCTTCTGTTTGCGGGACGGATTTTGATACGAATGTATTGATATTTATTCTTTAATTCCGAAAATTGAAAAGAGTCTTCTTATATATTTACAGGATTACACTTAACATTACTTTTTACATTCTCTATTTTTTTTAAATCTCTCAGATTATTCCGGTAATCATATGTATAAAGTATGTATGTATTTGTGTATGAATTATGTATTTATGTATATTTTTCTCGCCAACAGACGTGACCGGGTTCCCGGTGTCGCAAACAAGTGCACCTCTATTATATTTAAGGGCTGTGTTAAAAGGTTCGACTTACATATGTGTTTATAACATGATTAACCCTGTCACCCTGAGTCCGAGACCGAGTACAAGGGTTCAATGTACTTGCTGTAACAACATCACATTAAGAAAGCTTTAAAATTTTCATCAACGGTATTAATAATTAAAAAAGTGCTTGTTCATCCATTTGTATATATATTTTGTTTATAAAAATGAATTTAGTTATTTTTTTAATAACATCTAAAGAGCCAAAATAATATTGGTATGCATGTAATATGTACTAAGATTAAAATAAATTAAATTGGGCATAAAGTTTTGTCTATCACAAGGTCGTGAAGTAATATATTATCACTGTTATATAACGGCTGTTATTTAACAACTAGCTATAATTATTTAACGCGGGACGATGATGAGGCATGCTGACGACAAAGAATTTCTCACGATATTACATGTAAATCAACATCTAATAGTAATAACAGTATAATTAAATTTTCCATTACCACGTGGTTGCACGTATTGCCTTAATGTTTTATGGATTTCACGTGTGGTTTTGTCATCGTGCAATGATTTTCTGTAACTTATAATGTGACTACGCCTATGTAATATATGTATGTTATATCCGACTGATGCTCTCGGTGCACGTGGCTAATGTAACACATGATATATTTTATCACTGGCTTTATAACTAGTGATACGTGATTTTTTTCTCGTGTGCTTCAAATTGTTTTAAATTTTACGTTGTAATGTTTAATTTATAATACATTGGATGTTCATTGACGTTGTTTTTAATGATGATAGCAAGTAAACATTACAAGTAGGACATACTCTCAATCGTATTGAGTATAATATCTATTCAGATAAATCCCAGGGAATTATAATCATATAATAATGAAAACAAATATATAACATAACCAATATTCGTAATACTATAAAAATTGTTTGTAAACTTTTTATAATGAGCTGTTATCACACTTTCATTTTATTCATTTTTCATTTACATTACATTACATTTTTCATTTTATCTCGTTTGGAATATTATTGGTACATACCGAGTTGCGAAGGTGCAAGTTTGATACATCGTATTGCGTTTAAAACCCTTTAACTATTCGATTATGTCGTATAGATGCTTTTAGAGTAAGTGGTAACTATAGATGTATTTAATAATGTAGTTATGTATACTTTTATGACGTATAAACCAGTGAGAAAGTACATTCAGTGAGTAAACGCAATGCACCCGATGTTGTATTTTTCCGCCCTGCGTTTGTATTCGCTTGCACATATACATCTATTTAGTTTGCGTATGTTTATGTTACCAACGTGTTGCTGTTTATAATTTACCTATATGCTTTACATATTATCATACATTAGTAGCTTAATATTTTTTGTGCTATGATAAAACTTTCTTGAAAATAAAATGGGTACTGACATTGAAAAATTCTACTATAGCGTTAGCTTAAGAAAAATGTATATGATGTATGAACTTTGTATGAACAGAAGTAATCGTTGTTACTGGTGATTACTGTCACATCTCGCTCTTTATTGATTGCTTTTCGAATACCATTAGTTTTATTATACTTACATGGAATAAACTTGAAAATTGTTAACTATAATGTAAATTATTCTATTTAACCCAAGTAAATATACTCAATGTTCAATAACATATAAATGTGATGTAGAAATGTATAAAATCTCTTAGGGCTAGCAGCGGCGAAATAAATATAAATACTGGAATATCAAAACAGATTATTAACTAATTTCTACCATACTGACATGATAACGTCTTATAAATCGATGGACACCGGCTGCACGCACTAAATAGCATGACTGATTGTCACGTTCCGCCTGAGCCGAACGTGCGGGCGAGAGCGCGCAACAAGCAATAGAGAAGCGTGAGCGTTCTCAGCGTTGGGCTTGTATAACATCTATCTCTCTGCTACTCTATTGGCTGATGCGTTACAGTCGTAATCACTTAAAATTATCGTTCGTAAACAGACTCCAAGTTTTTTTATAACACGTGTGGGTGTTTATTATTTACATGTCGGAAGAAAAGAGACTGTACTATTCGATGTTTAAAACATATTGAAAAGAAGAATATTATTCTGATAATGCTTGAATATTTCACATTCGATTTAATGAACTTTGGACTCTGAGGCTCGTAGAATCGAACAAGTATTATATTTGTTTTCCAATTAATAATGCATTGAATATTCATATATTATTATACAAAGCTTTGATCTTGGCTTCACTCGCATTAATATAAATTTGATTAGTAGTTTTTTTAATGTAATATACACAATGCTATTTACTGTAAAGCGTAACAAGTAATCTAACATTCACGTTTCTGATGTTACTGGTAAACTGGTTAGAATATATATGGTCAATATGAGTTGCTAAGCTGAGGAACTTTTGAAAGGCAGTCGTCGACAAACCCGAGTGTATATGTAGCAATAAAAGCTAATATATTTGTCGTCGTTTAATTGATAATTGAATAAGATTTGTAAAGAATATTGTTATCAACAGTGACCGCCCTTCGTGAACATTGGGATGAGGCTAACGCTCGCGTGCTGCAACGCAAAGCACAGCTGGACGCGATGCTGAGCGACTCGCAGCGGTACGAGGCGCGGCGGAGGGACGCGGACGCTTGGCTCTCTCGTATGGAAACACGATTGGCTGCCATGCCTCCACCAGGACACACAGCAGATGTCCTTGAGATGCAACTTAGAGAACAAAAGGTTAGCACGATATGTCGTAAAACTAATCGTAATGTCGTAAATCATTATTCAAATCAATTGAAATCAAATCAAAAATGCTTTACTTAATTTAGGCCTTGCGGAGGTACGAACGTCAAAGTTATCACCACTCATCAAAAAAATCAGCAAGAAACTAGATCTGATTTATCTTCACATCATATATAAACATATTTTTAAGAACATATAGATTTATAGACATAGACAGTTACATTCGTTTTTGGCGGATGCTCAGAGAGGGGCGTCATTTCCAGACGTCACCATTGTTCACATATTGATCGACACTAAAATACCGGCTTCAACTTACTATCTGGCAAACCGGTAATGTGCTCTGAAACTTTGTTAAAAACTTAACACTGTTACTGGTCTTCGTGAGTCTGAAATATGGAATACCAATTTATCATTGTTTCTAGTATTTAATTTATGTCAGTCTATTACTAAGTCTAATTTATTCATGTTTTTGCTGACGTACACTAGATTATCAATAATGTATATCATAAGTATTAGATCCACAAGTTATTCGGTGGAACTAATAGTAAATCGGTGTATACATCTAACATGTATATATAAAATCACTAAACCGTGTATAGAGTGCTCAAGTAATTTCGTCTAACAAGTCGTTAACGATATGTAACTTAAGTAATAAGTTAGACGCCAACTTAAAGGGCGCTGTTTGCCATAAATTCTGCTTAATTGCAAGCTCTGTTACATTGAATACTCAAATTATGTCCATAAAGCTATACCTATAGATATACCTGATAATTTATTCACGAGTTAAAATGTTTGCAATTTGCGAGTTTTCCTTCGCCTATTTTTCTTTTTACTTCAAACTGGAGTTAAGTAGGAATTTTGAATAAATAATTTGTAACTACATACATTTTAAATGAGTTTTAACATTATGTTGTACTAAATTATATTTGTTTACTAGTTATGTTACACGGCATGACTACTATTTATTTACAAAAAAATGGATTTATTTTGAGCACAGTTTAGCGTGAATAAATTTAGAATAGAGTATGACAGTTGCTTAGGCCACCGTATGTATGAGTAGGTATTACGGCACACTACTTGGCGGATATAGGCATTTACAGTTGAATATTTCCTGGTAATATTTGGTTGTCATAGGGTGGCTATTCAATACCTCGTCCTCCCGCATTATTACTTAATTCTCGCTTAGTGTTTTCTCCAACTTTGTAAGGGATTTGCTCTGCCCTTAAAAGACAACAGCGTCATATTAGGTATAAAATGCAAAAAATGTTTTTTTTTTAATGTGACGCGTAGTTTCAAACGTTAGTGCATTCAGATAAACAAATAAAACAATTCCTTGAGTTTTGCAATATTGGTTTGGGTTATAAACGTGAAATTAATTACATTCGCTATATTATTATTTAAGTAATAACGCTGTGAAATAGTTAATTCGGCTGTTCGTTATCATTTGTTGTCTATTTAAGATATAATAACTTGTAAACATCATACGTGTAGGTGATATTTGTTTTCGTTGTGAAGTACTACGCCATGTTTAAAACACTTTGAGCAATAAATCATTGTTAATTGTAGGGTTGTAACGGAGAGGGTTCAACGTGGTACGTTAACTGTCGCAGATGGTAACGTGAGATGTCGCTTCCGTGGTTACCCTACCAACACTCTACATACTTACGTAAATGTGTTTTCGAATTTCTTTGGTCTCAAGAGCTCAAACGCTTCTGAATTGACTAAAAACATCCTTGATAATTTGAGCTCTTCATATCAACTCTAAGATAGTCCGCATTCCACTCTAAGTTTCTTATGAAAATAACATTTGAAAAATTTCCTTCGTTCTTTAGAATCCTGTAACCGGGGGACGAATAGATATATAATAATGAGTAATACATACTTTTATAGAGAATTTAACGCTCTGCACAAACGGTTAAGTCTAGATTTTTCGTTATGTCTATAGGTTAAAAATTATTCGAGCTTAAAATTTAATTTTCATGTAGTCATCAATATTATCATTACATAGTATAAAACAAAGTCCCCTACTGCGTCTGTCTGTTCCTAATAAACTCAAAAACAACTGAACGGATTTTTATTTATACACATAGCGGGACAACGTGGGCCGGGCCCGCTAGTCAAGTATATTTATAGAATACTCGTATATTGCCTAATAAAATATATTACATTTGTGTTGTATTTTTAGAACCGACTTCGAAAAAGGAGGAGGTTACTATGTTTGGTTGTATTTATTTTATGTATGGTACTCGATATTTTAGTCAATTGTGAACCGATTTTAAATTGTTCTTTTTTTATTTGAATTGTTATACTCAGAGGTGTCCCATATAAATTTGAAGAAAATATTCAACCCTTAAGGGGGTGAAATATCGTTTATTTCATTTTCACCCACTTCGTCTATAAGTAGTTTTGTCAACTTGGAACCGATTTAAATAATCTTACTAAAAAATGGAAAATTAAAAAAAAATACAAGAAAAAATATATCGACTTTTATATGAAAAATCAATAAGGCACTAAAAATCGAAAAATAAATACATCATTAAATTAACCAAATTAAAAAAAGAATGCTATTTGCGCTACCTAATAATATATTTAAGTCGAGGCCAACTTACATATGCTGTAGGTAATAAAATATGTATACAATAGCGATATACATCGTGAGACACGAGAGTGGACCTAAACTTTGTATGTAGATGATATGAATTTAGGTTGGCATTGACTTCGAATATATTATTAGCCAGCGCAACAATCAATATTTTTTATTTTATGTGGTTAATTTAATAATTTAGTTATTTTTCGCTTTTTAATACCTTATTGGTCTTTCATATCGAATTCAGTTTATTTTTTTTTATTTATGGAATACTAAAATATTCAATTTTAGAGTTAATCCTGCGAACTAAGCTACTGGTGTAAAATGGCATAAAAATGCATTCAGCAGTTTTTGAGTTTATCACGAGACATATGCAGCAGAGGTGTTCATCTTTGCGTCGGTTCTTCATTTTTATATAAATAGGAGTATAAAATAAAGAGTTATATTATATATAATATTATATATAATATAATATAATATAATATATATATATAATATTGCATATATAACGAGTGTGAAGCTGTGGAAAATTGCTATTAAAATATTAGACAGCTCTGCATATATAACGTAACTCTGGCACTAGGAATAAAGCCTTATATACAACTGAAAGTAAGCTTAGGTAGCAATATTTTATTGACGCTTACGAAAATAATTATCCTGTATCACATACAACACTTAATGATACGAGGGCTCAAACTATTACGTGATCCAAGGCAGAGGAACCTAATAAATATACATGTTAATGATAAGTTAGGTGTAAAGTTGTGTGTGCCGGGTGCTATCAATTCAACTTAACGCTTCGAGAGTGCTTCCTAATGGATCGTTTTATATTCCCACTTCACAGCGGGTCAATTTTATAGTGAAAACTCTGTTTGTTGGAACGTTTGCGGAATTCGGTAGCTTTAATTTTTATTAAAACGATGCATATGTTGATGATAAGTAAAGATAGCAATTAGCATTATATTTATAAAACGCACTGAAAAGAGTCATAATGAAGAGGGATTCTTATTGTGACTGTCGATGTGTGTGATTGTCGAAATACTTTCGTTTACCTGTAGAATTCTGTAAAATTCATTGTGACATAAATCAGCGAACATTTTTTCGTGTCTTTAAACCATATAAATATATAAACTTTATCTGTAGTGGTGGGGATCGAGTAGTTTGACCGGCGAGATATTGATTCGATGTCCACACTTTTGAACCCGATGTGGACCAGCGAATTTTATTTTTCTGAATATGCATACATTTACTCATTTCAACTGAGAACACTATCGGTTGAAGATGTATCAATACGTAGTGAAGAAATTTGTACTTGAGAAATATTCTAGTGGCATGTTTTGTGAGAAAGTATTTATCAAAATTAAAAACTATTTCCTTACGGATCTTTTCACGTTACAGTAGATTTTTTAGTGAACTTTTTTATGGAAAAACGTTCTGTGCCCTTGGATAAATTGTAGAAAAAATTCATGATAATCAGTTAAATAATTAAGGTGTGGAAGCGTAACAAACAAACAAACTCACAATTACTTTTATAATATTAGTTAGGGTGGATTTTTTAGTATCTGAAATTGCGAATACGTTGTGGCCTTTGTGCCAGCACTGGGACAGGCTAGGATTATTATAATTAAAATCTTATATACCAATCTTATATATGAGACTAAAGGGCACGCAAAATTAAATAGTCGTACAAACTTACATATAGTTTCATATTAACGTTAATTAGAAGTCGGAACCGTTGGCGGTGACTCTATAACTCGCAACACATATTCGCAGAATGTGACGCGAGTTGGTTTTGTAATATATTTTGCTTAATTCCCATTTACAAGACCGTACTAACGAGCTACATTATTAAAAATGTCTGCTTTACAAGCGTTTATTAATGTAAGTAGTTACTAATGAGAAGTCAGTATCTCGTTCTTTGTAATTCGCTTGTGGTTCACGGACCATAACAAATGAAAAGTGGATAAAAATATAACAATGAAATGTGTATTCAATTCAAAATTATTTTAAGTATTACCTATGACTTTAATCACGTAGAAGTAAGTTTATTTTCATCTGTTTATTTTTTGTATGTTTTGATCTGGATTGGTTGTGGCCTTCCATTTATTTTTATTTATTATTGCTTGGGCCGTATAGAGTAGTATAACAGTGTACTGTCTAGATATTTGATTATACTCTACAAAGTTTTGGAGATTAACAATCGCACAAAAAACAGAATTCATTTTTATTTACATATATAATTACAATGGCCATAGCCTCCTGCTGGGCTATAGGCCTCTTTGCGAACGAAGGTATGGCCATGATTATCACTGCAACCCACGACGTACTGGTGGTTTTAAATTCTGAGAAATTCACAGTTCCGTATTTTCTTACGTATGGTGGTACTACAAGAACATACCTCAGGTTAAGATTTCCTCATGATGTTTTCATGTGCTGACAGCACAGTTTTACTAAATTAAATTAGTAAACGTATGCGAATTAAAAAAAATGCTAGTACTTATCGAGGTTCGATCCTGCAGAGGTAAAGCCTCTCGACCATCGCGGCTATATATTGATTTAGTATAAATTACTGTGTGGTTGGCGATACATGCCGTTGTAACTAAGTTCTCTGTTAATAGCAATTTGTGATAGACCTCTTCTTTCATTTCCAATGCATGATTGGATCATGTTAATTTGACGAGAAACTAATCCATTGTTTCCAGTCGTTCCACGCGGAGGTGCACCAGTATAAACACCAGATAGAGCTGTTCGGTCAACTGACGCAGCGTCTCATCGCGGTCTATCGCAATGACGATACTACGCGTATAAAACGCTCCACGGAAGCGATCAACCATCGCTACAACGAACTCAACAACAGGTCAGTTAAACATTAATATTTAATAATAAGAATAAACAGTGCCTTCGACAAAACAAAACGTATTTTTCTCGTTTCATTTTTACATGAAGTAAATTAAAGACGAGTCGAATTCTTTCAGGTGTTTCATTTAATTCTCAACTATCCATAGAAATTGAAATGAAAACAAAGTGATTATATTTAAAATATCTGAAATATTGCACAGAGCGCCATCTGTATTTATACATCTGAGATTAAAATCTTTAAGACATACTTTAAAATTTGAAGCGCCATCTGTTGGCGTGTATTTATATTTCTTGCGATTTCATATCAAAAACTTAGTTCTTCGCAATAGCTGCCAGATGGAACTAAAAATTGCTTTGTATTTAAAAATGATTTATACTCAAATTATATCATAATGTTTTCATTAATGTGAATGGATCTTTTCAGCAAAATATCACCTTTAGAGTCATACTCAATAATACTTCGCAGTTAATATTAAATAAGTATATCATAGAACAGTAATACATCTTTATATAACACGGGTATTAATTTCATGAAAATATTTCAGCATTGTCGCACGCGGTAAAGCTCTCAATTCAGCAGTATCATCGCTACAGAATTTTGATCGTTCACTAGAAAACTTCGTCGCTTGGCTGAGTGAAGCGGAATCGTTGCTGGATGCTGCTGAACGTGATCGTCACTTGCTAAAGGTATGTTTATATCAGAAATCATAGAGAGCTTTATATTGGCAGTTGATTTGTGTTAGCATAGTACGTATATATTATGGGAATATCTTTCAGATTCATTACATTCAATACATGAATTCATTATTATTTATATTTCCGAGAACCGCAACGTTCTATTCCTAAAAGTATATATCAGTGACATCTATCGAATATAGCGTAAACCAAATGTCCAGATAATGAAAGAAATATAGCAATGTTATACCGTAGAGTTAGCTTGCATTGATAGATGTCGCTAGTGGTTCTCTTTCTATTGTTATATTCAACATTAATCTCTAGTGTAAACCTGTAATTAGACTTTTTTTTAAATACATATGTATTTTGACTCACCCTTACTTTGATTTTTATACCACGTATGCCTAGTGTTTGTAAATCTCGATTTTATTAGAATTCGTCTGCGACACAGTTGTATTTTGGTAGTTTGTACATACGCTCAAATTTTTTACGAGTAATTTTAATACTTCTTCACATCTACCGAGGACGCTGTTCATAATAAATGAAAGAATGAAACTAGATCTTTTTAGTGAACTATCAAACTAATACAGGCCGCTGCATATGTTCAATAGAAAATATAACAAATGAGAGTTTGAAAAGTGGGACAATTTATATCATTTTAGTGGCAGAATGTTCCCGTTTGTAAAGTTATGTATAAAGTTAAATCTCTTAAACAAACGAAGGAATTAAATGTATTCTAAAATTCAATTCGAAACCGTTGAATGTAACGAAATACGGCGCAAAGTTCTTGGAACTTTCCTAAAAGTTTCTTAAACATTTCTCGAGTTATTCGAGAGGCGGAGGCGCGACGCGACGCGGTCGAGGTGCGCTCCCAGATATCTTCTGCTTAAAAGTTAAACAATGTTTTAAGATTACTTTTCGAGTTTACAACTAGACATTCCGCAGTTTTGCATTTGAAAATTTATCCAAAATAATTTTTAGTATCTATTTTTTCTTTATTTTCGATCTTTATCACAATCTTTGCTTTGCTTACGGTACACATATACATGAACCAATATTTTTTATTACTAGCTTGTAATGTTATTGTAATATTTTTTGACATTTATCAAATACCGGCCGTGCCCCCGGTGCGGCTCGCGTGATCTACGAAAAATGTCTATCGCATGATATTCATTATTCATATTTAAATAACGAAAACAAATATTGTAACCGAATATAATGGTATTGATTTTGTGTACCCTCGGGTAACCCTTAACATTATGAACCTGGTCAGACAATACACGTATTAATTCAATTGTGTAAATCGGTTAAATTGTTTTTGATTTATAACACATTCAAACATTCATAGTCTGAGATATGTTGTTTTGTATACTATGCAAGAGTTTTAAAAGGTTATAACACAATATGTACATAATTCCCTTTCTATACAATTTAACAGCTTCTGCTGAGAAATTCATAGAAAGTAACTGTGAGATATTCGCGGAGTTTCCTAAAAGTTTCGAGAAACTTTTAGAGGTTTTAGGGTTTTGTTTAAAATCATGGGGATAACTCGAGCGATACCGCGGTACTCCCCTCGGGTTGTTCTTGTCCTCACTAATGCTGTTTTAATAGATATTTACAAGATTCGCTTCACGGATACTTTGTATTTAAGGAAGTGTTTGAATCATTTTAAGACATTCCTTTTATGTAGTATTTTTACACGAAATATATCTTCTGTTAACATAGTGCGATTCATCTCTCTCTTATTTAAACTTGTATAATTTAAAACCAAAATGAAGGAAATTGGTTAGAGATGTGTCGGCCCTCGACTGGTCATAGTCTTTTTTTATCTTGTCTTACTTTGTCCCATTTCGGATTTAGTCAGTTTATATTAGGTCTTTACCTATGAAATTGCCGCTTTGTATGAAAATATTTGAACGAAAAAGTAGTAATCTGTAGGCGCAAGGTCTGGTGAGTAGGGCGGATGACGGAGAATTTCCAACCCCAGTTCTTGCAATTTGGAAACCGCCTGCTGTGCAGTATGAGGTCGCGCGTTGTCATGCAGGAGAGCGGAGAGGAGCGATTGTCCAATACTGGTTGGAGATGTGCCAGCTTCTCCATCATTGTGTTCAGTTCTTCTTACATTTGGTAAGAAGCTGTGATGAATCACACCGGCGCTAGACCACCAAATAGTGACCATCACTTTTCTAGGGGTAAATTTTCGTTTAGGTCATTGTTTAGGTGCTGAACCAGGATCCAACCAACTTGAGCGGTTGCGGTTATCAAACAGAACCCATTTTTCATCGCAGGTAACAATGCGGTTCAAAATTCCTTCATTTGTGTCTGTTGAGCAGTGCAAGGCACGTCTCGACGCGTACTTCGCGCTGACGATCATTGAGTTCGTGGGGTACCCATTTGTCAAGCTTTTTACCTTGCCAATTTGACGCAAATGGACCAATAATGTTTTGACGCTAACGTCGAAAGCTGCTGCTAATTCAGCAATAGATTGTGTATTATCAGCTTCCCCAATCGCCTTTAATTCGTCATTGTCGACCAAAGTCTTCGGACGACCGCGAGGTTCATTTTTTAGGTTGAAATTCCCAAAACGGAAACAAGCAAACCAATAATAGTTGGTGCGTTGGTTTGTAGTGTTAGCTCCGTAAACGTCGTTGATGTTGCGTGCGTTGCTGCCACGACGGTACCCATATTCCATAATTTCTCGAATTTTTAAAGCATCCACGATGACAAAAAAGATTGAAATGCGATGAAAATGTAACACTAATCAATAAACAAATGACTACTTTTGGAAAAAGAATTCCATGTTTTTAAAATAAAATTATTTTGAAATTAGAATTCTTAGCCAAACAAAAATTATTTTGATTTGAAATGGCCAGTACTGCAGACTGACAATATCATAGGTAAAGTATTATATCAAGTATTATATAATTATTAATTATAGCAAGTAATTGAAAGCCTACAAACTGGCATATGACTTTCCACCAAGCATGATATTCCACCAAGCATAAAGGCATAGAGCAGCGTCGGCTTGGGCTATTGTTGTAAAATGCTAGAAACTCGTAACGAGTTGTCACTTTGCAGTACTATTTATATGACATTTACAGACGAAAATGACACAGAAAAAATTCAGTGTTAATTTGCACTCGTTACATATTATTTTCCACTGGCGTATTATGTTTTGTAGAGATTCCATAATTTCTCGGTAACGCGTTGTTTTTGTTTTTGTTGACGAAATAGGTACGCGTATTTTCCAATAAAGTATAATGTTTGGCTTCCATAATAAATTGTGCGGTGCTCGTATCGCTGCTTGTATTTCAGAGAATAAGAAGCCCGACGGTAGCATTAATAAACCGGCCGTGTCTTATTAAACTGGCTGCGAAACTTTTAATAAGATACCACCGCTTGAAAAATGAAAGAAATATTCCGCCGCCTCAAGAGTTAATTCTTGAGAAATCACCTCCCATCATTCCAGTACAGTTCATTCACTCGGAGACGGAAAAAATCCTGTTATCCTTCTTCAAATTTGAAAACATTGTTCGAGACCTCTTTTCATATTATCTCTGACTTTATCTATCTAATTTTCTAAACTACGGTTACGATTACATTCCAAATAAGGTCGTTACATTATATACTTCATATTATTGACTAGCTGTTACCCGCGGCTTCGCACGCGTTTTTTTTAATATATTAAATAAATTTAAAATTGTGATCACACATCTAGTGTAAAATACAATAATAAATTCAAAAATATTTGTAAGTATCACACGCACATTATCTACTGTAACAGGTAACGTGTACATTTTATATGTGGATACTAATAGTGTATCGAATGGGATGGGATTTATCATCAGCCACATAACTGGAACTTGAAACTGCTATATATCACCCTGAGTGCTCACTTACACTATATAATAAAGTAATGAAATCATTAAGCTAAACATTATCAAACAACATGACACATATGACTTTTAATTATATTTATTCTTGGAGTCCAGTACAACGTACGTCACACTCGCATGTTAACAGTGAACAACATATTTTTGATTAATTTCACACAGACGAATGCACGGATAACAGTTCATCACTACATAGTGTAAAACAAAGTCCTGTTCCACGCATGTCTATATGTCTGTTCGCGATAAAATCAAAAACTACAGAATGCATCTTCATGTCGTTTTCACTAATATATAAAATGATACAGTCTGTCTTATTATCAGGGCGGGCAGTGTCTGCTGAACCCGCTAGCTTAAAATAAAACAGCTAATTAGTTACTTATTTGCCCGTAAAATTCCCGTTCTAAAATTACTTGTAGTCCGGTGAAGCTGTTAAGACCTTGCTAGATCAATAGCGTAGTCATTTCTAAGAAAAAAAAACTGTTCAAATAGGTCCAGCCGTTTCGGAGATTACCCGGAACAAATATTATTTTTATAGTACGTAATATATCACAAATCAAAAATTGGGAACAAAACTAACGTAGAAAAAATTTTTTGGCGGGATTTCAGTCTGTCTTGTAGTGGATTTTATATTTTATTCATAATCTCGTGTTACTTGTCCCTATATTGTGTTAAATTGGTGACGTTTTATGTAATTTGGTTTGTTTATTGTGCATAAGTGAAATGACTGAAAAATAGTACCACGGAGCATGGATTCTGTGGTATTGAAAATTAAGAAGATAAAAATTTATGAAATATTATATAGAGAATTTGGCGCTTATACCTTTTCATTAACTTGGACATAGAAGAAAACTACCTATATTGACAACTTCAGAATTGGCAGTATGGGTTAATTCCTTCGACTGTCTTATTGGACGAATATTATTACTACTAAACTTTCTGAATAACAACACAAAATAAACTTAAGAAATGTTTGCGATATAAACGTAACACGTATAATTAAATATTGTAAACAAAACTAACGTAGAATAAACTTTTTGAATAGAAATACAAAACAAACCATGACAATATTTTCGATAGAATATTATCGCGTTACCATGGCAACGCATATAATACTGACATTAACACGCAGCGGAAGCTTCCAAAATAGCCCGATTTTGAGACATTCTTCATCAGTGCTCAGCTCCTATTGGTTTTAACGTGATGATATGTATCCTATAGCCATCCTCGATAAATGAGGTATCTAACACTAAAAGAAACTTTCAAATCGGACCGGTAGTTCTTGAGATTAGCGCGTTCAACCAAACAAATAAACAAACAAACTCTTCACCCTTAAAATATTAGTATAGATAGTATAAAATAACCAGGGTTCGTATTCTACTAACGAAGCAACAATATATCTTTTACTTATTGTTACAGTATTAATATAATACATGTGAACTATTACGACATATTTAAATATTGCATACGTTGTTGCTAACTTTGTGACGGTCGATCGACCAGTTTGCATCTCGGCTCTTTTTGTTTGGTATAATGTCTGATGGTAGTAAGTACTATATAATCCAAATATAATGATGATCAACAAGAGATCGCCAATCGATCGTCAGTCAGCGACGTCATGCAGGCCTGCAAGCCTCTCAGCTATAAGATATGCAATGGCTGATCTCCAAATACGATAAATTAAAAGTCACTATATCAGATTTATTCCTTTATAACTACGTATTTACTTTGGTGGTAGCGATTCTTTTCAACCTGCTTCATCTTTCTATATTTGTATTTAGTATATTGTGTACAGATTTTAATAATTGATCACAATCTAACATGATATTAAATGACGATTTGGGCTAATATGGTAAATCTAGAGGGGAGTGGCTCTCAATTGCAGCTGCCGGAATGCGTTTACATGTAGACACACTTGATTGGCGAAGGGTTTTCAACTTGAAAGATTAGCAGAAGTTTATTTGCATCAATAGTTTATAAAATGTATCCTTCATCGACTTTTTTTATTGATTTTATACCTGAATTAACTCATTATTTTTCTTTCAGGTAAGTCGTGTTCGTAGAAATAAACAAGTTGGTGAGTTTTTATATATCTAATGAAAACTCTATTTGGCTGTAAAGTTTCACTAAACGCATGTTCGATATAAATACATCATCATATTATTGAACAATATTACATTTTCAAATGATTGCCTATAAGTACAATTATGTATAAAAAACTTACCAGATGGATAGGCGCAAGTCGCGCGTTTCACTTGGCCCTTGCTCATACATAATGCGCATATTGTTGGGAGGCGTAGTAAGCACCGACGGGATGCTAATATTGGAACGCACCTGTGATTTTATTTAATCTTAATAATCTTTATGTATAAGTACTTTAGTATTGAAGATGTCCGAAGCGGTTTAATTCAGGATATACAAAATCCTGCATAGATGGTACAAAGAACAGAGAAAATAGTATTTGTGATTGAGCTGTTGATGTTGGTTAAATATAAACCTGTTAAAAACGCATTCTATATATGCTACTATTATAAAGAGAAAAGAGTTGACTTTTTGATTGTAACTGATAAAATCAAACAAGCAAATGATAGTAAACAGTAAAAAGCATCAAGTAAACTGTGATGAGAATATAACCTACGTAACATACACTGTTATGATTAAAAACATTTGAAACCGATCCATTGTTTTCTATGAAACCGGCATCTAGTTATGCTCTAAAATTTTTTAAACGCAGTGACTTTAATATCACTCGAATGAACAAAAATATAAAAATAGCCCTTTTTTGTAGTATATCAAGCGATTTGCCTTCGACCCACTAATTTCATCGTTCCCTTGATGATTTCGTCGTCTTTTGTGTGTAGGGAGCATTAATTTTTGAAGTAATCTTGCCCTATTTAATATCGCTAATCGTTGATTAACAGATTACCAGAAAATATATTTTGTTTTAGGTTGGTTTTAGTATTGCTGTAAATGTATGCGCTTGCCTCGTAATTTCTCAGTGTGAATACACGGATATAATTTTATATATGTTAACGCGATGATAAAAACTAAATAAAATTGTTTTTTTTTTTCAATGATCATGTTTTCTTCTCTAATGAAAAATGCTGTTTATAGATTTGATGTAGAACTTCGTAAGATGTTTTGGTAGTTATAATGTAAGAGTGTATCTAGGTATAGATAATTAGTGTACACATTATATTTTTGAGCTTTAATTTATTTATTACTGTTATCAGTAGATAATAACTCATAAATGATCATATATAATTGTTAACAAGATCACACAAAATATGTTTATAATAATTGTGTGGCAAGACTAAACTGTTTCCCATTTGTTCGTGTTTGTGAAGCGAGTTCTTAAAGCGGGAAACTTTTAGGAATAACTTGTATATCCTACATCATGTTCCGACACGGATTCTTTTATTTACTTTGTAACTTTTTACATAATGGGGCTTCCGCTTGCGGTGGAGAAATACAATAAATGCGAGAGATGTTATTGTTTAATAATAGGTTTTCTTAAAACTGGAATATTTATTGAACTCTCAAACCAGAAATATCGTTAATTGTCAAGCTTATGTTTTAAAATTGTATTTGTTTTTGCAATGGTGATTTAGTTGATAGCGTGTTCGGATACCGCATCGATGGGCGTAAGTTCGTATCCTAGCAGCTGAGTGCAGAGCTTTCAATGACGAAAAACATCTTAATGAAATCATGGCATGGTGAAAGGGCGTTATTCATGGTCCACCACCCGCTAGCTACCGTCCTTAAATTTAAAATATGTTGGCAATCACCTGCTGGTGTGTCCCGACAGCTGCATTTAACATCCGATGAGAATGCGGTCGGACGCTAAAACTGATGAGGTATTTAAAGACATGACGAATTAACTGCTGTTGGAATAGCTTATGTGTGTAGGTTAGGTAATTAATAATTATTTATCCATTACAAGTACTAATCGGCTGAGTGCCTTAAGCGCTCGCCTTAGTAGTCCGGTGAAGCTGTTAAGACCTTGTTGGGTCAATAGCGTAGTCATTTCGAAAAAAAAACCATTACAAGTAGCATGTTTGTCGGTTTACGAGATGGTAACAAAGGTGGTCAATAGACATTTGTCTTTACACCCTAGATTGTATATACATATCGTTAGGGCGACACAGTAATAATGTTATCCATATAGTTTAGAAAATATATTGTATCAGCCATTGGTTTCAATTCAGCATAGAAGTACTATAATGCAATAATTGTATTTTATCTTGGAACACAATTTTATGCAACAAACATGTCTGCCCTGTACCTGAGTGATAAGTGTATATATATGTAATCGTGATACATGTGTATGTTTGTTACCTATTTATTTAATATAATGAAAGCTTTTTTTATATCAAAGGAGGCAAACGAACTGGTGGGTCACGTGATGTTAAGTGATCACCATCGTCCATAGACACTAGCGACATCAGGGAAGTCGCAAGTGCGTTGCCAGACTTTATATGGGAGAGGGAGAGGGTAAGGAAAGGAAAAGAAGGAAAGAGGAAGGGAGGTGGGCCTCCGGCGCTTTCACTGACCGAACGAAACACAACAATGCAAGCACTGTTATTTCACGTCGGTTTTTTGTGAGAGGGGTAGTACTACCCCGGACTAGCCGACCCATTCACGCTGAAACCAGTAATAGCTTCAGCGTGGCTCTACCACCTATCGGAAAAAAGCTATGCTTGATATGAAATCATATGATCACTATTTACAAATTTCTGTTTTGTTACTAAAAACTATAACCATTTGAGTTCAATCTTCAAGATTGAAATG
>JACEII010000082.1:270887-744781 GCA_014332785.1 Antheraea mylitta
CATCCGATTGAGCCGTGTAACATGGTACCATACTGATATAGGCATTCACAGATCGGTCTTTCTCGGTAAAGCTCGGTTCTTATCGGGCGGCAATGTCGTCCATTGACCCCTACTTCATTCTCGCTTACTGTACTTACTGATTTATTTTGTAATTGCTCTTTTTGTAATGATTGTAACATGTTGTTAGCTTATAACCTATATCAGTAATTATGCTATAAAATATAATATAATAAGGTTGCGTTCTTATGAATGAGTAAACAAAAATGTTTTATGCTCTATATATAGTATCTATTATAAGTTGAAAATATACATTTTTCATTTGATTACAAACAAAGCTTGATTTAATAAATATAATATTATATTTTATTTACTTTTAATAAAATAAATGAAACAGCTCTGAAAATGTCCCAAACAAATCGGTACACGTGTTCATCAGAACATTCGATTGTAAGACGAAGTTGTGAATGTCGGAAAGTATTTTACAAAATCACTTTGTCTGTTTGAGTTTCTTCACGAGAACGCACTGTTTGAAAATCTATTTACGGATATGGCGAAATTGAATTTATGATGAAGTATGACGTAATGAAACCAATTGAAAACAAATTTTTCCACAGTGTTTTTGTTTTTCTTTTTCGAACTGTCTATGTTATTGACCCAGGAAGGTCTTAATAGCTTCACCGGACTACAAAGGTGAGCGTTTAAGGCAGTCAGCCGATTTTACTTGTCAACTAGCTTAAGGGTGCACGGCACACCTCGGCTTGGGCTGTTGTCTGATACATGCTATTCGCGACCTAGCCTAAGCTAAGCTAACTATTCATACATATATGAGTTGTTGGAACATATGTGTGTATCAAGCATAATACCTCAACAACTCTTATATATATTTCGTATCGGATAATTTTCTAAACTATTTCAGTTTGATAAGGGAAAAAATAAATAAAACCTTTCCACTTTCATGTGTGTATGCGTGCACGTGTGTGGGGGTGATATGTGTAGTGTTGTTGCAGTGATGTACAATTTTGTGTCACTGTATCGCGCGAGCAGCGCAGTCAAGGTCTCCATACCGAGGGGACGGACCTAGGCTTGAGCCGCTGCTGAGGGGGGCCTAATCTGGTGTACGGGAGCGAAATTTACCCCCAGAGTTTTCCACAGTGTATTCATATAAATGTTAGATAATCTAAATAAATACTTCATCGATAAGATCATTCCTATTAACTAAGACTAATTTCAAGAATGGCCAGGACAAGGAGCTCTAACTTGATTACAAATTATGCCATAATCATTATAATTGTAGAAATATCGTTATATATTATAAAGTATGTAACATATAGTAATATAACAAAAAATGTTCTAAGTGTTGCAAAAAGTCAATCCGTCTGATAGCTTTCGTCGAAAACGCAAAATAATTCCTTTGAGATAGAAACATAATAATTTAGATAATAATCGAGGCAGACGCGACTATCAGCTACTATCTAAAAAAAAATTTCAATGTTCTCTACTCATAAGAGATGCTTGCAACAGCAATTATTGTCGTAATAGAAATTGTAAACATATCAGTGGAATTTTTTAGCCAACTAATTTTTATTATAACCCAGTGGGCTCAGCGGACATGGTCCAGCCCTGACAATAAAAAAAAACTTGACAAATTATATACCAAAACTTTCCCCGCGAATGACTTTTAATGTATTGATAAAAATCGCATGAAATTTCGTTCAGTAGTATTTGAGTTCATGGCTGGGTATCACTTTGTTATAATAACTATCCTATTATATATCCGTCTCTAACGCCGAGGTTTCTGCTATATGAAGTTCTATTAGTATTTGTTTATTCGTTCGTTTGAAGATAACAAATAGAAATATATTTTAGCATTTATAATGTTAGGATTAGGACAACTAATAAGTTAGCTTAGGATTTAAGGTGAATAGATAATATTTAGAGGCCGCGCGGCGAGAGTTTCACGGCACGCTTGTAGTTTATGAAGCCAGTACAATGTTTGAAAGTTCGGACGTGTTACGAACTGATATAGTTTGCTGGAATAGCTTTAGAATACGTTTTAGATGAGCATGTTTTATGTTGAATCTAAAAAATTAATGGAATAACTATAAGTAAATATGTTTTCATCACACAATTTGCGTTTTTTTTTACTAATTTTAATTTAAGCGAAAATATATATTACATTTTTGGAGAAAAATATATAGAAGAAATATAGATGGTCACTTTAAAATCGTTTAAAATTCTTTTCTTAGAACAGGTATATGACAATTTCATAGGCTATTTGTTTCGCTATACATCTCCTTTTTCAACATGACTTCTATCATCATTGAAAAATCTTGTAGTCCGATGAAGCTGCTTAGATCTTGCTAGGTCAATAGCGTAATCAGTGCGAAAAAAAATTGAAAATCTTAAATTTCTTGTAGAATTAGAATTAACTTCCACGACATGGTTATATCATCAGCCTGTAAGATACCCCCTGTAGGGGTTCTTCTCGAAGAAAGGTATGGACATAACTTTCACGCCAATCCACGACGTACTGGAGATTTCAAATTAGGAGAAATTTAAAGTTCTATATTTTCCCATATACGTTGGTACATTTCGAATATTTCTCAGGTTCAGGTTTCTCACGATATTCTCCTTCACCCTCAAGTATAATGTACGTGATTAATTCGTTGGTACATGTTCGGTTTCGAATTTGCGGATATCGAATTGTCACTGTAGCGGTTAAACTACTTGACCACTACGAATTTGAGATAATATTCAGGTACTCTATACTGAAGCTGTAATCACACTAATGAATCTATTGATAGATCTAGATATCAATTTTCGGTCGTGATGATAGCGACTGATGATGAAGCACTAGACAAGTGCAATCATTCTCGTATCAACGGTAACGATGTGGGTATAACCCGATAAATAAATTGTAAAAGTTCCCTTCGTTTCGTGAACGATGTATTTCTATTATACTTCGCCTGAATAGGCCGTCACGTGTCAGATCCGTTCGTTCTCATTACTGAACTGTCTATTGATCATATCATTCGGGTTTTCGTACCTCTTTATCGCGCGATTTGTATAGTCTATATTTAGTTTAAGTTCGATATTAAGATGTATATTTGAACAATATTTTAATTACTCATTAATACATATTATAAAACTAAGCTATGTGCCACGTCTGTCTGTTCGTGATGAACTCGAAAAGAGCTTGACGGATTTTGTCGCGGTTTTCATAAGCAGGTAAGTTTACTTATGAGGAATCTTGGATATATAATATGTCAAGGTTGTTGAAGTGAAAATTTCTAGTTTATGAAAATTTCTAGTATAGGGACCTGTGTACATGTAGTATTGAAATTGTGCAGCCTATCATATGTTTGTAAAAACCAGACCAATGATAATAATTTCAATTTACAAATTATGAAATTTTAATAATCCACACTATAATTAATATAACATTAAAATCAGAACACAGTTTTTCTATTGTATTGAGTTTTCACTACGTTGGCAGTCTATATGACAGCCTCGTTTTTTTTAACTACAAGGGCGGGATAACGTCTGCCGGGCCTACTAGTATCTGTATGTGTCCATTTCTGTAACCCCGTCAACATGAACGTATCCTCAATTTCAGTTGATGAGACGTGAAAGTGTAACAAACTCAATCTCATATGTATAATATTGGTTACGATAAGCATTTAAATAGAAATAGCTATAAGCTACAGTCACCAGTTTACGTAAGGTGACCTAAGTAATTTTCCTTCTTCATGTTGCGTTACATAATTGATAATTTATTTACTTGTACTTACTAAGAAAATTTATGGAGCGATTAGCATACTACTAATAAATTAATACTAACTGAACAATTTTTATTCAACGATGTGGTACTCGAAACTCCTACAACTAGTTGCCAACTAAGTATTTAAAAGATTAGCTTAAAAGCTATTAGTAGAACTGCTATTAAACTATGTTTCATCATAAAATAACATATGCCTCTGACTCAGGTACACATAAAGATCACCATAACGATATTTAATTCGTAAAATAGTCGCTGAAACATTCATTATATAATAATTCATATGTATAGAAACAAACATATATAATTCATATGACTATTACTGGATGTATCTCGGACAGGCGCAGCGCAATACTAAAGACATGTAATTACGTTTTCAATCGACAAAGAGATCCAAATGTTTGGACGTGATCGGAAATACCGGTCCGTTCGTGATTACTGTTTCATGTATGTTCATTTGTATTATTAGTATACGTATTATGTATGAATATCCTTGTATAAAAGTTAATGAAGTAGTTTATTAGTATGAAGTGAATCTAATATGTGATACTCACCATTTTTGTCATTGTGGAATAGATTACTTACTCTGAATTGAAACCATTGGACTGTCAAAAACCATAAAGGTTTAAGTCCCATACTAACGACTGTAAATCGTATAATGCACTAGTCACATAAGTTTGAAAAAAATACCGTAAATACCCTACCGTAAACTAAAAAAAAGAATTGAACATTTATTATTGATTTAATGTAAAATTATAACTAAAAAACCGGCTAAGTATTTAAAAACACCATGTTGAGATCTGAGTCTTTAAAAGTCAGCCGAGGGGTTAAGGAGGTCGCAAATATAAGTCACATCATTTATAACTATATATACCATTTATAAGAGTGTCTAAACTAAATCAATATAAAGACATGCAAAAAGATTACAACTGCTGAGTAATTAGTTGAAAAATCTCGTGTAGGAGTGCGTGTTGCCAGACACATGCTTCAAACTTATTGACAAATAAAGAAAAAGAAATTAGGTATATACCTCCTTCAAGTTTCTTTATAAACGGTGGGTGGTCACTTGTGAGATAGCATATGATATTCAAGTGCTATAACTACACGTTTCCAAAACAATTTTGTCGTTGAATCAATAGTATAGGTTAAGTGTTTCAATAAAGGTCACAGTTTGTCTTGTTTCCTATTCGACGATATTTCGACTTGTGCTCAGCCGTGTGTAAACCTTTCTAGTGTTGTACTGATTTATTGTCGATATTATGGATATATCGATATACGATGCCACAATAATTATGGTGTTTGTTGTAAGGGGTGTCGAGTAACATCTTAAGACTTGAGACACCCAAGCCAACCTTACCTGCACGTGGTGCACCCTGCTGATCAAAGAACGAGTTAATAGCGATAGCGGGTGGTAGGGTTTTAGAGCCTGACTGGGTCGCAACTACAATGTATATGGCGAAAAAGCTTCTGCATGTCCGGTTTGGGATCAGTCTGTGCATATCCAGTACCGGGTGACTTTCGTCATTATGGCCGGCATGACAACGGCGACCGGCGATGGATAATCTGTCTATCGGTGGTTGCCGATGTTTTTGGATTGTACTATGCTTAACATCAGGCATAGTGCAGTTACTTTGTCGTGCTACAATAAAAAAAAATGTCACAGAAATCCTCACTAAATCTCTAACAGTGAAACGCGCCTTTAAAATTTGAAAATATAGATCCTATAAAATTTCTTTGTAAAAATCATCGACATGATAAAGTTTGTAACTACGTCCCAGCCTTAAACAAACAAACATTTCGCACAGTGGACCAACAATCCCTTAGCATTGCCAAATTGATTTATAGTTTCATATGAAAATTACTTTGTCCATTTCGAATAATGTTTTGGTTTCTTCATTCTCTACAGGGAAATTGGACAGTACTTATTCTTTTTTGACGTCGGTATTTTAGTTAAAAACGTTTGCTTTTTTCTATTAAAAACTAGCTGTGCTCGCAACTTCGTGTGCGTAAAAGCTAATGTAAAAAGTAGTGACTAATGTATGTATGTATGTATGTAATGAATGTATTAAGTCATTTTACTTATCTACTTTTCTCTCGTACTTAAGTCGCATTTTCCTTAGAATTACAATAACTTTTGATAAAATGAACCGATTTTAATGAAACCAAGACCAAATACTATTCGAGGATATACTTGGATATACTTGATACTATTTTTTTCAATAGGTTGATTTCCTATTTGACGGTTTTTTTTGTTTCAATCATTTTACGTGGCTTGCTACCGACGTATAAATTTTACCCAACCGATATAAAAATGTTCAATGGAAGTGATAAAAGTACTTTTTTCGAATCAAAGTTAAATGTTGTTAATGCGCGCAGGTCTTTGGGATTCATTCACGTTAGCAATATACGAGTATATGTACACATTTTTATAATCAGGGAATTTTGTATTACGTTCCGGAAGTTCTCTTTCGCCCTTTGATCTGCGAGAGGCCCCTTGATTTTGTTTATGTACGAATTAAAAAGGTTTTCTTGTTGGTTTTGGCCGTTTATTAAAATGCTATCAGGGCTATGAAACATCGTGCGGTATTGTTGTACGAGGTTTTTCAAGTCATGCTTTCACATGGAGATTGTTCATTGTCTTCTTCTTACATCGTTTTGTTACTGTTTATAATAATACTTACAACGTTGTTCCACAGTCTACGACCAAAGAAGTTGTAGGTAGCCCGGTATAACCTTTCTATACTGGTATTCATGACATTGAAGCTTGAAGGCTTTAACGCTTGATTACTTGTTTCCCTTTATAACTCAAAATAATATTTGCTATACTGTGACTGTATGTAAGATACAAGCTGATATTCTGTAACTTATTTTTACAACTTGTGTACTCGGTTTCTTACGGCGTGATTTATACCATTCAATATTTTATAGTTCTTAGAGTTTTTCAAGTATTGTTTTTTTTTTATAATCGATAAAAATATTTTTTTTTTACAAAATTCCAAGTATTATTGCAAGTCTTGATGTCTAACAATTTAGGAATGACATAATTATCTCGTGTACAAAGTTACATAAAAATCAATGAAATCCTTCCAGAATTCAATTTAGACGTATACGCGTGCAATATTTTTTAATATCTATATATTAATACGTGAAACAAAAAAATTGTACCTCTTTTTCCCTATTTCCCGTCAACGGATGAACTTGAAATTTGGCATAGTTAAAGTTTATATGGCGGAGAAGTGTAGAAAGCTGTTTATTTTATATAAAATGCATTAGAAGTACATTAAATTAATTAAAAATATGCACTACTCACACTACTACTCGAATTTTACACAACATATACACACATGTAATTAAAAAAGACATTTTGACAGCCGTCAATAATTATGAACTTCAATAAAGGTTGTGAAGGAGTTTGCTATGCTCGACTGTATGTATTTTTTAACTCTTACGTTCTAATTACCATTTTTCATTCTACATTCAACAATGATATTATAAAATATGACTATTATTGTAACGTTTATTATTTTATATGAAACTCACTTCAAATGACGAATAAATAAAAAAATGAGCCAAATAATACTTTGTATGATCAAAATAGGAATTTTGTTCATAAGAGTAATCCATGACTTAGACCTCCGTGGTTACAATGTTGCAATTCAACCTCATGTATCAACAAAAAAGAATTTATTTTCAAAAGCTAGTGGTAGTATTAAAATCGTCTTTGTTTTGGATTCACCATTTGATTATATTGTGCATACATTACTTTTCCAAACGATGATACTGGGCATATCACTATTTCTGATAATGAACAGGCTACGTTTAATTCAATATCACCCAGAAATTCCATGCACCCATGGTGTCGTGTAAAATTGATTGAGAATTGTGTCATGGGTTGCGATAAATTTCTTTATTTTCATAAAGTTACGTTTGCTTAAAATTTGAGAGCTTTACCACGTGATGTTTGTTTCAAATTTATAATTAACTTTTTTTTAATGTTTATATAATTAAAGATCATGGCAAATAACTGAGTAGCCATGATGAAAACCTTTGATTATAGAATACCCTTTGACAAAAGAACTCTAATAAAGTTCAAAATTTAAAAAATCAATTAACTATGGTCGAATGTCGACCACTGGGCGTCCACTAGTCACGATAAAAACACGTACAGAGATAACTGTAAACTTATCAATGTTTATAATGGACAATTATATTAAAATTTAAAAAAAACTTGCTTATGAATACTAAAGTTAGTTATGAGATATTTTAAGATTTCGTTACTGAATACGGCTTAAAGAATTTAATATTATGAAAAGAATAACATATCATCGATCGCAAACAAGATGAGTATTTGTTTTAATTTAAATTAATGTTTCCAAACATTTGTGTCAATATTTGTTAATTTAATTAATTTTAGCTCAGTGCTAATATGTTACGAACGTTACTCGTAATGTCTACAAGTCATGGAATTAACGCATCATGCGATTAACAGTAATTGTGTAAACAATTTGTGGCAACGCTTCGAATAATATTCCTGTAGTTAATTAATAAAGAATAGACACTTATTTATCACTTCACAGTGAAAAGTAGTTATTGAATCGATATGTTTGTGCGGAAATATTCGGAGCTCCTTAAAAAAAACTGAAGACAATATTTTTTCACGCTAATAAGCCTTTAAGGTTTCCTAAAGACAGTTTTTTTTTTATTGAAACACGACAAAGTGCCTGATGTTAAGCATAGTACAATCCAAAAACATCGGCAACCACCGATAGACAGATTATCCATCGCCGGTCGCCGCTGTCATGCCGGCCATAATGACGAAAGTCACCCGGTACTGGATATGCACAGACTGATCCTGAAACGCGACACGCAGAAGCGAGTCACTATGACGGGCTTTTTCGCCATGTACATGGTGGTTGCGACCCAGTCGGGCTGTAAAACCCTACCACCCCGCTATCGCCATTGCCTCGTTCGTTGATCAGCAGGGTGCACCACGTGCAGGTGAGGTTGGCTTGGCTATCTCAAGTCTTAAGATGTTGCTTGACACCCCTTACACCCCAGTTCTAGATAAACAGTAAAATATATGTTTTCATAACAATATTTTTTCGGTTTCATAAGATATCTATCTGTATTAATGAAGGCTATTGTTATTGTAGATTTGACAACTAAAGCCCTATAATTTATCTTTACTGGTCAATACCTAAAGAAAAACTTAATGATATGTAGTATAGTGTTTCAGTGAAAAATCTTCTATTTGTTAGTAAAAGCGTCGTATAAATCCTGAATAGTTTATTGATGAATAGTATAAACATCTCAATTTTATTTAAATGTTAAATTGAAATTTATAATTATAAGTGACTTTTGCTTAATAAATAATGCGTCGGTTCAATTTTCCATTAGTTTTAATCATACGATCACAACATTCATACTTAAAGCATGGCGTTCGGGTTTGAAAATTTGTGAACTTCTATAGTTTGTACAGGAAATGTAATAAATATTTCGTGGTAGTAACGGTAGGCGCCCTTCTCATTTGTTTCTTTTATAAATAACCCTTTACTGATCAGTTCCCTATTTACGGCGGCACTTAAACGCTATCGACCAGTGCAGGAGCTGGCAGAGATAACAGAAATAAATCAAAACACTCGGTACACCGGTTATCCTGTTTGAGAGGTCGATGCATCCACTCCAGTTCGTTCTTGATTAATTTTTATTACCGCGAGTCCCAGATATATACTATTATTTATTTATCTAATTAAAAAGATTTATTAAGACAATCACATTTATATACGCCAAATCCTAATCGATTAATGATAGTATATAAGGTATACTAGTAGCTTAGTAACGAGATGCAACTGTCGATGTGTAATTTTAATTGTCGATATTATGTTCTCCGATCACTAACAGAGATAAATATTTGTGAGACACTATTAAGATATAGTGCAATATACCTTTTCTTAATCTCTTTATCTAAACACCTATAGAATTTAAGCTAAACTATGTTGCTCGTAATAATATGTATAAGAGTAATAATAATAATATTTTAATTACTAATTATGTATAAACAAACAGGATTTTTATGAAAGAACGCCATCTGTTTCTTTCATAAATATACAGTTTATGAATTAATTAACTCATAAAGATGTTTTCTAGTCTAATCGTTCTCTAAAATTGTCCACGTTATATATACTCGTTTAATTTTGTTTTTACTCTGTTACGCAGTATTATGTTGCCTCTAATAAATGTTCTCGTTACAATTGAATTTGTATGAAAATGTGTAATCATATGTTGCGTAAATAATCCTCTGCCAACACCTTCAGACTTGTCGTGAAGATATGTTCGTTGAATGCAAACGCTGAGTACATCGCAAGCTTCTCTGAGCGGACACCTAAATCTGTAATTTATGTCGACCGCTCGATCTGTGCGGTCCGAACTGCGGAATGTACCACTATACGCCAAATATTTCAGAATTGGACCCCCGTAAGTAGTTTTATGGTTACGCCCATATGTTTAATGGGGTAGTAAATTTCGATAAAATAGTTCTTTTGAATAGACGTACTTTATAGCATTTTATATCGTTATTTATCATTATAAGTCACTCTTTAAAATCTTGTTCGCAGCTGAAAAAATATCAGTTTTTAATCAATACTAGGGTAATTATTAGAGTATTACATTGAAAAATGTTTATTTACAACGACATTAGTTAACTGCGGTAAATTACTCTATTTTAGTCAGTTTTATGAAGTTGGGAAGCTCTCTATAATAGAGTACATATTGAAAATGTATAACTATTCGAGTGCAACATTTTTATTTGTGGTATAAAAATGAATACGTAGTAATAAGTAAAAGATTCAGAAAGTTGAATTAGGAAGCAACATGTTCTAAAAACAAAGTCCTGAAAAACAAACGAAGGAAAACAGGCATCGATGCAAAGCCAGCGGGATGCAATGGGCGCGCGGCGTCGCGTCGCCGCCGGTACACGGGACGCGTCAGTCGACCGGCGAGTGCCGCGCGCGACGAACGGCTCGCGTCATGTAGCCCGCGCTGCCTGCCCCGGCCATGACGGAGGGGGCGGCTCGGCCCAGGCCACCGCCGCCCCGTAAGCCTGACTCCTTGACCCTCGCATGGCCCCGTTGGGACGACCCGCCGCCGCCCGCGCCCGAACCAAAACAAACAAATCCCGTCATCAAAGACGATTTTGGCGGCTTCAGCCCTTATTCTTCCCACTCGGCTGAGCGTCGAAGACCACAGAGTGTGGTGTCTCCGCGCCCGGTTAATCAACTTGCACGAAGACCTCACTCCATTGGTTCTATTGAAGATGAGTGGCCCACTGTGCCTCTCATTCACCCGGTACCGAGGAGACCGCGTCCTGTGCCAAATACGTTATCAACTCTTCCACGCACATCCTTTAACTTGCCATCATCTAGGAGCGATTACCAGCTCCAAAGACCTGGGATTATGACGAACGGCTATGGCGCTGTACCTCCGTCGACTTCACGCAGACTGTCACTACCTGGAGGTGGGCAAAATCCGCCTAAAACTTCAGCAACCTTCCACGGACTGTCTGCACTGATTGGACCTCACCCGACGTTGGGGACCCCCGGAACGCCAAGCACCCCGGCAGCGGTCCGAGAGGCGGTCCGACATCTTCTTCAGCAGCCAAGGAATGGATTCCCAATCATGGACCACAAACTTTCCTTGTTCATAGAAATTCTCGATGCTCAGGAAAGATTCTCTCAGGTACTTAAATTTAACGGAATACATTTATATGATGAGTACAGTAACATTCAATTTAAGGATTAAAGGGTTTTTTAATGTACCGTCTTTTTCGTGGCAACGTGAAAGCGCAATATCCTCTGAAATATTTAGTAAAACACCTAAAAATAAATTTAAAGAGATGCCCTTAAAATTATATGTTAAAACTAATCATAAACTTAGCACGAATGGCTTCTCAAAGTTATAAAAATAACGAATAATTGATTCGAAGTAATATAATGTTTTAAAAAATGTATAAATTTCAGAACTGTCGCCTACATATACATAAAGAAGTACAGTAATATGTTTATATCTGAAATATTTAATTTTGAAATATGAATGTTACTATTATGAGTAATAAAGATTATATAGTATATCATATTTATTGATATTTAATAAATGGATCACAAACCCTCGGGTTGTTTATACAGTTCCAACGTTGTTAAATCAGTTACTTGTTTGATAATGAGAAATAACTCCAATCGTTTTAATCGTTGATAAAAAAGACCTATAGGTTATTTGTAAATTTTAGAATTTTAGAAGTAGATAAAATTTGTGTTTATTGCTAGTAATTAAAAAAAAATGCTTACCGGATATTGAATATTTAAGCATTGATAGAGAGCTACGTTTTTTTTGAGCGATACAATATACTTTATTTTATTCAATGAAATGTTGTAATTATATCGAACGAAGTTGTGGAATCTTAATAAAAATGGATACTTATTTGGACAGTATCAGAAAGTAGAGATTTCGAAAAATAATTAATTTGGAGAAATAAACCTTAAAGAGATTAATTGTTTTTTAAAGCTATACGATCAGTTGAAAGTCCTGTATCCAACGGTATTCATACAATGCAACATCAGGCATCGTTTTGTGACCCTTAGAGAAGTCTTTTGGTAACACGATATACATTGGCTGACTTCGAGAGATGACAAACTGAAAGACAGTCAGTGTGCCTGTGGCGAGAGAATTGAACTTGATACGCCTAAGCGGGTCGTTATACTAGATGTAAAATCTGGGGTATCGTACCAGCGATAATACCGTCTCGAATCATTGTATATACACAGAAATACGAGTGTCAAGATAAGAACACAGCACAGTGGTAGAGTTAATCTAGAAATTACAAAGCCATCAGAGTTTATAAAAAATACCAGTTTGGCTAGTTACTTCTCTCAATTTGAATACGTGTCTTCAAACATCTAAAAATGTATTCCGGCAGTCGCTCTTGAATTTATTGAAAACCAGTCCGCTTCTTGGTATAGCATACTACTATCTTAGACCATATTTTTACTATAATATTATGGAACTACTACTATAATATTATGAAATTATGGAAAATATTTTCTTTTAAATATGACGGATGTTTGAAGTATGATATAATAAATATGACAAGAATGGCTTATTCTTAAAAGGTATAGCAGATTGCAAGAGTTGATATCACGGTGAGGGCGATGATAGCGGAAAATTTGAATGTTTTCACAAAAAAATATTGTATAATAAGGGATATCGCTCAAACAATCTCGGATGTGTCCCGCTGAAGGGTACTCCGTCCTCTTGAGAATTGAACATCTTCAAACCTACGGATTATTCATTGTTACGTTTTTATGGAATGTTTCACAGATGTACAATATATTTACATTTTATTGTATAAAATGCTTGATCCGTTACTAAAGTTAAAACTTCAGATGACATTTTTAAATAATACATGCGCCAATATTTATAAATTTTAAACATAACTCTCTAGGGTTACTAATTTAAAGACTCCTGGCAATTTCTTTTGAATTCGATGACGGAAACTTTTGTGTTACAGATAAAGTAGGGGCAATATTTTCTCTTAACATTGACCTACCACATATATACCGCACTTAAAATGCAGTCTTTCGTTAAACACATGTTATTGTTAACCCTGAACTGTTCAAAATCATAAAAGCTCCACAAATACGAATATAGACTTCATGAGGCAAAGGTCAACAAACTATTGGCAGCATAAGTTTGTAAAAGTATCTGATTTATTATGAAAAATTAAGAAAATAACAAATTACGTGTTGTAGAATAATATTTTTCATATAAGATGTATTTTTAAATATTTTTTTCCATTTGTACAAACATTTTTTACTAAGCCATGAAATTGACAATTTACGATGTCGTGAAATAAAAAAGAAACTTAAAAACATAATCCACCATACTGAGATCTGGGTCTTTAAAAAAATGCCAAGGAGTTAAAGAAACTAACCGTTAGTGTTAAACATAATTATAATTAAAAGCCATAACTAATATTGTTCCAAATGAAATATTTTGGGAAAAACCTTTTCCTCATTAAATTTCCACCGGATCATGACAAGCACAAGTCAGGATGCGCGAGTAGATGTCCTCACAAAGTTTGTTCCCGTCTTGATAATCCCTCGCGAGTGAATTAATGTTGAACAAGTTTTTATTGAATAATATATTAGAGTTCGAGATGTGACTGAGGGTAACTCGTCGACTGAGCTACGACGGGCTTTTAACTTGTTCATTTATATACGATTACTTCTGTTGTTTTAAATATTTTTGAGTTACTAAAAAAACAAACTATAAAACAGTATGGACCGAGCGTGTGTTTTATCATAAGTATCATTATGATTGTACTTTGGTGCTATTTTAGTTACTACAAAATGCCTATTTGTTGTAAGATTTATGTTGTTAAAAGCTGTGTTTATTATTCTTAGAGGTTGAATAGTAATTATTGAAATTCCTCACGTTATTTTATCTCATTTAACATATATACTTCCTCGGAGCTCATTCGTTACATACACGCACACAATAGACAACTTTAAAAAGGCATTGTTAGTAGAGTAGAGGAATTGAAGCTACGTTTTACGTGATGGCACTTCAACACAAAATCCTCTAAACTACGCCGGTTTCTCATCAAAAACTGACTAAAGCATTTAAATGTACTCTTCCAACCAAAAAGAACATTAATGGCTTGATGTGACTGGATTTCTGCTCACTCATAAGAAATGTTTAGGATGAAGTAGTTGGAAAGTGCGCTTAAAAGAAATACTGTCTACCTTCGTATGTATGAAGGTGGAGCGTGATGCAAGCCTTTCAGTAATTTTTCATATCGAAACAATAGGCTCCTCCAACGGGGTCAAGAGAGTGGCGCCATGAAATTCAGCCGACAATACGAGTGGGAGAGAGCCGCCTCCCCGTCGGCGCGCTGTTTCTCGGAAATCATACTTTTTAATTGAATTTCTGTATTCCCCTGTCAAAAGTATGTTATTCTTGTATTACATCCAACCTGTCACGACTCGTTTTGTGCTTAATAAGTTCATTTAACATAATTTAGGCGGAGGGAACAGTTATCTTGAAAAAAGTAATATTGTCATACAGTTTTCCAATGATTAGTAAAACAATTTAAGAATCTCGCTATCTAATTATCTCTTTTTCATTAAGGAGATATCTCTATATCTCTAATAATGATGTTAATGCAAATCATTATTGTGTTCAGTAAACTAGACTAATGAGGTGCGATACCCGAGTTGGATACCCGGTTGGCTCAATAAATTAAATTATACTTCATGTTTAACTTTAGAAATCAAAACCGGTAATATTATAATTCATAAGTTAGTATAAAAAATACGTTTCTTAGAAATTCAATTTTAAATCGTGATGTTGATGATCGTTTATGTTACGTTTTTCCGCCTTGACTTCACAACGGATCATTATGACATTTTTCCTTATATATTATCAGGGCTACATAAAAGGGCATAAAGAAAGGGCCGACAACGCGCATGTGACACCTCTAATGTTGCAATCGTCCATAGGCAGCGGAGGCTGCTTAACATCAGGCGGCCCGCATGTTTGTTTACCACCGTCGTGGTATAAATAAAAACCTTTAAACCAAAAAAAGGACAGACCCTGGGGGATACATCAAATATGTAATTATACGTCCGAAGTCGCGGGCAAAAGCTGGTTGCTTATAAATCGATTCAAAAATTTTCGTTTCTTTTATATCGTATATGTGTGTATACTAGCGGTCATGGCGGACGTTGTCCTGCCTTGATAGTAAAAAAACCTAAAAGTCAACTGCAGCGCCACCTACCGGGTTCAATTGTGAATATAAAAAACCATTCTCGAATCCACTGGAACACGCAAACAAAATTTCATTAAAATCGGTCCAGCCGTTTCGGAGAAGTTCAGTGATATACACACGCACAGAAGAAATTTATATATAAAGATACTATCTAGATATATATCATTGGGTAACTCAAAGTAATTATTTAACTATATATTCTGAATCTATAGTTACTGGCACGAGAAACTAATGTTACTTTTAGGTTGAATAAATAACTTTCTTCTGTTTATTAACTTTTGCTCTCGGCTCCGTGCGTACGGGGTCCACAGGGAAACGATTCAATTTCGGGGACACAAAGCATCTTGTGTTTTAATCTTGGAATAATATAAAAAAGGAATGTCCAATTTATTGATAACAATGTTCTACAAAGAATTCTTCTTTGTCTGTACTAATATTATAAAGAGGTAATTTTTTTTTCTCAATCTGACTACGCTGTTGACACTGAAATGCCTTAACAGCTTCACCGGACTACATAAAGAGGTAAAATTTGTGAGGTTGTAGGGGTAATATATGCACTAAACCGATTTTAAAAATTCTTTTATCAATAGAAAGCCACGTTATTTGTGAGTATCATAGGGTATAGTAACCTGAAAAATGAAAAGACTTTTGTGGTATTCGGATTTGTAAAGTAAGTCGGCGAAAAAACGGTCGAACGAAAACGAACGTATGCTACCTTAACGATCAGAGATATATGATTGAGTTCTAGAAAAAAGTTATAGAGCTTGATAATGGCTACAAAAAAGTTAGTGACGCATGTCTAACTTTTATAATTAAGTCATAAAAAGTAGTTTTTTTATATAAAAAAAAAATGAAATCGGTATCAATTATAAATTCTTATCAATATGTAATGATATATTAACTGAGGCACAATAACGCGAGACCAGCTCAGCTAGTTTTACTATAATTTTAAGATATACTAGGAATTATTTTTCTAAAGCTATTAATATTATGCTATATATTGTAAAACTAAGTCCTCTGCCACGTCTGTCTGTCTGTCTGTCTGTTCGCGATAAGCTCAAAAACTGCTGAACGGATTTTCATGCGGTTTTCACTAGTAGATAAAGTGATTTATGAGGAAGGTTTAGGTACAATTTGTCAAGACTTTTTTATCAAGGTGGGATAACGTCCGCCGGTTTCGCTAGTATCATAATAAAACAAAAGAGTTGCTTAGAAACTCATTAATCTCTTTACATTTGAAAAATCCTTTGTTTTAAAATGTATGCATTGAAAAAGATTATTGATTTCTAATATCACCTTACGATCCACACGAGTGAAGCAATTACCGTACAAAATATAAGTCAGAAAGTACGCTAAGTGAGGACGAAGTGATAGTACTTGTGGGTTGGGGTTACATAGCGTGGGGGTAAAAATTCACAGCTAGTATAAGATATGTTGAAAACCAAACTTGAAACCTACACATCTTTTCAAGATATCATTTTCGAATATAAAGACAAATTTTACTCCCACAATTAATCACAAACTATGGTTACAGTTTAAACACGTTTCAATAAATTTAAAAGTCATAATTTAAATGCACATAACAATAGACATAAGTTAGGAAATATCCTATATTCGTAGCAGAACGTAGGCGATTCGTAGCAGATGCTACGTTCTACGAGCTACGGCGCTACGCGGCTACGACTCAATAACTTCAACTTAGTATATTAAAATCGTGATCGAGGAGTCTATGTACTTTGGAACTTTCTCATAATTCAGATGAATGCGTTTTACATTACATGGAAATTTACTCTATGATTAGACAAACTTTAAAATAAACTTATTGATTTAGGGTTGTAGATTACTAAGTTATATTATAAATACTTTGTAATGAAACATTTATAAAATATAATAAATAGTTTTATTTATTTATAAAATAGGTAGTCCTATGAAGCTGTTAAGACCTTGCCAGGTCAATAGCGTAGTCATTTCCAAAAATATATATATATAAAAATATATAGGTATAGTTCGTTTAAAATTAAAAAAATAAACATCGTTATGACATCTATTACAGTGATTACAGTTTTCATAGTAATATAATATTAAAATCTTTCCTAATGAGTATAAATTGCTTCAGTGCAAAGAATTATACATGAGGGCTATTTAGTTATAAAGAAAATAGTTCACAGACTTGCCAAGGAATGAAAGGAACTCCATTTTTTTATGATGGGTAGTGTGTCTGTTGTGGACCATCCTGTGTGTTATGATAAATTCGTCACATTGCCTTTCATTTAGTTTATGGAGTTTTGGCGATGACTTTAGATCCATTAGATGCGGTCTATTAAATTGTATTATCTTATTGTCTAGAGTTATAGGATAATTTTTTTTTTGTACTAACAAATGAAATTGAATTTTTATAGCTGTGTTATTCATGTGAAACTATTACAATCAATGCAACGTATGTCAACGAATATATCCAACTTAGTGTTCTCGTATATTTATCTAAATATTTTACTAATGTTATCAATTAATGGTGAATTAAAATATTTCTAGGAATCCTAAATGTTACAGAACTATTTCCATCGCATCCCTATAGTCATGGTACTAGAAGTGATGATATAACCATAAATAGGGTATATCACAAACATACAATTGTAATAAGCAGTCGTGTCATATGATAATTGTGTCAGTATTTGAAATGTACTCTAATATAATTAATTGTTATTAATTGTTTGAACGCGTTAATTTCTGGAACTATCAGCAATATTGAAAATATTATTTTTAAATGTTATGGGCTTCTAAGAACTGTTTACGACTTTGTTTACTTCTTTATTGTTATAAATAATACCATATATTTATTTCATTATAGTTTTAACAGCCTCTGATAGCTCGCACCATTTTTTCCATTAATTCATCCTTAGATATGTTCTCGTTAAATTATGTATTAAGGATTAGAATTTATTTTGAACAATTATAAGCTAATGAACATTATTCAATGACATTTTATACTGACTTTCATACAAAGTGTTAGGTTAGAGAGTATACTAATATAAAAAGGTATGTTGCGGGCAAACTGTGTATCGTGTCTCGGGTTATCGAGAGCCCAGCCTGGGAAAACTTATCGCAACTGTAACTGCTGGTCTCGGTTATTACTTAATACATCTTAGGTTATTTAGTCAAGATATCCTTTTTCACTACGAAAACCTGGTAATCTAATTGTACAGTAGGTGAACGTCAACAAGCTGTCATATTCTTTTTTTGGTTTTATTGTTGACAACTAATCTTCTATTAGATTTTTACTGTCATTATTGAGTAGGTAATGATATTACAAGTTTCTTGCTACCATCTTAATGTTCTAACAAGATGGCGGCCCTCTTGTTAGAAATTTCCAGGGAGTTTTTTTGGCAAATCAGAGTTCATGTTCTGTGGTATTATTATTAGTGGTATACATTTCATTGGGCAAAATAACCAAACTATATTACTTAACAAACCACCAATAGTCCAACATTACAAAATATAGTGTCAAATAACACAAGATTATGAATAAAATGTTCCACTACATGTTCCAAGATCCCGCCAAAAACTTGTTATTGAATATGTTATTAAATTTATTAGGTTTCTTTCTTATTTGTTTTCTTGTGTCTTTAGGTTTTATAGTGAAGTATGATGATTATAGACAAAGTTATAATAGGGAACGAGTTTCTTGTTGTATAGTTTAGTTGTCCTCGTGTGTGGTATTGTTGCCGGCTTAAGCAAATATGTCTTGTCGTTGAAACTGTGACTCATTCGTAGTTTAAGTAATAAAATATATGGAGCGCAACAGTTCCGTTTGTAGTTTACTCTAAGGAAGTGCTTTAAGCGCAGCTGTGTGTGTCCGCCGCTATTAGAGAACTCTACACGAATCCCCTGCACACTCTACATCACCATATATATATTCTAGTATTGCAATATAAAACTATCCGACAGTGGACGCTCCGGCGCTGGACATAGGTGGATTACAATTTAAAAATGGCAATAAAAAATAATAATGAAGCCACCATAAAGGAAATAATCATAATTAAAAATATGTAATTAATATAAACAACGTAACATAACCAACTTATTATATTAATTAAATAAATAAAAAGCGAACGTATTAATATTCAAGTAAAATAATAGCAATAGTTGTTTACAGTTTAAACGTTTTTTTAAAACTACTAACAGAATTATTAACAGCAGAAAAAAGGTGTGGAATAAGAGTCTGACAGAAAATATATATGTATATTTATAATAATATACAATATTAATCAAATAATCCTTTCTATTCCAGTGTTTTATTTTATCAATATATTATGAATAATTTGAGAGACGCGGGGTAGATTCATAGCATTCAGTAGTAACATTTTTGACGTTGCAATAGCAAGTATCTATACTATAATAAAACTGTAACAAAATCAAATCAGTACATTTGCCGCAATCGGGTTTTAGGTTTATCAAGATATTACGCGTTTAAAAATACAATTGAAACAGGTAATAACCGATTTAATGCAGACGAAGTTGACCGGATCGGTTAGTGTAGAATAATTTTATAATTTTCAACTAAATTGTTTTTAAGTTTATAATCTACAGTTGAGATTATAGTGTTGGAATACAATATAGATCTTAATTAACATTGTTGATAGACCTCATGGCGCAGGAATACTATCGACTTTACTATTTACTATCGACCTGCGAGTTCGCGGATTCGATTGACATATACATGATGAGCATTATTATAATATCTGTATTTAGGTTTTAGATATATAGCTATATCATCTACTTAGTTATAATACTACAAACTAAGCTATGTTTAGTTTGTAGTTAAATGGCCATGCATAAAATTGAGACTTCATATATATATATATATTTATTAATCTTAAAATTTTCTAACACATCGTAAATTTAATAGAAGGTAAAATGTCGGTCTTATCATAAAGATGTGCTTGGTCTTATTATAACCCCATTACAAAGTTATATGGGAATAAAAAATAGAACACGAAATTTGCTAATTTATATATTAAATTCAATTGTAGACAAACCGCTAAACTGCAAACACTTTTAGGATTCCAATTATACTACGGGTAATTAATTTAGAAGTATCTACCTCTACAATAGAGTAAATTAGTCTTCCATATTAATTACATTTCATAAACAGAAAGTTTTTAGAATGGCAGTTATTCACTTTTTATGTATCTATGTACAATGGATTTTTTAAATGAAATATTTGAGTAAAAAGTTAGGTTTCAAGAATATAGTATTATATTTTTTATCATAAAATTTACTAAATGTGTATGTATTCTTTTTTAATAAAATCTGGTTAATCACTTCGCTGTCTCCGAATTTACAGAATTAGGTACAATACCGTCAGTTTATTTATATCTGAAGATCATATTAATGTACATTATTTTAAAGGAAAATTCATTATTTATATAAACGTCTTTCGTCTCCGTCCAGTTTTATAATTACTGAAACCGATACCGGTCCACTTTACACCGCACGGTATTTTAATTAATACAAAAACCGATTTCAATGAAGCAAAAACACGATTGGGAATTTTGGTTGATAACTAAATTTATTAACGTCTACTTGTTATCTACCTAGCGTTCGACAGCATTGTTATTATAGTTTTTTTTTTTTTTGTAATGGTGCTTTGATGAGGTACTTAAGTTAAAAATAAAGTAAGTAAAGTAGGATAAACATTTTTCAAACATATCCATTGTTGCCAAAGTTCTTTTTATTTGCGAGTTGGATTTATCATACGTAGTAATGAATACCTTAGCTACCGAATACAAATAAAAAAGTTTATGTAATAGTATTTGACAGCTTGTGCAATAAACGTAGTTCTTGTTTTATTTCGCGATTTGGTAAACACTAACTTTACATTATTTTTGTATTTAGCCAATAACTGAAATCTATTTAGTTCAGCAGTAATGTAGGAGTGTTATAAAGCTATGTATATAAATAACTTAATAGCTTCAGTTTCCTATTTTAGTTCATTTTACTTCGATTGTAAGGTAATGAGTTATATAATTCGTAGATAGTAATGTGTCTGTTTTATATTGTAACGTTCAAAGGTATGTATGAATGAAATAGATGAAACACTATAATGCTTACAATTTACAATAATTATGGTATTTCACACATATACGAGTTTAAGTAGCTTTTGTATCCATTTAAATATATAAGTGTATGTTCCATCTCACTATATTATATTATAATTAATACACTTAAAAATAGTATAATTTTGATAATATAGATCCGGAAGCGTTATGCTTTTCAGCATAAAAATATGTGTTGAGAATACCACCGTTGCTGCAATTTAAAACAATAGAGTAAATTTTTATTTGTTGTTTATTCCAAAGAAACACGGCTAACGGTGGCTGCGCCCCGTCCCGCGTCCGGCGCAATTAAAGAATCTGACGCGTGTACGTTTCGCACTCGACGACATGTCTTTCATATTTTGTTATTTATAAATCTATATATTAATACGTGAAGAAAAATCTTTGTGCCCATTTTTAAGGTAATTCTGTGAACGTATGAAGTTGAAATTTGGCATAGTTAAAGTTTATATGGTGGAGAAGTGCAGAAAGCTGTTTATTTTATATAAAATGCATTAGAAGTACATTAAATTAATTAAAAGATGCACTACTCACACTACTGCTTGAATTTTACACAATATATACACACAAAGAAATAAAAAAGAGATTTTGACAGCTCCGTCAAAAGGTCCGAAAGAGGTTGTTATGCTGAACTGTATGTATGTTTTTAATCTTACGTTCCAATTACCATTTTTCATCCTAAATTCAACAATGATGTTATAAAATATAACTATTATTATGATATTTCTAACACGATTTACGTTCCACACCTTACATACTCTTTGAATGTAACTGGTCAAATTACATGTTAATTTTACAATAATATCATAATTTTCACATGAATGACGTTGCATAACTTATATGCCCTTTGAAATCGATTGATCAAATTGTAGGTTAATTTTATAATAATATAATATAAGAATGCATAATATATACTCATCTATATATTAATACGTGAAGCAAATTTTTTGTATCCCTTTTTAACCTACTTCCCGTCAATGGGTGAACTTGAAATTTGGCATAGTTACAGTTTATATGGCGAAGAAGTGCAGAAAGCGGTTTATTTTATATAAAATGCATTAGAAGTACATTAAATTAATTAAAATATGCACTACTTACACTACTATTCGAATTTTACACAACATATACACACTAGGACTGTTGATAAAATATCGATATATCGAAATATCGATATTTTTATCTTAAAATATCGATATTTTTTAGTAATATTTTTGGGCGATATATCGATATTTGATATTATAATTTGGATATCGGCGGTCGATATTTTTTTTATTCATAATCATTTTCTTAGCCTTATTCCACCTAGGTTGACTCGATACATTATGTTTTTCTTTTCCAGTCTCCTCAGTCAGATATAATCTCAGAATTCACATCTATTACATATGTTATTTTTACATACTTTAAAACTATTCTAGTTATAAGTGTTTCATCGCTCTTTATGACATGCCTGTATCATGCTAACCTATTATTTCTCAACTTGTCTGTCACTGGTGATGTTTTCAATCTTTATCTGATATGTTTTTATTCTATCACTTCTAGTTACACCATACATCTTAAGAATTGCAGCTCTGCCGCGTACAGTTTTTTCTCATCTGTTTCTTTTGTAACCTAGCACTCAGATGCATGCAGTATGACTGTCTTATAACAATCTTATACGCCTTCCCCGTGAGTTTCAAGGGCATTCGTGGATCGCATAACCTGAACATCTTTCTCCATTTAGTGCATCCTGCATTTATCCTATTCCTTCCGTTATTGTCTACACTGCCACCTTTTGAATCAATGAATATGAAGCAGGCTCGTAGTAATCGTAGTACCTAGTGAAACAGCTGAACATATGAAGTAAATAGTATTTTAAAAATCTCTTGCTGAAAAATATTTATTACCATCAGTCTGTAAGAGAGCCACTGCAGGGCTACAGACCTTTACCTGAAAGACGGTATGGACATAATCACCACACTAGCCCACAGCGTATTAGCAATTTCAAACTCTGAGAAAACCACAATTGTATGTTTTCTCACATATAGTAATACTACCAGAACATTTCTCAAGCTCAGGTTTTCTCACGGGGTTTTCTTTGACCGTCAGACGATACTGTTACCAATTTAAATTAGTAAGTGTACGCGAATTTTGTAAAATTCATTATTACACACCGGGGTTCGAACCCGCAGACATCGAAATGTTATTCTACTAGTGAAACTAGTAGACTACCACTATTTAAAAAACTTGGTAACTGATGGACTAAAAATATTGGTACACATAATTGTCTTATTTAGATAAAACAATAATGATGATGATTATCAATATGATTGAATGACATTTGTGGCTCTTAGAACTGTACTGTTATATTTTAAAACATATATGGTATAAACTGTACAAATATACTGGATTAAAAACTGTATATCAATGTTAAGCTGAATAACATTTTTTTAACATAGCCGATATATCGAAATATCGATATTTTTTTCCGATATATCAAGGTCCGATATTGATATTTTCATAAATATCGATATATCGAAAATCCGATATTTTTAAAAATATCAACAGTCCTAATACACACATGTAAATAAAAAAGACATTTTGACAGTTACCATTTTTCATCATACATTCAACAATGATATTATAAAATATAACTATTATTGTAATGTTTGTAGATCTCCGCGGTTACAATGATGCAGTTCAACCTAATGTAGCAACAAAAATGAATTTATTGTCAATAGTTAATGGTAGCGTTAAAAACATATTTGTTTTGGATTCATTATTTGATTGTACTGTGTATCCATTACTTTTCCAAAAGATGATATTGGGTATATCACTATCTCTCATAATGAACTGACTACATTTAATTAAATATCACCCAGAAATACCACCCACTCATGGTGTCGTGTAAAATTAATAGAAAATTGTGTCATAGGTTGCGATAAATTTCTTATACCTTTGTAAGTATAACCCTTTGACAAAAGAACCCTAATAGAGTTCAAACTTTAAAAAATCAATAAACTATGGTGGAATGTCGACCACTGGGCGCCCACTAGTTCCTATAAAAGTATTATTATATTGTATTCATAAATTGGAATAACTTAATCACTAATTATTAAAGATTGTTTTCTGATATTTTATTTCGGTATTTGTACAGCTTATCATCCAGATGTTTATATCATAATTCTATTAATGATCATACAACAAAGAATAGGACAAATCTTTTGTAATATGTTAGAATTATTGTTCACTATGTTAATCTTACACAATTTTCTTTTTACCAGATATTTATCGATTATATCAAGGTTATATTTTTTTTTTCATATCCAATCCAATGAGAATAAGGGGTCCGGAATATATAAGATTGACAAGTATTTCAAGATATAATACTATCGGATTATTTTATGCATCATTTTCACACACGTCGTTACGTTGTCGTAGGGTATAAAATAATCCTTTTCACACTAAAAGCAAACTCTATTATTTTCTCTTTTTGTTTCCTTTCAAAGAGACTTAAAATTAGTGGTCTGCGTTTTAGTGGTTTTACGACGCGAGCCTTGCATTTACGGGCAAACACTGCCATGTCTAGTTATTGTTGTAGATTACGTTGGAATTCAGACTTTATTGCTGAAGTTAACGACAGAGGTCGCGTTTTTGAAATGACAATTCTTATAGTACTTTAATGAAAAATTTTCGTTACGTTACATGTAATGTACATATGTATGTGTAAGTATGTATGTCTGGTCTAGTAGTACAAGTATACTAACACGAGGAAGCGTATTGTTGAGTATTTAATTACGTTACTTCGTATAGTATATAGTTTACGAGCATTCTCATATATATGTAATTTAATACATATAAGCGCCAAAGAAGTTTCACTTCCTCCGCGTGTACAGACTGATTACGCATAGTGTCTTTTTTTCTATTGGCTATAGGGTATGCTATTTAAAATTTACTGAATATTTTTATTACACACCTGAGTTTTAGCTGTGGACTCGCTTATGCATACGCCCGAAACTCCTGCAGGTGTAAATCTGTATTTGGTCGCGCTGCGGTTATAGGGAATCGGATAACATCTAACTATCCTCGGCCTCTTATTCAGCCACATTATCATTTAATATTAGGTGGTAATGTGTTCGAACACTAATCCTGAAAAAAAAATGTAAAATAAAATACAAACACTAATAAAATTAATAGAAGATGTAAGATGTTATAAATTGTCTTGATAAGTAGGCTCGGTGCGGTACCCTGGACCGGTTGGGCGGCTGGGCGTCTGGGCGGGCGGTTGCACTCCGCTAACTATTGCTCATTTGAAGCTCGTTTCGGGTGCGATAGTGCTGTAAAATATGTTCTTAATTACTCAAACGAACGAGAGAGTAATTTGCTGAATTCTTGTAATTAATAAAACGGTGGACGTCATTTAGTAATGTATTATTGAATTGATTTATGCGGTGACTGTGAGTTTATACATAATGGAAAGGCTGTAACAGTGGATGAGTTAGATGAAACAATTTATTATTTAGTACCTTTTAATTTTTTGTAGGTGGTAGAGTCACGCTGAAGCTATTGGTTTCAGCATGAATGGGTCGGCTCGCCCACGATGGTACCACCCTCTCACAGAAATCCGACGTGAAGGAACAGTGCTTGCATTGTTGCGTTTCGTTTGGTCAGTGAGAGCGCCGGAGACTCATCTCCCCTCCTCTCGCCCCTATCTCCTTCCCTCCCCCTTACTCCTTCTCTCACCCCTCCCTCCTTCCCTCCCCTTACTCCTTTCCCCAGACACAGGCTGGCAATGCACTTGTGACTCCCCTGTTGTTACATATGTCTATAGACGACGGTGATCACTTAATATCAGGTGACCCGTCTGTTCGTTTGACTCCTAGGTTATAAAATATATATATATATATATATATATATTTCTTGATGTTGATATTCGAAAAATAGTATCAAGAGGATATCTGAAGGTCTTATATTTAAGGTAGTTATGACTGCACGAGTAGTGCAGTAGTTAAAACTGCCCCGTCCCCGCAACCATTGCGGGTTCTATTCGTATATACATGAAAAAATTGTGTCCGTAAAGTCTGTCCCGTATATTATACGTAATTTATGAAGATTTTTTATCATTTACCTTATTATAATCCATCCTTTTTATATATTTATTTGCATTTATCTTAGTATATTTTTGTAATATTTTATTTGTTTATAATTCACTATAGTATAGCTAATAAATAACAAAAAAAATATGTAAGTATGTATTATGAGATGAATCTCGAGCGTTATCTTTTAACCATATGTTGGGGTTTTTTGCTAAGATGGCCGATGAAGTTAGTTGTATTTATATCATGCTAAGCGTGAACATGGCTTCACATTGTTTTTTAATTAATTGTTGCGAAAATAGTTGACTTATAGGTAAATCCATTATCTTTATTCTTCTTGTTCTATCTTCACGTAGCACATTACAGGATGACCTTTTGAACGGTCAAGTAATTGATGCGTTGTAACTCCGTCTGGTGATGAGTTATATTAAAATAGTAAACATAATATAATTCGTAAATGGTAGAGCCACGCTAAAGCTATTACTGGTTTCAGCATGAATCGGTCGATTCATCCGGGGTAGTACTACCCTCTCAGAGAAAACTAACGTGAAGTAACAGTGCTTGCATTGTTACGTTTCGTCCGATCAGTAAAAGTACCGGAGACCCGCCCCCCAGAACCTCTCCCTCTCCCGTCTCACCGAACACAGGCTGGCAACGCACATGCGACTCCCCTCGTGTTGCTAGTGTCTATGAACGGTGGTGATCACTTATATACATCAGGTGACCCATCTATTCGTTTGCCGTCTATGATATTAAAAAAAATGTACTTCATGGAAAAATACTTAAGCTTGATAACTTTGGTAGTAATGTTTTAATGAATGTTAAGATTTTACCAATCTCAGATACTGATGTACTCCAATAGCCATTAGAAATATTACAATTTGGTAAATTAATAAATAACTGGTAATTTATCGATCAAAACTGAACTTCGGATTATGTGATATCAATAATTTCCGCTGTATTTACACGTACGCCTGGAAACGTAAATCGTTTATCGTTATCATTTTTTAAACAATATGATAACATATTTATACGGGTATAGATTTGCGTATCTTTGTTCACGTAATGGCCTGTAGAGCTACTGTTGGCAACACTCCACGCCGGCAGATGCCAAAATCTACAATATGGTGTTCACAGAATGTCACTATAAGTGTTGATATGTTCACACTATCGCTTTCGTATTGATTTATGTTTATCAAATAGATTATATTATTATTTTGTTGTGTAATGAGACACTAGAAATAAAGTAATTCAAGAGAAAATGAGATTTCTTCTTACTCTTATGTGGAGTTACATTAATAGATCGAATTGAATCAAAAAAACGCATTATGTGTGTTATATGGAAGTTGTTGCGCCACATGTATTAAGAAGTATGTAAGTTTGTAGATATTGATAAAATACACTTTCTGGCTACCTCAGTACATATATGAAATGATAAATAAGCAGTGGCGGGCAATACGTGTGTCGCGGCGTGGGTTATAAGGAACGGAAAGCAGATTGGCCACGATGACTGGATATTACCGAGATAAGCTAAACTGTGAATGTCTATTAATTCGATAATATAAACATTATATGAAAATATAACTGTACGTTGAAGCTAGTCCTGCAGTTATTGCGGCAAAAGTATACACGACACGAATGTTTCAAGAAATTAATAAACGAAAGAGCCGTCTCTAGCTTTTTCTCTATATGCCGTAAAATTATTTTAATAAACATAGACGCAGACTGGTGCTAGGCTGAAATATCATCCATTTATTGTTTTCATAGAGAGTTTTATCTTTTGCTTGCAAAAATATGGATATTTTATTACAATAGGCCCCCTTGCATGCGCCAATTCATTGTTTTAACCATAATTTATATGAGAAAAGCCGTTAAACTTGTTGACGGTACAAACACGAGAATTTTCTAGCGATAACGCTACCAAAGTCTTATATAGATAGATTTGGAAAATTTCAAAAATGTTTCAAATTAAATCCTCAAAACGTTTTGTATTCACGAAATTAATACAAAGAATTTAAACATCAAAGTTGGACGCCACGTGTTCACAATTTGTGTTCTATCTCACACCTCCGTATTGGATATTGAACGTAAAATCGAAAGAGATAAGGTCGCATTTGTACAATCGTTAATAACTTTGATAGAAAGATTGTTTGCATGAAATGTTAGCGAAAACGATTCCCAATTACTGAGATTCCTTTCGATTCCTTTTCATACTTTTGTTGGGATTTATTTATTTTGTTTTTGCGACATAAATATCTATATACGGATCCCTAATACCCTTGACATCTTTGTTAACCTAATCTATAAATTAAAGGATTTTTTTCTTCACATATGGTTGTATGCGAATTTCTCAGATACTATAAGACAGAATTTTATAATGTTTTAGTGGTTTTATCTGTACACTTATAGGATGATTTTTGTGTATAAAATTACTGAACTAGCAAATATAATATAACAAGTGCCTTAAAAATGCATTTGTTATTATTAGTGCTAACTAATATTAGTTAATGTAGTAAAGTTACAGCAAATTGAGTTTTATGTTAATATTCTCAGTAATCAAATATATATGATTTGTGAAACAGTATAGAGGGTAATGGACTACAGTGCTATCTGATAGTGGTTAGTTATAGTAAAACGGGTACAGTACAAATCTTCGTATTGCGCTTGTCCATGATTTTCATTCTGTTAAATATTCAAAATCATTTCTCTCACATCTACTTCACATCATATAACTTCATATGAATCTTTATGGCGTCACATTTTACTTTGATTCACGTAAAATCAGATCACAAATATAAGTTAACAAAAAAAAATGTATTTGACTACAACAGATTTAGTATGAAAACGTCTAGATAATAAACCCGCACTAACATCTAACCGCGTAAACAGATTAAAAAACCATCATTCAAAACAGAATAATAAAAATGAGTCTGGGATTTTTTTGAAAAACGATTTGCCAACGTCAAAAGGAATTTTCTGCGTAATTTGACGGAGAAAAAAATATCGAAAAACATGTACAGAGGGCGCGGGTAATGATGCGTCTCGCGATTCTGTTAACTCATCTCCCGTTGACGCGATAACTTCAACCTCTGGGGTAGAAAAAGGAACGCGATATATAAATCTGTATAGTGTGACAAAGACAGAAGACCTAAAAAAATAAAAAAAATAATCAGCAGTAATCAATTTTTGGACATTTTAATTATCCCTATCTTTAAATTTAATGGTAACAACTTGAATTAGCTACTTTTTTCAATTGTAATCTAACACTAGTATTGGTTTTAATAATAAATTGTTTAGCAATATTATAACAACAGAATAAAATAGATAACCAAACAATTTTAATTATTAATCACGGATGGTGTTGCTAGATAGAATCTGATCACTTTTTTTAGTATAAACGTGGAAGGGCAGATATGGAAAAGATAAAAGTTAACTATTTTTGAAGTCTTATGGAAAGATTTTTTTTTCTTTCGCGTCATAAAATTTAATGTTGGACTTTTCTGATAAATCTGTAATCAACGTTCAACAGTCATATCTCAATATTTGGTGATCACTGCGACGGTAATAACTTTTTAAATAACCTAAGTGTTGAAGAAATGATTTTAAACAAAATCACAATTCAAACAAAGTTGAATTACTGTGAAAAACTTTACGTACTCACTTTCTCATTGACGATGAAAAATTGCACGACTGTTTTTCACATTACCGTCGATAAACGCACCTGCGCTGCGTCTCCGTACTCTAAAGCGGTACTTCGAACGCTGACACTTTCCTTTTATTAAAAATATATGCAGAGCAACGTAACACAAATGATCATGCTATTTAATAAAAATTACATTCCATTTTCTGTACGTACACCGCTTGACAAATAAATAGATTATATCATAGGGACATCACAACCCCTACCATTTGTCCGTCGAATATTTTATTAACTTAAAAAAAAAAACGTTCGTCATTTATTCATTCGGCTCGGGTGCGTTTAATTTGTTCAGGCTCTTTCTTTACAACGCTCTCGATCTCCGACTCTTCCACTTTGAATTCTCGAAATTAATTCACTTTTCGTTATGGAATTTGATTATTTTTGATTCGTTCGGAAAGGGCGACTGCCATGTCAATTAACTGAATCATTCTGACGGGTTGATTTACTTTAAAGGCTGTAATTGTTTATTGCATTTTTATATTGAAGTATATAATGTGTGTTTGTGGCTGTGTGTAACACACTTCAATTATTCTGTATTTCTATTAATCACTTAGTTGTGTATACTTTCTAAAAATCGTATATATTTAATTAAACATTCGGTTTTTCCTTACACAGCAGTAAATAATAGACTCACTATTATGAATAATTTTTTTCTACCTGTCCGTGTGTGACTTAATGAAATTAGTAGAAGCCCAGTTTTCACAAGGGAGTTGTCATGAAGTAATTTATATCGTTACATAGTGCATTTTTAGATCAAATATTAAAGTAATAAATATTATGACTTAGCTTGTTCGAAGTCGAAATGCCGACAGAAGTGAAAACACAAAACAATGAAATAACTCTTTTGAATGTTTAAATGAATTATAGTATGAATTATTTAAATGTCGTAATTTGTATATTTATTATCAATATTGGTCTGGTTTTCACATCTATTAGCATTCCGAACACTAATTATATACATTTTTATACACTTTATTAATTGATCAAAGATACAATGGACTGTACATTCCCGATAAATACATCAATCATACACACAATTCATGATGCGAAGTCATAACTTTATCTCCAGCCAAAAATACCGCTCAACGCGCCTAAAGACGTTAAAAAAAAAAAACAAAAATAGGTATAAATGAAAGTATTTATATATTGATATACGAATAAACAATTTTGTACTAATCATTATGATCGAACTGGACGATCACTAGTTGTAACAAAATAATATACGGTTTTTTTTACTAATTGTTTTGTTCTGCAGACTCTTGGTCCGCACCTTTTTTTTGCTTTAGCTTTATTTTTTTTTATTGTCTGCGTGAAAAAATCATTATTCGAAAACAAAAAAAAATATATATCGTTTGTATATTATTTTGTACTCGGAGTAGGGGTTTTTGTGAGTCATATTGAACATTCAGAGAGGTACTCTAATGAACAATTTTTATTATCCTTTATTTACTAGATTACTAAGGGGTGGCAATCTTTGCATTTTTTATTACCAGATATTCCTACCTGTGTACCAGGTAGGGTTGACAAACGTTTTGATATAAATATTTTATGTGAAACATTCTAGTATTCATGTGTATACACGAATATTCTCGTCTGTAATAATGATTAATTTATGTAATGTTGGTAGAGGACGAATATAAACGATTTTGTAATGCTTACTAAATAAACTTTGTAAGCAAAGAAAGTACTCGTATATTTTCATAGAAAAGTTTCTATAATATTCGTTTTACTATAATTTGTCAGTAAATGACGCCGCAGCATGTTAACTACTGTATTAATCAATCGATCGCTATAAAAAATGTGGTCAGGTATTGAAACACAAGGAATATTGACATTATATCCATTTTGCAATAGTCTATTTAAGTATTATATTATGTAGTATTTAAGTTCAGTGTATATGCTTGTTACTGGTAGAAAAGCATGACGTTTATTGGTTAGAAGAAGCTCCTAGCATGTGGTTCTGCCTTTAGATTGCGTGCATGTTTAAAGCATACCAGAAGATCACTATTCCTTTTATTTTTTCAGAAAAAAAGGGGACAGGAGTCCGATTCTCGTTTCCGTGGGGTTCGGACGCGTGCGCAGTGCTCTTCCGTTGTGGAATTTTTATTCGAGTTCTCGTTCGATTTTTCGTTCAGTTTTCGCGACGTGTTTACGCGTTCGTAAATTCACGACGGAAGTTCGGTATTTCGGTACGCTCGTTACTTTCACGTTTCTATACGACGTTCAAAGGAGTCAATCGTAAGGCGTTCTTTTCAGAACGCAGCAAACTGCACTTTTCGGTGCAATTATAATCGCACTTTTCAGTGCGTCCTGCGTGTCTCCGTGTGCTGCGTGTCGCCGGTTCGCGTTCCAGGGAGTCCAGCGCTTCGTGGTTCGAGCACCGTGTCGCCGGGCAGCCGAAGAAAGAAGTGTTAGGGCCTCCCCCTAGGCACTGTAGGTCCCCTGTGAGGCATTGCACTTCGCCCACAGTTTCCTTTTGGCCCGGACTCCGGAGTCCGTTAAATTCAAAAAGGCGCGCCCCCCTGCCCCTCTGGCAGGGAGGTTTTACATGTCTTCCCCCGCCCCGCACCCCTCCTCAGCCTCCGATATGGCCCACCTCACTTCCGAACAGCGCGAATCTGCGCGCTTTCGGAAGTTCATATCGAAATTCTGTCCCGACATCATAACTGAGTATGACCGGTTCTGTACTCAGATGGAAGATTACTTCAGGGGCGGTCCAGAGGCCACGCTCGTCTCCGCCACGAAAGGAAACCTCGAGGGGAATTCTTTCGCGGCACTCCTGCAGGAGGACCTTCAGTCCTCCGGGAGTACCCTCCCTGCCCCGACCTCTTATCGTTCCTCGGATGAGGAAGGCTCCGATATGGAGCAAGACCCCCCTGCCGGGAACGACGGCTTCACCGTCGTCTCCCGCAAGTCCAAACCGCGCAAGAAGCGCGCCAACTCTGACTCTGCCTCAGACTCCGAGGGCCCTCTGCCCTCGAAAATCTCGAACGTCCGTGGCACGAAAGTGCCAAAGACGTCACCCACGCCCTCCGTTCCGGCTCCCTCGCAAGCTGCGAGTCCCGCAGCTTCGAGAAAGAAGCCCCGTCCCCCGCCACCCGTCACGATCCAGGACAAGGGTTCCGGGTTCGACATCTCCGACCTCCTGAAGGAGGCCGAGATCCCCATAGCCTCTGCCACGAGTACCCGTACGGGTATCCAGGTAAAGGTTAATTCCTCCGACGCCCATCGCGATCTTACACGCCTTCTGCGTGCTAAAAAGATCGCATTTTTCACATATGCGCTCGAAGAAGAGCGCATGTTACGCGTAGTAATACGCAAAGTCCCAGCCCAGATTTCCGTGGATGATATCCACGAAGACCTCAGGGAACAGAGGTTCCCGGTCCGTGAAGTCCACCGTATGCGTTCTGCGCGCAATCGTACGCCCTATGATATGGTGCTCGTTATTCTCGAGCGCAATGTCGAGGGCAAAAAGATCTTTAATCTCTGGACCCTCTGCGGCCTCTCCGGCGTCACCGTTGAGCCGCCGCGTAAGACGTCCGTACCCTCGCAGTGTCACAACTGCCAGGAATACGGACACTCCGCACTTAACTGCTACCTGAAGCCCAGGTGCGTTAAGTGCCTAGGCGAGCACTCCACTTCGAAGTGTTCGCGCACCAAAGACTCGCCCGATCCTCCGAGTTGCGTCTTGTGCCGCGGCGTGGGTCATACCGCGAATTATCGCGGTTGTCCCCGCGCCCCGCGTACAAGACAGCCCCGATACGCGAGGCAGGTTTTCGCAGGCATGGACTGGTCCGCCCAGTTATTAGTCTTCCATGAGATCTCCGAGATCTCAGCCTACGATGAGGTCGCGAACGACCCCAAACAGGGCCCCATTCGCGCGATCGCGAAGTTTCCCGCCATTGCGACAACGATACAGCGGTTGGCCCGTGCCGCCGTCGCGAAATAATAATAATTTTCAATATAAGAAAGAGTAAACTCGTATGTTTACGTCTCTCTTCCCCTTAAAAAACCGTTAAGTAATAATAACATTAGTCTATTTTTAGATCCCGACGCCGGCGTCGTTCGCTTAAACTGTAAATTAGATCTCTTTAAATTTTCTGTGGCCGGCCACATCGCGACTCTCTGTCTCGTGCGTCACAGGCAGAGAGCTCTCGTTTTATTACCCGCACACTATTTGTTCGCGTAATCCTGGCAGTATTTTTGTCCGTAATTACCCGGGTAATTGCAAAAATATTGTCTCGTGATACAGTACTCACCCACATCGATTTTACACATACATAGTTATTCAGACACGCATCTAACACACTTGTAGAAGGGTTATTTTGTGAAAGATTTTTTCCCTTATCGAACTGAATCGAGTAGATTTAGTTTACCTCACTTCGAATTACATGTTGTGTTCTTGTATCATGCAATTTTAATTGCATGATCCAAGAATGGATACATGTATAGCTTAGCATAGTTTAGCTAGGTCAGATCGGGTTTTTCAAGGTAACGGCCAAGCCGAGGTGTGCCGTGCACCCTTGAGCTAGTTACCAAAAATAAAATCGGCTGAGTGCCTTAAGCGCTCGCCTTAGTAGTCCGGTGAAGCTGTAAAGACCTCGCCAGGTCAATAGCGTAGTCAGTTCGAGAAAAAAAAAAAAAAATATTTTTTCCCTCACGCAGAAGTGGAGAGGATTGTGTAGTAAGTCACTAACATGAAGGAGCTTGATTCTAGAAGCTGGTACGTTATTTCCAGGCTTGTGTATTTTGACCCTTAGAGTTGCGGGCACAGTCACACTAACATATATTGTTAAAAGGAATTTAAATGCTTGTCTACCAAACACGTACAAACTGATGGACTAACCCTAATGACAAATCGCAAAGAATTCCACTGTCTTATAAAAAGTGATACAGTCCTTAACAAATGTTATGTCCGTTCTGGATATAGTTGCGCAGAATACAAATTTAAGTATACAAGTATGTATTATACATATCGAAACGACTTAAGGACAATGGATATTTAAGTTATAATATTAAGGATAAAAGGATGCCAATTTTAAATTTATATAATAATTATTTTACTTTGTTTTGTATTAAATCTGTATAATGCGCGAGCCCGAACTTACTGCTAAATTCAAAACGCACAAAAGGCCGAGGCCTGTATTTTTCTTGTTTTCTGTTAATTCAGCGAAATCAACGGTCAATGTATAGTTTTAAAAAGCATCAAAATATACTTAAATATGTTTCCCTATTTTTACAATTTTGAAGTTTTATTATTAAAGAAGAAAACAAACTATCTCCAATTTCATTTTTTTGATAACGCTAATAACTCGTCAGTCGCTACTAAGCACAAAACTATAAGTAAAATCAGTTCATAAACACAGAAAGAAGATAATGAAGGAAAACCCGGTTATGAATGAAATAACACGAAATTGATGTAATAGGCAGAAATTGCTCTTTTTATCTCATGTAAGGAAAGAACATTATTATACGTATAATTTTATACTGCTCGCGCTACTACATTATTCTACTCTATAGAACTTTAAACTTAGTGTTGTTAAGTCTCGTAACGAAACCCGAAGTTAAGCAAACTTCACAAACAGGTAGCTGTATTGTGGAAGCGGATGTGATCCATCATTCTCAACAACACGAGATACAAAATGAACGATATATCGTCGAGGAAGGTGCTTCTTCTAAGCTGATTTCTCTTTTTAACTCTTTATTGAAAAAGGAGATAAACGACTATTGAACGTTATTTACATTAAAGCTTCAGTACACTATAATTGCGTATTTGATCAATTTCTTGGCGAGGAAGAAATGTTTCGAGTCTAAGTAGAAGTTTTTCAAATACAATATCAAACATTTCAATTTAATATCTCTATATTTATATTCATTAAAACTTAAATAGCTAGCAACCGCACATGACCTCATTCGCACTTAATTACAATATCAAATAAAAAAAAATATATAAATAGTAGGTAGTACTTAAACATTACGGGGAGTTTACTTTGGAAATTATTTAATTAAATCTGAGTATTATGTTCTAGGCATTTATAGTTCGTACCATCTCGGTAATCATCGGTTCTTGTCGGGCGGTTAATCTAACCTAACTGATATGGTAACTGCCTCGTTCCTAGTAATTGTAGCGTGATTATATATGACTTGTGATTAATAGATTTTAAAATTATGACAATATTTTTCAAATTTGTACACATTTGAGTTTTCATAATTAAGAATTAAAAACTTGACCAAAAATATCTAGAGGCTATAATATAGTATATAGGTTGTCTATGTACTACAATTCACTTGAATTCCTACAGACAATCAACTATCAAATGGATAAATACTAAACCATAAATACAGATTTAGAAAGTATTTTCTTCACATCAGTACCGGTACAATGGTCCACCATCGTTCGTTTCTCGTTGGGTCCCGTAGATACGTCATGTTGACACGTCAATACACGTCGGGCCTTGCGACCGGACCCTGTAATTATTTACTTTGCCGAATATAACTTAGAGGCGTATTGTATAAACTTTCGGGGAGATAACTTGATACGTACCTTAAATATATTTAAGATATATTATTCTTTTGTGATGAATTTCTGCCTTAAGTGCTCGACTTAGCAGTCCGATGAAGCTATTAAGGCCTTGCTAGGCCAATAGCGTAGTCAGTGCGAGAAAAAAATGTGATGACATTCGATTAATCTTGCTTATGAAGAATTCACGTAATACGGCCAAGTTTGATGAGATTTATTGTTATCACTCGAAACAAATAAAAACATAAATTATCTGAATTAATCGAGGATGTATGTTATTTCTTTATTTAATTTTAATCTCGTTTTACTTTCTTTATCCCCATAAAATTTATGTCAACTCTGAGTTACTTATGTTAAATGCATTATGCGTATAACTCAGATCATACCATGAAATGTTGTTCATTTAGGTACTAATAGGTTTCGTAAAATTGATGCAGTGCTCATGGAACTTAGTCCCAAAAGACTGCCATTTCAATTTAGTTATATGTATAGATAGATTCGTTGTCAGCCAACAATTTTCAAACTAAAATGCTTCTATATATAATTTTACACACTGACGTGTAATGTCTGTGAATCCAAGAACTTCAAGAAATTTAATTCAATATCATCGTCAAAAATTTGACGATAAATCATTTTTGACAGTTGTTACCAGTTATTACGAGTAAACTCATTAAAGCAAGTCACCATCATCACCTTCTTACCCTTATCTCACCTGAGTAGTAAGTGGCACAACATGTTTTCCACTTCCACTCCCCCTGTCAGATATCATCTAATTATCCAAACCTTTTATACATATATAATTTTTCACACAGTCCATCCACTCATTAAATCAAGTCTTATTTTTCTCCATATAAATCTGTTTACAATTTAATGGGGACAAATATGTGTATCGCCATGTATTATTTCATATCGTACATCTAGACCAGACGTATAAAGGGGGTAATAATACCGCCCACCTGAACGATTCCAGTTCGTAACACACTCCGATCCCTCTGGAGGAAGGGGTTATGAGGAGGGAGGAGGTTCACAGCCACTTTACCACCTCACACCGAGTTATGAAGTGAGCAGATAATATCAGACTGCGACAAAACAGGAAAGGCCTGCCAGAATTGTCGTTTGCAGTAAGGCTTCAAGAGGTTTTTCCGGTCGTATTGTTTTTAATGGAAAAATATATAACATTTTTATAATATTCAAGGCATTAAAGAATTGGTATTGAATATCGAAACTAAGTTCTTTTGAAGAGAATTGCTGTAACGGTATTACAAATTATTTCTAGGGTTCATATAATTATATTGAAGTCATACTATTCTGTAGCGTTAACGTTTTACGAACCAGCCTCTTTAGGTTTAGAATCTGGTGTTAAACTCTATTCTGATGAAACTTCTTTCGTGGGATATCAAAGTTTTATATTTCCTACATGAAATCAATTTAAAGATTTGAATTAATATGTGGATTTTCTTCTTACGAAGCTACGTATTATTTCGTAAAAGCCCATATAATAACGAAAGAAGAAATTATGGGTTTCCTTCGATAAATAAATTACATTTCTATTTAAAGTATTAACATTGCTTCATTCAAGTCTTCAAATGTCCCAAGTAATGTTTCTATTCCGAGCGGGGCGTTCATTCCCGCGGCAGACTATTTCCGAAACAATGCCATTAGTGTGCTGTCCGCTGCAATAGATTTAACTAATTTTGGTTTATTGCTTCACGTATGTCTCGGAAATAATTACGAGGTGATCCTATAGTATAAAGTTAAAATCCCTGTAGTCATCAAATGACGAGTGATATTTGTGAAATTTACATTTATATAAATTTATCTATATAGATAATATAAATAATTTTATCTATAAACATTATCATTTAACTGCGTCATCGATTAGTATGCGGTCACAATTATGGTTAAAAAAGATAAATTAAATTAACGTATACCTTAAAATTTTAAAACATTTCTGCTGATACATTAAGTTTTTCGTCTGTGACCACTGTCATACCGGGCTAAGTCGATGTCTATTGTCAATTGTCTGTTATGTTATTATAAAAAATCTAGAATTTTTTTTTACTTGAGTAACATACAAACAATAGTACATATAGAAACATAACTTTGTACCAGAAATAATGCATCTAATATTAAAAATAACGCTAGCAGTAAATCACTTTGTGAACCCATTAAATGCTAAACATAGAACGCATTAATGGGTTTAGTTGTAACATCGAATGTCGTGTGTGTACGGCCGGCCTTATTTGTACGGCTGTGATTTGGGTTGCCAACATTAGAAGTTACATTTACGGAACATAAATAATTTAAATGCAATGCGCATCTGGAAAAAGCAAGATATGTTCTCACTGTCATTTTAATTCAACGCATGATATTTGATAATATACAAGAAGATTTATTGATAAAACTAGCGAGCACGACGGACGTTGTTCTGCCTTGATAATAAAAAAATCATAAAAGAAAACCACAGCGTCACTTACCCGGTCAAATTCTGAATCTAAACCATTCTTGGATACACCTGAATACGCACATCAAAATTCATCAAAATCTATTCAGCTGTTTAGGAGGATTTCAGTCACATACACAAGGACAGAAGAATTATATAAATATAGAAAGAAGACACATATGGACAAAAGAAATGTGTAATAAAAGATTAGCTGAAATAAATAATTTAATATTTGTATAACGCCTTAAACTCATATATAAGGAATGAAATGGTTGGTAACCCTACTTGTGATGACTCTTAGAAGAGAATAAGCGATACAACTGATTATGAGCTTTACTGAGTGTCTGAAGATGATAATGAATCGTTGTATTTTCTCCGCGTTTCTGTTTGAGCCTTAAGATTATATGAACGAAAATAAAACGTTCCAATGTATGTATTAGTTAATAAACCTCGGAGTAAACTCCAGAAAATATATAAAGCGATAAAGTGTGAAAATAGTCATAATATTTAAACAAAAGCAGCTACTGTCCAGTTCTGGTATATTTATAACTCGCGTATATTCACACTCACAAACAGTTACGCATAACTGATTTTATTGTGATAGTGTTAACAAAAGCATAATGAAGATTCAAACCACACTAAAAAACTAAATACATCACATACTAACAATTTCGCTAATTTAATTATAAGCTTAATAAACTGTACATGGAGAATTCTTCATGGATTTAAGAGTTTGACCTTATATTAAGTAATGATGTAATCTATGTTAATAAACTGAGGGAGACTGGCTCTTAAAAGCAGTTGCCGAAATATACCTACAGGTGCTTAAACGGCAGGTTTTTACTTTAAGAGTAATATCTGATAAACCTTACCACACTGCTATGGACTCATAACCATGTTTCTATTCAATGAAAAGTTCGATTCATTGCAAGGATTAGATTCTACATCAGTCGACGCAGCGTTCGAATACAATACCTCAAAGCCATTATCGACAATCATTTAAAATAACCTCGCTTTCGAAGATTTCTAGTGCTTACCGCGAAAGATATAAACCCTGCCGATATGCTTATGGGTTAGTATTCTAAGTAAACAAGTTAAACATATTAAAAGACACGCCAATCAGCCTTTCTGTACTTAAACGATTTTTTGCTACTTAATGATTTATAAAATCAAAATTCTCACCGTTCAATAGCGTTTTAGTAATTCAACATGACAAATGAAAACATGTTTACTTAGTAGTGTCTCGAGTTACGCGTTTATTTTCGCTACTTTGTAACGTTAACTGCAAAAAACAACCGACGAGTAATTAGTGACTCATTCACCTTCTCCGTATTTATTTTTGCGGGTTTCCGTTTTTTGGTACTTTGTATTTTTATTCACCTTTATTTATGTTTATTTTAGTTACCCTTAGGGTACTTTAGTAAGATTTGAGAGCGATATTAGAATATATACTATTTTTAATTATATATTTGATCTTAATAATCAGTGGAGCAGTGGCGTAGAATAGTAGCTCTGTCTGTCTGTCTGACTGAGGTATAATGTTGGACCTTAGCATTGTAGATATTACCGTTAGTAGAGCTAACTGTTGAATTATGAACGCAACATTCTTATAAGTTATAGTTGGCGCCACTGTGTTGATACATTATATATATTGTCTATTGATGTTCTCTCTGTGGTGCTCTGTGCGTAATAAAAGTGTCGTTCATTTATAAAACAATCTTTTCATTATTACTAAAGTGACCAAAATCCTATACTAACCATTAAAAGTAGTCTTTTTACTGAGCACGGAACTTTAAAAAATCATATTTCGAAATTTTCAAGTATCATATTGAAAAAAACAAAACGATTATTTTTGATCAGAAAATACGAGAAAAAAGTAGACTGTAAATCTCTCGTGAAATTACCTAAATATGATTGGACTGAATTATAAGTTTGATATAAGAAATGAAATATATATATGTTAGCACTTTGTTATCCACACGTAACTAGGAAATACTATACCTAGTTCGAGGAAAGAAAATATTTTAGACAAACACAATACAATCGTAAAATACTTTTGTTAGCGCAGAAAATAAATAAAGATTTAACATGCGAACGCAATATTTTAAGCATTTTGTATACTGGACAGAATTTTCAGGGCGAGTGATACTAACGGTTGATTTATTTTTATTTTTATTTTATTTATTTTTATTTTAAACAAGTATTTTGATGAACAAATCTGTCAAAGGTCGTAATTTGTGTGTCTTGTGGGATGAGGGTTTTAATCTCGCACTGGAGATTTTTTTTAATATTTTTTTCATTTGTCTTTAAATAATTTTATTTGATACTAGCTGACCCGTGCAACTTCGTCTGCACCAAATTGGTTATCACTGGTTTCAATTGTATTTTTAAAAGCGATAAAATTGAATAAAACTGACACCCGATTGCAGCCACAACTACCGTTTCCAATTGTGAATCCTAACTATCCCCGATCTTACTCAAACATATACCCAGATTATATGTGATTTTTTATGTAAAACATCTATAGGCGCACCCTAAACTTAAATCGGCCATGGCGACGTTCGTGGTGATTACACACAAGCTTCGCACTATTAACGACCCTATCAGTAAAGCATAAGATTCAAATTATTTTTCTAAACTATTATAATAAAGAGGAATCGTAGTATTTTTGTATGTTAATTACGAATAAACTCAAACTACTGGACGGATTTCGATAATTCGTTTACCATTAGAATGCTACATTATCCCTTAGTAACATACCGGATTAGGCCTCCCACGGCAGTGGCTGAAGCCTAGGTTCGATCCCTCGGTAGGGAGCCCTTGAGTGCGTTGCTTGCACAATACGGTGACACACAAATATACATCACTGCTACAACACTACATGATCACCCCCACACACGTGCACGCTACACGCTTACACATGAAAGTGGAAGGGTTTACTTATTCCCCTTATCGAACTGAAAAACTCTCAATTTTCCAATAATATATATATGGAGGAGTTGTTGAGGCGTGTATACTTGGTACACATATACGTTTCAACAACTCATACATATATAAATAGTTAGCTAGTATAGCTAAGATAGGTCGCGATTTTGTATGCAACAGGCAACAGCCAAGCCGAGGTGTGCCGTGCACCCTTGAGCTGGTTGCCAAAATAAAATCGGATGAGCGCCTTAAGCGCTCGCCTTAGTAGTCCGGTGAAGCTGTTAAGACCTTGCTGGGTCAATAACGTAGACATTTCGAAAAAAACCCTTAGTAACATAGGCTATATTTATTTTTTAGAAAAAAATTGGGATTTCTACTAAAATTTCAATAATGTAATCAAAGGTATGAAAAAATTTGGCATAAAATGTATTTCATCGCATGCGCCCCGATAACTATGAATGATAGAACAAAAATATGTTCTACAATATTAAAGAACATATTATTATCTATAAAAAAACCTCGCGACAGCATACATATGTCTACCTATTGTGATTATGTCACTATAACTACATCTTTGAAATAAATCTTAATAAAAACTATACCATGCGTAAAAGACTATGTTATTCATGTCTATATATTAATCCATATCCAAATAAATTATTTTTAAACTAAGACTGTTTCAGTACCTGTATATAACTTTTTGAATTATTAAAATCGGCCATTACATTCAAAAGATATTGCGAGTTTTAAAATGTCAATCTAAACGAAATACGCGGGCACACAAAACGCAATCTTTGCACTATTAACGAAATACCTACTCAAAAACCTTTACAACCCTACTTGTATAATTGTAAGATTCAAATTGTTTCTATTTAATATTATGTAACGTCACAATAATGGCAGAGAGACGCGTGGATAGAAATGTTTTGTCGTCAACGTCGAACGGTTCATGTCCGATCTCACCAAAGTTAAGCAATGTCGGGCGTGGTCAGTGCTTGGATGGGTGACCGCCTGGAGATATTGCGTGATGTTAGCTTTTTACGGGTCAAATTAATCTTCAGTAATTTTTTTAATGTATAGGTATATGTATTTTTTATATTTTTAAATTAGGTGTAATATAATATTTTTATAATATTACGGAATTGGTTTTTTTTTAATCTTACTAATATACATATACACTGGCCAAAGTCTGACCTAGATAGATTTCAATTACATGTTTTTATTTTTAAAAGAGAGGAGGCTTATTTTCTGCATTAGGTCGAGAAGAGCTGCCAATGATGATGATGATGAAGATTATGGTTTTTTGTGACGTTACATTTCCGAAGCTACAGGTTATAATACGAACTTTGCACTATTGACGAAGTACTCAAAAACATCTTCAACTCTATCTGTATAAACATAACATTCAAATTGCTTTGTCGAACACTCGTCGTACCAGTTTTACACGGCATGCACAGAAGACCTTGCGCCCTTTGACATACCGCCAAACACACCGCGCTTGCACCTTTCACTGATTTCTTTGTTACTATTTAATTAGACAATTGACTGTGACGGATTAAACTACGCATTTTTAACGCTATTTATAAATTATGAAACACCGTTCGCAGTTGTGAATGTAACCAGTGTTTTAATTGAAAATATGTCAGACAGCGATAATTTCGGAACTGAAAGTATGCACCCTTCTACAAAGAAAGTAAAATCACACTATGACATATATCTTGATAATCCTATATCTAATACTTTTATAACATACTTCAGTTATCATCGACCAATTTTCACAGTATTAACCAGCTATTCTAAATTTGAAACCCTTGCGTTTTATGGGACAAAAAGTATCCTGGATGTAGCCTTGTAATATCAGTTGTCACTGTGTTAATTTTTGCTTCTATATGGATAACATAGTCTACCTTGATTAAAATTTCCAAAAAATATTTAATGTACAGATTTCGACTTGTTACAATTTTAATAGTATAGATTAGTTTTAACAATTTTGTGGACGTTTTTGAAGCAGTTGAAATTTTTGAACGGAATTATTATGTAAGCGTAGCCCAGAGGTTAAAGTTGGCGACTCTATACTATTCTCTTGACCGACGGGGAGACGGTTCGAACTCCGTCATTTTTTTTGGTTATTTGTTTTTTTTTTATGTAGCCTATATAGCTTGAATTTTTAACTAATCTGTCTGCTGTAAATAGCACAAAGGAAAATTACCAAAATCCATTAAGAATCTCATGAACTACAATTTTTTTACTTTCGTTCGTTATTCTGGAGAACTCCTTGCGTTTTATGGGACAAAGAGTATCCTGGATGTAGTCTTCTAATATTAGTTATCACTGTGTCAAATTTCGTTAAAATTGGTTCAGTACTTTCAGAGAATTCGGGTTTATATTTTAGACTTTAATCCTTTATCCTGGAGAACCCTTGGCGTTTTATGAGACAAAAAGTATATTTGATGTAATCTCGTAATATTAGCTATCACTATGTCAAGTTTCGTCAAGATTGGTTCAGTAGTTTTAGAGTGATGCGTGTGCATAGGGACAGACAGACAGACAGACAGACAGACAAAAATTGTAAAAAGATTATTTTTGGCTTCTATATCGATAACATAGCCTATCCTGATTAAAATTTTCAAAAAATATTTAATGTACAGATTTCGACTTGTTACAGTTTTATTATAGTATAGATTTTGGTTGTAAATGGTATCTCCGCCTATCTATGAATAATTAGAAAATAAAGTCTGTACAATGTGTTATTCTGTAAAATTTGCCGTAAAAAGTTTTCGAGGTATATGTACGTGACAAGAAAGGCCCTAGATTGGGACAGTGTCAATCACTTATGGTCATAAAAATTACTAATTTCGGTTATAATCAAATTATCACCGCTAATTACATTTCGTTATAATTTTGTTTTGTTTGTAGCACGAATATAAGAGTAATGTACCTCGTATGGCATGTACACGTATGTACGCACGTACATCACTATCAGACCGGCCTGGAAGCGTCTAGGCAGTTATATATACGCGGTGACCCCGAAACGCGAAAAACCCAAAAAAGAGCTAGTGTGATGGTTCTCTCATCAAGCCTATAATAATAGCAAAGCGGTATCATTATGTGGCATTATCGCATTATAAAAATGGGAAAATATTAAATGATTGAAATATTTTGTATCTACGTAATAGTTAGAATTGAGATTCGAACGAATTCGTCGACATACATATCCACAAATTTTGCATAAAAAATTATACTCAAATTGTAAATAGAGATATCTGTAACTTATCCCATTTTGCTTCATGCGTGAAGAAGATCATAAAAAATATTTGCCTTGTAGTAAGATCGCATTTATGAAAAAGTCCGTGTGACCTAATACCTGAGTCCCTCTCGCGTGGGGAGGACGAGGGCATCCCTCCCGCGGCCCTCTGTAATTAACCGCAAACAAAAGAGCTCGTTATTTAAGCCAGCATCCCGGCTGATTTTATTCAAGTTGTATTCATTTGCCAGCGCTTAGCGACTGTTTCATTTGCACAAGAACGCCCACGTACAAATTATATATACTGGGGTTTTCGTATGGTTTTTTATATTGAACCAGTCTGTTTATTACAGAGGATGTAAGTGTACAGATAAATAATGTATCACTATTTATCATCTGCTTATAAGAGACTCACTGTGGCGCCATAGTTCGTCCCAATGGGTGGTATGGACATAATCACCACGTCAGCCCACGACAGATTGGCGACTTTAGACTGAGAAATCCAGTTCTATGTTTTCCCAGAGACAGTAGTACTGCAAGGCCATTTCAAGTTTCCTCACAATTTATCCTTCGCCGTCAGTAGTTAGTGTTCCTAATTTATATTATTAAACGTACGCAAATTCCGAGTAATTCGTTGATACGTACCGAGGTTCGAACCTGCGGATATCAGAGTGATGCTGCACCGGTCAAACCATTAGACCACCACGACTTTCATATATAAAATAATCTATTCTCTAATAACTCTGTAATGTAATATACTCTATGATCTATAAAGTAATAGTAATATATCTCTAAAATTTATAAAGCTCATAATACCGGTTGTTTGAATGCATTATATTACCAGTCAGATTTGAGAAACCTTTTTTAAAATAGATATAGAGGATTTAAAATCTGAGAAATTAGCATTATATCGTAGTAATAATAATAGTAGTAGTAACAGTAGACCAGAAAAAACGTTTAACGAGTACTAAGTTCTATTTGCACATAGGACCCGACGTAGCGCGAGATAATGGGAGCCGAAAGCACTAATCACCACCAAGAATTATCGAACTGTAAACGCCTAAGCCAGCGCAGTGCCGCGTGGTCGGTTACCTACGTAAAAGTTGTGCTTTATACAGGATTCGTTTAAGTTAACTTAAATGCGCTGATATTGATTTAAAAAACTGAGTTTAATCCTGAAATAAACCGGGATTACCATCTTGGTTAATCTAAGTTATATAGGTTAGTTATCTAGGTTATGGATATAGCTGGTATATTTTTTTTTTAATTATGTTGAAACAACCTAACTTATACACGTTATATGCTTTTGGCTAATATTTTTGTGAATGCTTATTTTGTGTATAGATTTTTTTTTAATAATTTATATACTCTAAATCTATATAATATATCTAAATAATTGTCAAGTGTAGAGGCGTTTGATACCTTATTGTGAAAAAAACGAAGCTGGCCTTAGTGTATGCTATGTTGTTGACTGTTAATTCAAGTGTAATTATTCCCCCTACTATTCTATTCATAATAGCCAAGTCAATAGTCAAAATCAGGTCGAGTCGAGATATGGCCGTAAAAAAATTATTCTGATTTTGTTCGAACTGCAACGCAATTTTTAAAATACAACGATAGTGTTGCCTCTGTATACGTGTACCTATATTTTCTTATGAGGAGATATATAAAGAAAATAGATATTTTAGCTTACTTTATATTACATGAAATTATAACGCAACAATGTGCAAATACACACAGATAATGTTAATTAATACTAGATCCTCTATAGCTGAAAGAGTCACGATTAAATTGAGTTGTGAAATGTTTAATTTCGCAAGGTGAAAAGGTAAAAAATCTAAGAAAAATACGTTTCAACAAGATATAAAACTGTATTGCACATTTTTCATATTTTTTACGATCACGATGTAAGTGACAATAATTCTTTTCTTTACTTGTGACATCAAACATCTACTTTTTCAAAATAACTAACAATTAGGTTGATGCCTCTACACATACTTATTTTACATCGTCCATATTTTAACATTCTCGACCACCAAGGACAAGGTTTACACTTGTCCTTGACTTAAACATAAAAGTATTATTACAAATATACAATTTATACTCTTAAAAAGCATGACTTGGATGCTGGTCTTTTAATAATATTATCTATACATTTTAAACTAACGGCACCTGATATTATCGATTTTGCCGAAAAACATGATACTTTTGGTGGCGATTTATCAGTAGCAAGTTCAGTTTTATGGTTTTCAGAACTTGCACTGTTAATCGTTTCTTTTTTATTATTATGAGTTTCTGAGTAAATCATCACGACTATCTTCGCTCATTATGTCAAGGATACTATTCCTACATGTCTCAGGCTTCATTCATACTTGTTCAGAATTATATCTGACAAATTGATTCTAATTGACACCTTAATAAAAATTACAGTATAAAAGTATTAAAGCGTGTTAGAGGCCACGTCTAGAGTTGGCAAGTTCATCAAATCTTCATAAATATGATTTATGAACGCGTAGCTCCATCTATTTGTATTATCAGCAAAGTTACTGACAGTGATGAGACTCAAATAGGTTTTTTAATCAATTATTTTTCTTTATATAAATAAAGTAGCCGATGTCCGCGACTTTGTCTTGGTAAAAATCGTTTAACTATTGTTTTATAGAAGCTATGCTTTTTATTTGAATTATTATTTTTTTTTTTTATTATTTTTGTATAAAACTTGCACATCTCGATAAGAAATAGCTCCTTCAACACACTATGGTTTTATCGCCATATTTTCCTTCCTGCTTGCACATGAGTTGAAACTACGGCGCTTTGATATCCCAACCACATAACTGAACCACCACAAGACTGTGAAACAACTGTATTATATTATATAACAGTTCGTTAGATGATGTAAAACTATACAGCATTGTTAACCTCCCAAACTTATGAATACATGAATTTATAATGAAAAGTAAACCAATTGTCTACGTCACGCCACAAATGTGAATCTCAAACGTGAGTTAATGTTAAATAAATATCACTTACCTAATACTCGTGTTCAGGATGAAATTAAAGTGAATTATAATATTTATGTACTGTATAAATATTATTTATAAGTGCTGAGTCGAAATAACGGTCTTAAATATATAGTGAAAATAGTCAAAAGTAAGAGGGAAAATACTCATACACTGTATGTTTTCACATCTTCCTACTTTCTTAAAAAATAGAGCATTTTCAACAACTAATTAGCTTTCTTGTGTTGAGGTTCCAACTAGGCTTTGTTTATACTTTTTTGCACTTAGTGGCAAATCCTTTTGAGTGTCTCACTTGTTTATTTAATTTAGTATTGTATTGGAATATCTTAATTTTACTCATGTGAATATTATTTTCGTGCAGTCCAAAGCATCTGCTTCATTATTTGCGATGATCAAACTACACGTTTTATAATTCACTGAGTAACGACGTTTGTCGTAACGAAATGGACCATAATCGTAGACGTGATGTAATATTTAATTAAAGTATTATAAGATACTAGTGATCCGAGCATTATAGATATATATAAAGATATTCAAGCGAAAAACTGTATATTTGAATTGCATCAATGTTCTTCAAAGCATAAAGTTCATATACCATAAATATAAGAGATAGCATCGCGACCGCTTTCAACTGGACATGGGATCTATCGGTGCAGTTTTGCATACTGAATGGCTGTATTAGGTCGTGTGAGATTCCAGCCTTTCCCAAGCACCCCCCCCCCCATCCCCCGCCCCCCAGCCCCCCGCCCTTCACGTCTCCCCTACGTCCTCGTGTATTTTAATTCATTTTGTATTCGTCGCGCACTAACTACTGAATAACCTGAATTATGAAATACTATATCACAGTCCCTGACTAGACTTCAGGTCTATAACTTCATTTAATTAACATTATATCTATATTAATAAATCTATACTTCTGTTACAAATTAATTTCTTTGCGAAATTTAATCATAGATAACTTTTTAAAAGGCCACTGACAATGAATATGAAGTTAAAAATGTACGTCCGTTTGTTTGCGTTTCAATCAAAAATGGTTTAATTTATTGCTATAAAATTTTGAACACCGAAAGCTTTTGTCATTCAACAAACAATAGATGTTATCAAAATACCTTTTAAAATTAATAAAAAACATGTTTAAAAATATTTTTTCTTCAATCAGTTCTGATGACTTTTGAAGTTAAAAATGTTGAGAGTAAATTTTACGATTTGTGCGCACACCGTCACGAAAAACAGACACCCTGAAGTTAGCTATAGTCAACATTTTGTTTCTTTGTATTTCTTTGTATTAAAACTTTCAATATATTAAATACCTTTTTTCTATTGTGAGTGTCGTTTTTTTTTGTACAAACGTAGAATAAGGCGAAAGATTAAATTTTGTAAAAGATTTTTATCTTGTTACACCAAAGAAGTATAACTTCTTACGCGTGTACATAAGTGCACACACACTTTTTTTATTTTATCTATTATTACATTAGAAAACATGGCGTGTCCGTGTTTATTATGCATTACAATTAATAATTGAATTAGAGCATATTATCTTGACCAAATATTTACATATGTTAATTTACATGACCATCGGTAAAACGCTACAGAAGTTGATATGATGCAGCGTCACCTAGTAATGAATTATAGTAAAATGAAGAGGTTATAAGCCTTCTCCATTAACAAAAAACACTAAGGGGTTTCTACTTTCACGATATGAAAATTAATTTAACGGACGTACACTTCATTGATCTCAAATTTAGCAAGTGCAGTTTTTGTATTGGTAGATATAACAACGATTCAACACTATTATTCTATATACTCGTATCTTTGAACATGAATTAGCGATTAGGTATGTGTGAACGAAAAACCCTGAATAGATAAATCTAGTCAGCTACTCCTGATTAATATGTTCTATCATATAAGTAGTCTGGACTAGCCGGCGAAAATTGATTCATAGTCCTCACATTAGTTTAGAAGGAAGAGAATTGACGGACTCTTTGTTTCATGTACTTCAGAATGTAATTGCTTTTGATATTTATTTAAAGAAAAGGATGCGTGCTATCTATTATTATAATTAACAGTTTCGGAAGATAGAGAAACGCTAAAACGCTAAGAGTTATGTAAAATAAGAAGACCTTTACATCAAGATATGTCGTACCCTTAAGCATATTATTAAAGATGTGTGACGTATACAAACTCACATTTAGTAGTACATATGATGAAATGTCGAAATTCAATAAACCCCAAAATGGCGTGGTTAAACCCAAGAACCATTGTCGCCACCAACAATGATAATCGACGGTCGGCACATAATATCCGAAACCCTAAAAGGGTCGGTGTAATGGACCAATTGCCGGTTAATTACGCGCACCGGGTACAGAGCCGGGTAAGGCTCCGCTCGTTTTTGTGAAGGGTTCACGGTATTTAGCGCCGCCGGTCGAGACGGCCCAGCTTACCTCCATGCACTGGGATAGTTTTGAGGTTTGCGTTGTGGGATTGATTCTGCTGTGTGTGAGGGATTTGCGGACGATTCAATATCATTGTTGTTTATTTAAATTTCATTATAAATTTAATCTCTGTATTTTTTTTTAATATTATATCTAGATAAATAAATATATAAAAATCCAATGTGTCATGATATTGCTCTACGATGAACGCCGAAACTATTAAATCCGATCTTCATGAAACTTGGCATCTATGTATAATTTGGTCCTATATTTTTATTTCGATTGATGGTTTCAATTTTTTTAAATTACAAATTAAATGATTATCAATGTTGATTATTGTTATTAATTGTAAATTTCGTCAGTTTTAAACAGATGGCGCTTTAAAATAGTTTGTTGAGAAAAAACTGTAAAACCGACTGTTATAGATAAACCATAGAAAGCACCACGTGCTAATTTTGAATTTCTTTTTAAACACAACTTTTTATTATGTTTATATCAAATATTTCATCATAATTTTAATTCATCATGTACTAACTAAGCCATAACAACAAGTGGCCTCTCACCAAGTATAATATAAGAAATAAAGTATTTTTTCGATATAAAATTACCTTTCCAATTTGGAACATAATAATTTAGTACCGAGTTTCCAACACTATTAGAAGTAGGAAGGTGTGATGCCGGTGTCGGCGTTAGAGTTAATTTTAGCTTGCTATCGACCAGTCTGGATTCACTTTATACGAACAAATATTCGTCGGTACAACATTTTTATCTTATGATCATTTGCAATAATACCGTCCATATAAGATACCTTTGAGGAAAATGAATAATTTAAAGAAGGTTTCACTGTGCACAAATCGTCAGCACTACCTACGCTTTATTGAAGGAGTAGCCAGTCACTACAAACATCCAAGTACAAGATAAACACAATTTATACTATGCGGAAAGAACAGATAACGTATGTGCGGTATGAGTAAAGATGAAAAGTTATATAGATAGATAGCATTAAATGACCACATAAATAAATAATAATCATGTTTTCACGAAAGTTCGCAACTATATGGGGATGGAACTTGTGTCGTGTTCATAGTAGAGATGTAATTGAATAGCTTGTATATTTAAAATTAATATATAAACATGTTGTACTAATATACGCTTGATACTAACAACTGTTACTGATTCATATTTTTGGTTACAAAAACTGTAATATAGTTTTGAGTTGAATAATTGTTTAGTGTCGCTATAGATTTTTTACTACATCATATCGTATTATATTTTTATACTTGTATATCTATTGAAACCTGCATAAAATTTGTTTTATTTGTAATATTATGCATACTACATGAATAGGTATATATCGCATATTATACAGTATTTTATGAACTTTCACACTTCAATTTATTATATGATATTAATATTGAATAAAAAAATTATTCTACAAAAAATCGAATTAATTAACTTGAAAAATAATATAAAAATAGTGTCAAAGTGACTGTCAGCGAAATAACATAGTGTACAAACAACCGATTAATTACATAAACCGGAGATAATGCTTGTAAAGCCGAGCGCAACAACCGGTGCCCGCGGCTCTGAACCGGGCATCGGTATGGAAGTGACAACAAACCAAACTTAAAACCCCGGATCATTTGCCTGTCAATATTTATTTGTAACTTTCACATTCTATTGAGTTATCTATATATTAATACGTGAAGCAAAATAAATTGTACCCCTTTTTAACTTATTTCCCGTTAATGGGTAAACTTGAAATTTAGCATAGTTAAAGTTTATATGGCGGAGAAGTATAGAAAGGTGTTTATTTTATATAAAATGCATTAGAAGTACATTAAATTAATTAAAATATGCACTACGCACTCTACTACTGGAATTTTACACAAAATATACACACATGTAAATAAAAAAGAAATTTTGACAGCCGTCAATAACGAGTAGTATTATTGACATAATAGACTTCAAAAGAGATTGCGAAGGAGGTTGCAATGCTCGACTGTATGTATTTTAATTAACCGACTTCGAAAAAGGAGGAGGTTACTATGTTCGGTTGTATGTATTTTTTTCATGAATTTTAACCGATATCTCCGTCAATTGCGAACCGATTTTAATGATTATTTTTGTATTTGAATTGGTTATACTCAGAGGTGATCCCATATAAATTCGAAGGAAATATTCAACCCCTAAAGGGGTTAAATATCGTTTATATCATTTTCACCCACTTCGTGTCGACATATTTTCGTCTACTTCGAACCGATTTCAATAATTTTATTTGAAGTACCGACATTTATGTTCTTCAAATAAAAAAAAATGTTTCAACCATAAGGGATGAAAATAAAGGGATGGATAAATTAACGTCCCATAAAAATAAAAAATAATTAAAATATACATCACTCACACTACTGCTCGAATTTTACACAACATATACAGATTCTACTGTGTATCCTATACTTTTCCCAGATGATACTGGGTATATCACTATTTCTCATAATGATAATAAACAGACTACATTTAATTCAATATCACCCATAAATACCACCCAGTCATGGTGTCGTGTAAAATTAATTGAAAATTGTGTCATGTCATTATGTCATGGGTTGCGATAAATTTCTTTATTTTCGTAAAGTTATATTTACTTAGAATTTAAGAGCTTTACCGCCTTATGTAACCACCTGTTTTTTGTTTGAACTTTATAATTAATTTCGATTTTCATTTACACATAGATTTTTTTATATTTATATAATTTAAAATCAAGGCAAATGGCAAATAACTGAGTAGCCATGATGAAAACCTTCGATTATAGAAGTATGCCCTTTGACAAAAGTAGTCCGGTTGTAGTCCGGTGAAGCTGTTAAGACCTTGCTAGGTCAAAAGCGTAGTCAGATCGAAAAAAAACCTTTGACAAAAGTGTTAATAAAGTTCAAACATTAAAAAATCAACGAACTATGGTCGAATTTCGACCACTGGGCGCCCACTAGTAGAAAGTAATTGTATATATATACGTGTCCTGTCATGTGCAGTTTCTTCACAATGTTTGTATAAATGTACGTACTTATAAAGCTTTAAGTGATTCAAATATTTTATTTCAAATTATTTGTAATAATATAGCCACATATGTACTCGCATAGATTATCTCCATGGAGAAGTGAAGTTAGTGATTATGTCACAAGAGAAAAAAAGTAATATTTTTAAGGCGAGGGCACTCTTTTGAAGGTAGACCATAGCGAACGATTTAAAAACCAGAACGGCTCTTGAGGTAAAAATTTTACGAGCGAGTGATACACTCTATTTTCAGCCGTCGCTATGAGAAAAACAAATGAGAGGCACTTTGAGCTCTCGTGAATATATTCATATAAAATATTATTATTGAAATTTAAAATGGTAAAGTAATAAGTACACATTATATATATATATAGTTCAACCAAATGAGCAAAACTTATTATAGTATTTTAATTTGTATTTATCTTGCTAAATGATAATTATCAAATTTCTAATTCGGTAATTCATTATTGTTCTATACTAAAATTCATACAGAGAAAATCCTACCTTCGTCGTATTTATTAAGGACCACTCACCACTTTTTACATAGATGTCATGAAAATGATAAATGTAATATACTCTCATATATGAATTCAATTACTCTTCTTATTTGTTTCAGGTATGATTTGTATTCATATACAATGTAATAATGGTCGCAGTATACTAAGTTCTTAGTTCTAATATTCATAATAATCAAGTAAGTGCTTACTATTATTATTAAATTAAGTTATATTACTTTAAAATAGGAACTATAGTTTTAAATTACTCAGCATGATCAAATAACTTTATACGTTACATTATCACAAGTGTAAAACCAATTTTGTCACCTCGAAAATTATTACGAGCAAAGCTTAACACGTGTAACCAGAGGTAATGATTCCGAACCGGCTATCACCGGTTCAAACGTTCAGTGTAAACACAATTCAAGTACATTTTCCAATTGCGGCACAAGTGGGACTTTAATCCGGCTTAAATAAAAATCCACAGTTACTCTTCTGTTCGCGTCTGTTGCATTTAAATTAGTTTCACGATTAAAATTTATGAGCGGGTTTACTTGCCCTTAATTGTTTGTTGGTTTTATTGAGTTCTTACGAGGATTTATTCTTTACTTAAGCTTCAGTCATTGATTTTATAAAAGCTTAGGTATATTAAGACACCTTAGCTTGATTTTAAACCAATCTTAGTTTTTTTAGAGATTATATGCAATTAATTGACTATAAATAGATACGCGTCAATAAACACAATAATTGTAGCAATTTTCTGAACCCTAACTTTTAAATATACATACAAGTCATTTTGATAGTCCATATCACGACTTTGTGGGAATCTATATATTAATACGTGAAGTAAAATCTTTGTACCCCTTTTTAACCTATTTTTCGTGAACGGGTGAACTTGAAATTTGGCATAGTTAAAGTTTATATGGCGGAGAAGTGCAGATAGCTGTTTATTTCATATAAAATACATTGCAAGTACGTTAAATTAAGCATAATATGCACTACTCACACTACTGCTTGAATTTTATACGACATATACACACATGTAAATAAAAAAGACATTTTGACAGCCGTCAATAATTACGAACTTCAAAGAAGGTTGTGAAGGTTTTTTTTTTCTCGAACTGACTATGCTATTGACCTAGCAAGGTCTTAACAGCTTCACCGGACTACTAAGGCGAGCGCTTAAGGCACTCAGCCGATTTTATAATGGTAACCAGCTCAAGGGTGCACGGCACACCTCGGCTTGGCTGTTGCCCGTTGCATGTAAAAATCGCGACCTAACTTAGCTAACCTAGCTAACTATTCATATATGTTTGAGTTGTTGAAACGCATATGTGTACCAAGCATATCCGCCTCAACAACTCCTCCATATATTTTTGTCGGAAAAATTGAGAGTTTTTCAGTTCGATAAGGGAAAAAAATTTAACAAAAATAACCCATCCACCAAGATGTGTAGCGTGTAAGCGTGCACGTGTGTGGAGGTGATCGTGTACTGTTATATCAGTGATGTATGGGTGTGTTCCCGTATCGCGCAAGCAACGCACTCAAGGGCTCCCTACCGAGGGATCGAACCTAGGCTTGAGCCGCTGCCGTGGGAGGCCTAATGGGGTGTGCGGGAGCGAAATTAACCCCCAAACCGCGGCGGCGCGATGTGGTTACGCGGGCGTGGGCGTGAGCACGCTCTGTTACGAGGGACAGGCTGGTACTGATCGTTCGCTGACGTGATATCGTCGGGAGGGTCGGTAAAAATATGTCGCGGACGTCTTCTATATCGCCCAGCGTTGGGTACGGGTTCATAATTTGCGGCGGATACCACTAACGGACTGGGATGAATCGCGGCTCGCTCGAAATAGCTACTAGTAAGTGATTTAATATACGCCCAGATGGACGGCATCTCCAGGTCTCTGTGGAATCCGCCTTCCGGACGAACCAAGGAGCACCGGTGATTTTACGCAGAGCCCGGGTCTGCAAAACCTGAAACGTATCTAGATTCTTCGCGTGGGCGAAAACCGGACAACTATACGTCATTACCGGACGAATACAGACTTTATATATTGTGAGCTTATGTCTGAGGGACAGTTTGCTCTTCTGACAGAGTAAATAATGGAGGCGACCCAAGACCATAGCGGCTTTGTCTCGCACTCTCTTAATATGAGGATCGAACGTTAAACGATTATCTAAAGTGACGCCGAGATATTTGACCTCGGTGGTCCAAGGTATCTCGGAATCAATTAAAGCCTTATGGGCTTTAATTTGTTATCGCGATATCTAGGATCGAAGAGTATCGTGGCACTCTTATCGGGGTTAACACCTATACGCCATCGAAGAAACCAATCACCGAGTGTGCTAACGGCTTCTTCGATGCGATCTCTGAGATCACTCGGCCGCCAGCCAGAGGCGTAGATGACTGTATCATCAGCATAACAACCTACCTCGACTCACGGGAGCTTAGGTAGGTCGCTGATGAACAGGTTGAAGAGGGTGGGCGCGAGTATTGAGCCTTGCGGCACACCTGAGCGTATCGGACGGGGCGATGAGAGTTCGCCGTCTACTCTAAAACGGAAGGTTCTATCGGCTAGATAATCACGAATGATGTGAACTAACCTATCGGGTATGCCGGCTTGATTTAGCTTGTATATGAGCGCTTCGTGCCAGACCTTATCGAAGGCCTTGGCGACATCGAAAAATACTGCTATCGTAGTGAAGAAGATTGTTATGCTCGACTGTATGTATTTTTTAACTCTTACGTTTCCAGTTACCATTTTTCATCCTACATACAACAATGATATTATAAAATATAACTATTATTGTAATGTTTATCATTTTTTTATGGTGAACTCACTTCCAATTATAATTAAAAAAAAAATGAGCCAAATAATACTTTGTATAATCAAAATAAGAATTTTGTTCATAAAAGTAATCCATGACTTAGACCTCTGCGGTTACAACGTTGCAATTCAACCTCATGTACCAACAAAAAATAATTTATTTTCAAAGCTAATTTTCCAAACAATGATACTGGGCATATCACTATTTCTCATAATAAACACACTACACTTAATTAAATATCACCCAGAAATACCACCCACTCATGGTGTCGTGTAAAATTATTTGAAAATTATGTCAGGTGTTGCGTTAAATTTCTTTATTTTCGTAAAGTTATGTTTGCTTAAAATTTGAGAGTTTTACCACGTGATTTTTGTTTCAAAATTATGATTAATTTCAATTTTCATTTACACATAGTTTTTCTTAAATGTTTAGTATAGTTAATAATGAAAGAGCATGGCAAATAACTGAGTAGCCATGATGAAAACCTTTGATTATAGAAAAAAGAACCCTAAGAAAGTTCAAACTTTAAAAAATCAATGAAGTATGGTCGAATGTCGTCCGTTGGGCGCTCACTAGTTTGTTTAATTTGCCTTGTCGGTAATCATTATAATTATTCATAATTTACTAATTGTATAACTCTGCCTATGTAATAATTAATCAAACCAATCAAATCATCACACTTAAACAAGTGACCTAAAAAAAATAAACACATTTTAATTAGCAATGCAATCCATAGCGGTTCGCACATTTGACTATAGAATAAATAAAAAAAAAGTATACCTACGTAGAAATCAAAACCTTAATATATTAGGTTTTGAGTTGAATATCGGTTGTCAGCAAGTCACCGGTGCTCAACCGACGCGGAAGCGACTCGACCGAAACGCGACTGGTAGTGAATTTTTAAAAAGATTATTTCAGAGTGGTCCCCGCAGTAATGGCGAACCACCGCCATCTTGTAATTACTGAACGAAACTATGTCAGGGGTTTCAGGTTTATGGTGTGACATACAAATATTGTATTTACTTTTACAATATATTTAATTTTGTAACAGATTTTGTAATTTTTAATAGTTGTTACATGAAATAAGTAAATACGATTATAGCAAAAAATCTAGTACTATGTGATGGATCTGAATACTAAAGAGACTGGAAATGAATATATGTTTCAATGGATTTTAATTATTTTCACTTAAATACTTTTTTTGCTGTAAATGATATTCGCAAGTTCGTTCACATACTTTATTATTTCAACAATATATACTATGTACAAATAAAAACCGTGTAAAAATAAAGAGCAAAAATAAGCTTTGCTTGTACTTTGAGTGTACCAATTTTAATTAAACATATATTAAATGTTACTCAAAGATATACTTTATTATATTATTGGTAAGATCTTATCATTACTTACTACTTTAGTAGTGGATGCGAGCACAAATGAACATACATTTTTAAACATGATTGAAATGTCTTAGTCCTGTGCGATATTTTTTTCACAAAAATCTGATAAGTACGTTAGATTTACGTTCTTATTATATGCATAAATAAGGTTCGGTAATAGAGGATTTCAAACCTCAGATACGATCGAATGAAGTCAGAGTAGACAAAGTGAGTTTATTGTCTACAAATGGTACGTAACGTCGAACATTCAAATAGAACATCTTTAACAATTTACTAAAGTGTAATGTCACTGTAAGCCTTTTAATACTAATCCCAATCTATGAATTCTCTTTTTACTGACATAAAATGTTCCGTCGACGGTAACCGTTTACGCGCAGATTGCAACACATGACGTGGACATTATCTTGAAGACATTTTGAATTCATAGCGCCGCTGCCACGACCTATGTCGTTAGAGGAAACTGTGTCGTTTTTACTGGTCCATAGACATTACTGCATCCGCAACAGGTGACCGGGATTCCGCCGTAAAAACTTTCACCCCTTTCTACCCAATCCTAATTTAAAGGAGAAACGTCTCTAAAACAATTGAATGTTGTTAGCTTTTTGACCCGTATCGTACTTCGAGATAACTTTATAATTTCAATAATTGTAATGACCGATAGAAGCTGTAAGGTCCAGTTTTGAATGGTGTAGAAGTAAATGTCAGTTATGGGGACAGACAGACAGACAGACGTGGCAGAGGAATTTCTATTATACTGTGTAATGATGTAGTACGGTAGTACGAGTATAAGCGCATGTTATAAAAAAGTTGTTGCAGTAACAAAATTTTATATTAACCAAAGGTACATAAATATAATTAACATTAAGCCAACCTAAATCTTAATTAGCTAATGCTTACAAGGTTTACATTTGTGTGATTTTTTAAGCGAATAGTCATAATATGTTAGCATATAATCTTTTACCACTACGGCAGTGTCCGGAAACGCTATCAATTAAACCATTATTGTTTCAAATGAATGTTTGTTAACCTGATAATAATATGTACTTTAAATAATGTAACCTCATGTAAATACAAATAACAAAATTATTTTACTAGAGACTTTACGCTAAGAAATTATAAAACTTAGGTACTTAATATGAAAGTTTGAAGCTGAAATTATGGATGGTCTGAGTATCCTTTGTGGATAGCTCATAAGGTAATTTTCAAGGGAGCGACGAAGTTTTCTCAGCTAAGACTTCATCCTTGTTCCTGGAATTAAGTTTTTGAATATTAATAATTCAAAGCTTCTTAAGAATTTGGGTTGATACTTCTATTGTGTGTAGAAACTCTCTTAGAGCATGTCTTCATCTTTTTGATTTATTTACTATTATGTTGCAAAAAAACACAATATATAATATCAAAATATTTACATTTATTTTATTACTTTATTAGACGTACATTACTATAATTAAAAAATTGTAAAGTACTTAATATTATATTAAAATGTTCACGTAAATTCATTGGTTAAGCGGTTGAACAGCTGTGTTCGCGAGCAGCACTGCGCCAACACTACAATCTATTTTGATGTATTTTATTACTCTATAAAATCAGGCAGATTGTAATTAATGTACTGGGCACATTCAATAGCTTAGTACTTGAAACAGTAAACGAATTAAGTTTAGTTTCTTATTCGTATAATTTTTTGAAATATTTTCTATTTGGTTCTATCAATAATGAAAAGTAAGTAATTCCAAAATGTTGTGATAAAATCACGGTATAATTTATCACTCAAATACAGTCCAAAACTTAATCGACATCAAGTAAAATCGCTTGTCACCGTCCCGGCCGTCTGTCCGCTTGTCTGACGACTCGGAACAATTTGGTCGTTTTTCGCGACTCATAGGTCGGGGCAGTTTGGGTTCCAGTTAGGAATTGCTAATGAACCGTTCACCCGACAGGCGACACCTGACGGGTCTGGAATTAACTAATCATTTTCAAAGTTGAGCTGTTCTTAATTCGCCATCTCTGAAAGTTTTGACGCTAGTCTTATTTCACGTCTGTTACTCGTTTCCATTATTATGTTTATACTGATATATTGTTTTAAAGATGATGCAAGTTGGAGTGTTTAGCGAGATTTTGGAACGTTATGTAGTGGTTTTTTATATTGTATCCATAATCTTTTGTGTTTTACGTAATATAGTTTAGTTATTGTGCACAAGTGAAGTGGATGGGAAATAATACCACGGAGCATGGATTCCGGCGTACCACAAAAACTCCCTGGTAAATTCTAACAAATCAGTTATCATCTTGTTAGTTCATTGAAATGTTCATAAGAAACTTGTAGTATCATTAACTACTCGACAAATGCAGTAATAATCTACAAGACGATTGGTTGCCAAGAATAAAATAAAAATGATACGAGTTGGTTTTGTTCATTTATTACAATTTTGGGTAAATAGCCTTGACATTGATTAAACACAGTGCAGTTTAAAAATACCAGTAACCAATGAAAAATTCATTACCAGCTGTTGCTGCATTGTGAGCTGCGCAAGACTTTCGTCGGCGAAGTTTATACTGATTAATTCCAAAGTGGGACAACTGAACATAGAGTCGCTATGATGGGTCTATTACGATGTGTATGGTGATTACGGTCCTACCAGGTATAGATACCGTACAATCCGCTTCATTATTAAATACACACCAGTTGATCCTGGCGCGCGATATATTTTCGTTTCTATATTATGTTTTAAGGACGCACTTCTTATTTTTGATGTATATAAGCTTTTATTAGCATAAACTGCGCTGACATAATAATATTATCACCTTAATTTTGTTATGGTCACTCCTAGAATCCATGTACTGCTGTACTAATATATATACTAAATTGGATGTGTTATGGACTGTATTGTCACTTAACACGATGTTATGATAACACCCTAACATCGAAATGCTAACGATATATTGGTCTCGTATCTTAATAGCAAGTCCGCCTCTAAGAGTTTCATTGCTAAAAGAGGTACAGGCATAATCACCATGGCAGTGAACGATTGACTGCCATGACGGTTGCAAACTCCGAGAAATCCACATTTATATATTTTTTACATATACGATGGTAAAGCAAGAATATTTTACAGGTTCAGGCTTACTTGTAATGTTTTGTTTTACCGTCAGCAGATAGTGTAAACGATTTAGATCAGTTAATGTATGGAGATTCCTACGAAAATCGTCAATACTTCTCGAGATTCGAAACTACAGAACTTAGAATCAATATAACAAACGTGACAAGACGTGGAAGTCGTGTAATTTAAGGACATTTTAATATGAACGCGACATTAGACGCCGATTGATCTCTTTGTTAAAATCTTACAAATGAAATATTCATTGTGAGATAAGGAAAGGAAAAAACGATATTTTTTCCCTCAGTCCCAAAGGTGTTCGCGATTTTATAGGCATTTTGCCGAATCTCTACCTGTTAACGAAGTGAAGGCCGGGTGGGAAATTTGAGATGGAAAATCGGAAAATGTGTCGACATATTTTCACATGAATTACCTCTATCTCTGGTTCCTTATATCTTAAATTTCTTTATTTGATACGACCTAAATTGCCCAGTTCTCTTGTTATATAGCTAATATGTTTCAAAATATTTGGGTTTCTAAACAAAAAAATAAGTTAAATATAGCCTCTTAAAGACATGACTAAAAAAACTTGTAGGTAACATTTGTGTATGGTAAATCATATTAAAAAAATCTATTAATAATTCATCTGCCGTGTGTTACAAAAAGGTAAAAAAGTCATCGCGACAAGTGCAAAAAACGCAAGCTATGACCAAGATGGCGGCGCTGTCACAATAGAGTTGCATAAATAGATTGACTAATTTCTTTTTTCTGGATCTGATTGTCACTTGTATTTACATTCTATATTTCAAATGCTCATTTTAATTTTGTTAAGAGTGCTCAATAAAATCATAGTAAAGAGAACTGTAAGCATTATGAAGTAATCATTTTTTTTCGAACTGACTACGCTATTGCCCTAACGAAGTCTTAACGGCTTCACTGGAATAATCGATTGAGATCTCGTGCAATATATTCCATACTTGTGAATGAATAGGATTTATGCGACCATCAATAAGTGTAAAAGAGAAAACACTTCGTATTGCTCATATTCAAAATCACTATAATAATCACTAACGATTGCTTCAAATTTACGATTATAACTCTTGTGCGCGCATGGCATAAAGTTCACTTTTATTAAAATTGTTACTAAAACTAAAACAATTTCTGAAAATGTATCCAGGTAGTTTAGTTAGTTTAGTCTGTACTTTTGTTTATGCAAATTGCAATATAATGCAAAACGATTAATTACTCAATAGAATAATAATTGACAATAGCTTACAATAACTGTTGTGGAAAAATAACAACGACGTAATTTATTATTGTCATAATAAAACAATTATAATCGGTGATTATGAATGATCCTGCATAGTTCCCAGAAAAAACTAACCTAACCTAACTTCTACAAAATAACGTGACTTGGATAAATTACCCTTCTTATTGTAACAGTGATCAGGTTTAATTAATTATTCATGTATAAATAAGCAAAATATAATTGAATAATAAAAATGGCATGTTACAAATACCGCGATATTTTAAACATAAAATACGTCTCAAAGATCCACCGCGATATAACAAGTTTAAAGATGAAAAATACAATCTCATATTTTCCTCTGTCACCTGAACTCTTGCAATATTTTTAAAGAAAGCACACATTCTCGTTTGAGATGCCAGTGGGGAATATCAAATTAGAGTGAGACAAATATACGACATTATTGTAAAGGTTTCTCTGTCTTCTGACTTTTGTTGGTTGAAACCACTTCATCAGAGAGATAAATTGCTTTTCTAAACCAAACGTTTCCATTATTTTGTTCCATTGTTTAAGTAACTCCTAAGTTATATTTGCAGGTATTTACCTTATGCTATACTCAGATTTATAGATTAGTACGTACTAATTACACCTACGCTATCGAAATATGAAGAACAGATTATGAAGTATTAAGAACGGCGAAAGAATACATTTTACAAATCCAACAAACTGTATAAAATAACATGAAGTAAAATACTGATCCTCTCACTTACTAAAGAATGCTCGGATCATTCCCTCGAGGGCTATAAGAAACCCTTTAATTCTTTTTAAACCAAATTAAGTTTCATATTAAACGAACTTCATAAAATATCAATTTACTCTATCAAACGACAAAGCGCCCTATTTTGTCTAACGCGATGAAAAAATTAATTCATCTAACCTTTCAACAGGTCTCGGGTGCTTCAAAAACAACCACTTTGTAAACTCGCTGTATTATTTAGCACCAACCTGTATATTACTACCTTAACAACGAAATCCAGTTTTAATTTGTAGCTGTAGGGTTGAGAATTTCTTAATACTAATGTAGGTCGATTCGTCTTTTGATTCGGATAGGAAACTTTAGCCGTTTTGAAGTAAGAACAGAGTATTAGTTCGACAAGTTTAGGTGGTTTTCGAGTTATCTTCGTCGTTTAAGAGGGCTACAGGTGAATCTTAACTGTAACTTTAACGAGTAGAGTGCAGTTTCCTTCGTTGAATTCAAGGCAGACAAACAAAGGCATAGTATTCGTTGCTGACACATCCATTATGTTCTCGTATTTGTTTTAATTTGAAACTTATTTTGGGTTTGCGTTTAAGCCGTTTGTTCTTTCAAATTTATTCTATGAGGTGTTGTAACCACTCTGTTTCAATTTTTACTTTGAAGCTCTTCATCTATACTTCTATACTAATATTATAAAGAGGTAAAGTTTGTGAGTTTGTGACGTTGTGATGCTGTGACGTTGTAGGGGTTAATCTCAGGAACTACTGGTCCGATTTGAATAATTCTTTCAGTGGTATATAGCTTATTAATTAAGAATGGTTATAGGCTATAGGCTAATGGTTATAAGCTTATCACGCTAAGACCAATAGGAGCGGAGCACAGATGAAAAATGTTTCAAAATCGGGATGTTTTTCCTTTCCAGAACTGCTGCGTGTTAATGTTAGTGTATCTATTCCACGCGAACGAAGTCGCGGGCAGAGGCTAGTTACATATATATCACAACCGTAGGCCTATTTTACACTCGTATACGAATATAACTAAAGATTTATATTCACATCAATAATAAATAGTATTGCGAATCATATGTTTAAGCACTTAGTTTTTCTATTCTAAGTCACGGATTATGATACAGTTTTGACTATCATGTGGGGGAATTCTTTCGGAAAATTTATATTGATTTATGCATATTAGCTATATTTATCTTAGGCATACTAATATTACAAAGAGAAGTTTATAAGTTTGTGACGTTGTAACGGGTAATCCCTGAGAATACTGCTGGTCCGATTTAAAAAATTCTTTTAGTGTCATATAGCTCATTTATCGAGGAAGGCTATAGCTAAATGTTTCAAAGTCGGGGTTTTTTTCCTCTTTAGAGCTTCCGGTGCATGTCAGCGTTAGCCCAAAGTAACTTTTCAAAGCGGACGAAGTCGCGGACAGAGGCTAGTAGAAAATAGAGAACAGTCGATAAGTTTGATCAATAATCTTTTCAAGTATTTATATTGCCAACGTTGATCGCTAGCCTTATTTTATATATATAAATAACGTATTTCGGAAATACGCATTTCAAAAAAGTCTGAGATTGTATATATCTGTCTCATCATGATAACTCACAGCAATGATTTCTATTTATACATATTATTAACAAAATAAGGCGATATTTGTGATGATATTTTGATCAGTGTGCATATATTTATTAACCATTATCTAATGAAATATTTTACTTATATTGGACACATATTTTAAATTAAAACTGCCTCTTACAATATACCGTTCTAACGAATAACTCAGAAAATAATGCACATTAAAATTTACTAGTGTAACGAGATTTACAAAGCCATTTTGATGAACTGTCAATATCAGAATTTCCAAAAAAGGATAAGGTATATGTAAAGGTATTGTATTCGAGTGACATTTGGGCGTGTCGTTTGTTTGACATTTCGGTATAGATGGATTTGTGAACCGGCCTTACAATTGTTAAAAAATAGTTACCAGAATAATATGCGTATGTAAGATACGTCACATTCCCCACAATATTTAACATTAACAAGATATAACAATCTGTCAATTGTTATTGTTAAAAATAATCTATGTCTTTATTAGCCTTTTAAATTACACATCAGTCTGTGCTAGACGTAGGACTTAGATATATAATTAATCTGTGTGTCCCTACTCTCTGTTACATCTTTGTACCAAGCATTTTATACAAAATAAATAATTGAATGACTTTATTATTCAGTAAAAATATCTCTTCATTTTAACATAATATTTTAAAATGATATTTACCGTCGCGCAAGGAAACGTGTGTCTCTTGAGACTGTGGCGTGTAACGAGCAAACTCTGTCTCACCATTCATCAGCATTTGCAAATATTGTTTTCAACTAGGACTTCACATTCTATGCTTTTGTTTATAGACCCACTGTTCAACTCACTATTCCATTTAACTTTATTGTGTAATGTAGTTTAAGATATATCACCGATCACTAGGCATATGTTAATATACTATAATGATCATATGTACTGTACTGTGTATTTATATACTGAGATAATTATCAATTTTTATATCGATCCTTTTTAATATAAGTATGGTTTACTGTTAGCGTATTACGATAACATGTCAGTGAATAGGGGTTCGAATACTGCATTGAACTAGAATTTTTGTATTGTTATGTTGTGACTACAGGGCTTTCTTTAATTTTAACGTTCAAGTTAAAAATTTGTCCGGCAATTATACTTCAGAAGTAATCCCACTTTAGGACTAGAGTGTTACCACCGCAGATAGATCAGATCGTCCGATGAGGTTGTGGTCAAATAGATAAATGAAGTATGAAAATCAAATAATCGTGTTATAAGTAATGATTTCATTACATCACAAGATAATTACAGCTTAAACTCGATACACTTCAGCCAAAAAACTCAATGGGAACCATAAGAAAACAATGAGTATTCATTAGAAATTACTACATACTATAAAACAAAGTCCTCCTCCTCGTTTGTCTGTTCGCGAGAAACACAAAACTACTGTAAGGGATTTTCATGCGGTTTTCACGGGAAGATAAAGTCATTCATGAGGAAGGTTTGGGTATATGGTTTATCAAGATTTTTTTCATTATCAGGGTGGAATAACGTCCACCGGACCCGCCAGTATATGATATAAATTACATTTACAACACAAAGACTATAGAGTATGGAAAGGAAGTTTACGATTATACTTGTAGGCACACAAGTATAATTACAAATGACAGCGTGTTGTAGCAGCCAGTCAAGCAGTCATTGTTACGCTCGGCACAGAGACGCACGCGCATATTAAACCAGTTGCCGTGCATTACGTTTTATCATTTAATTTCCCAGTAATCAATAATAAGAACACAGACAATAACAGTATAGTATAATATATAATATAGAGTCCTATTTAACATACTTTTCACTTTTGAATATCACTATGTTATATAAAACAAATAATATGTTGTACTGTAAATGTATTAATACTCATCTTGTATGTATTGAAAATGGGTTCTAGATTTCTGTTTCAATTTGAAATGATTGGTTCTTGCTACAACGCCTGATATTTTTAAAATAGCAATACGTCGATAAAGTGATGCTATTATTTTTTATAAGGCGCCGGCGCTATATCCATCGTATTCTTTATTGTGACTATTATATTCTATTTACTATTTTGGACGTAATATTTTACTCTATTGTGGTTTAAATAATGATGGGCGCATGTTAAAACTAGAATAGATAAGGTAATAAAGTGTATATGTACAACTGAAAATATAAAAATACCATCAGTGATAGAGTTTCACGACTAATAGATTAGTAAGGTATAGACAGGTTATGATGAGCTACGATAATAAAAAGAGTGTTAATTATAAAGTTCTCAGATATAGTGGTTGTGTAAGCCCGTACAACGAATGGAAGGGTGGTGTTATGAATGATACGGGTACGCCTATAAATGGTTTCTATATTGAGATGTACGTATCTTTATCTTTAAAACGTCACACGTTATACCTATAAAATGGAAACTCGTGTATGTGTAAAAGGCATTAAAACATAAGTTACGATGGATTTAACCGTCAACTTTTAATATATTCTGGGGCCCCTTCTCTTCCATCGTTTTATTTGATTAAACTCACACGCTTATAAACGGTTATCTATGATTATATTATTATTTGTTTATTAAAAACGAGATATATTGCGAGACTATGACGTATACCTGTGTTTGATTTTTAGTGCGTATAAGTCCAAATGCTATTTATGATGATGTAATTTTAAAATTGTAATAGGTACAAAGTCCTGCGATGCTTTCGACGAAGGAAAATTAGTATAATTGGTATAGTTTTTTCCAATAAACGCTTGGTTGTTTGCTATTTGTCAATATGTAAATATATCACAAAACATCTGTGTGTGTTTATGGAGCTGCACCAGAGAGAGTTTGACGCGTTACCCACCATATTACATTGTAGCTATACGTAGTAAGTTTAAGAAAAACTAAACTTTTCGTCCTTGTTTGAATTTCGTATTATAAGATTGTTTGAAATAAGTCTTGTAGTTTATCTTTAAAATAGCAAACTAAAAAAATATTTGTTACACTATTATGACCATTATGTACCTTAAAAAGTTACAGACTTCAAATACATTACTTAATCCTTAATTTAAATCGTGAACATTAAAATACAATGAAGACATAATTAAAACAGAAAATATAGGTGATAGGTCATGGCAGGTGCATCCGACTGTATCTGGATTATCACCATTATCATCACGTCACTAAACACCAGGCGTGAATACAAACATTTGGGTTGGATAAAACGTGGACTTTGGTAAACACAATAATATTGTCGTAGTCTGGGGAAACTGTCAAGACCTTGCTGGGTCAATAGCGTTGTCAGATCGAAAAAAAAAAAACAATTATATTTTTGATATATTATATTCATACGACAATGAGTTACAGCAAAGTAAAAGGACGGAGATAGCGTATGGTATTTTATACATAAAAACGATGTGACATTTACATTTAGTAATGACTCACAAGGTTAGCGTTGAGTTATATCTCATAACGTTTGAGTTTAGTTACATATCTAACATCATGTTCTATGATCACTCGGTGTTATATTGGATCACTACCAATGTGTATATGATGATAATTTTATCTTAATGTCTCTTTTTTACTTTGTCGCGGCTCGTGATCGCCTAAAGTATATTCAAGTGTTGGCTTAATTATAGCTATATAGATGGTCACAGTTTTGTTTTGATTATAACGCGATTACCATCATTTTGTCGCGGTGCTATAAAAATAAACTAAAAGCAGTCGCAACTTATTATTGAGAGTATAAACAGGATATATCGTGGAATAGACAAACAAGCGAACCTTTCAATGTTGTTTATCAGAGGAAATTTCGTCAAAGTCAAACTGTAAACGTTTAACAGGGCGTATATATTTATTTGGGTCCGTTAATCCTATGTTAAATACGAGAGGGTCCGATGTAGAGCAATTTAAACGAACATGTTTAATCCGTCCTTTGTAATGACCCAACTTAGGGCGTACGGTTCGCGCGCTCCCCAACTTTTTTCAAGTCCTTCGGAATTTACAACTGTGAAATTTTTGAAATTGTTCCCGTGAGCGGTTCTCTTTGAGGTTTTGTGTTATAATTATATTGCTTAATTTTTACCCACATTATTACTTTTCACATTTGGACATAAACATGGATACACTCGTATATGTCAATTGAAATATGATTTACTAGAACGAAATCAACTCGTGATCTATTTGCTTTAAATAGATATTCTAATCACTAAGTTGCATGTTGTTAAAAGAGGTATATACGAATTTACGACTAGATAAACATATATTTATATGAAATATTACCTATTATCTCGACTGGGTAAATTTATAACAAAGGACAGAAAGCCCATTGCATATAATAACGAAGATATAAAATAACAAAACCCCTGTAAATGTACCATTTTCCCACAAATACGTTTCATGTCGACCGGACATTTTTATAGTTCTGTCAATAAGTCTACTGACTATAACTAATTCTAGTATATATTTTACGTGTTAATATTAAAAATGTTTGTTTGGGTTTTAGCGTATTGAATACCATTTCACCAAATATAAACGACGAAGTGGTGTAAGATGGTAAACACACTAAACCTAGATATCCATTGTCATATATATATATCTCTATATAGTGGTGACTTATTCAATCAGTTACATACACGTAGATATCCGTATGTTACAGTATATTTATTTTATTGGGGATTTAATCTTTGTATCACTAGTATAAATATTATTCACCCTATGTAGAATGGTAAACGACCTCCGTGTGCCTCTCTCTGTACACATGAAAATCTCGGATAACAATCTTTAATTTACAAAAATCCCTTACAAACGAAACCTCCGTAAATAGGCTGGATTACTCAGATTGTCATTGCACAAAACTTGAGATTCTACATTTAACTGGTTCTGCCGACGACATAATCGCATTTAAGCGGAACGGACGGGAAAATTATCCGATCTCTCTGTCCACAGACAAAGAGAAACAGTTTGTTCACTCTGAACTAACGAAGTTACTAGACACAGTTTAAAAACAGCTTTGTCTGTTTTATATGGCAATACATAAAAGCTGTTATAATAAAAGAATTCATAAAGTATACAATTTTCCACCAATGTTTTTTAGGACGTTATGACGTAAAATTGTCGTCCGTAAACCAACTATAAAGACGATTGATTTTTTTTACTACACCAATAACAGTTACTCGTTACTAAGTAAATTTTGCATTTGCATAGTAATCGTATTTCGTCTAATTCAGGTTATAAAACGAAACAATGCAAAACTTTATTTTTTAAATAATTACTGAATTACGCAACCTATAGTTATACTAAATTGTAATCATATTGTTCTATAAATTAAACGATTTTGCACTAGTGTTGTTTATTTATTATTAGGTTTATGTAGTCATAAACCAGGCTAAGGCATTCTATCACGTGGTTAAATGACACGTATTGAAAAGGACTCGTGGGACGTACCTGTTTAGATATAGTGCATGGCCTCGTGGCTCTGATTTGGTATTCTAGTGTTGAGCTATTTACACAAGTGTCACCGAACCCTAGTTTTAATTAAATCAATATATGTTTAATGCGATTGCCCAATATTTTTGGACAAGCTGCATTCACTTTTTTGTGGTTTGGTAGAAACAAACATTGATATTACGTCTATATAAAGCATAATTAATTTGGAAGTAAAGTATATCGTCTCTTAAAATTTTGATAACGGTTGGGGATCTAACTAGGAACTCTAAATGTCTTAAATATTTTTTGTAGAACGGTTTTGAAATCTTAATCGGCAACCCTTTTCTGTGACGAAAAGTGATCGGAGGAAACACTGTGTCGGGTAGAATGTTCAAGACACCGGTTCTCGTCCGATCACCGAAGTCGAGCGCGGTAAGTAATTGGATGGGTAACTGTGTGCAAACACCGAGTGACGTTGACTTTTTGTCATATATTTTTTTTTCCTGCAGTACAGAAGCTTATCTATCCTGTATTTCTACGACACACTTTGATTTTTATATAACACTATTGTGATAAGCGGTAGTATAATCGTAGTAGTAGCGTATGGATACTTGCAGAAGAACTATGTTTTTTGCCGAATCTTTAAAAACCTATTCACTTATATACTAGAAACCCATGTAGTGTCGTAGAATAAATTCAACAGAAACTATTTACAACAAGAATATTCGCAAGACGAAAATCCTCTGTATATTCTCCACAACAATTTTATTTCCAAACTGAGGATGAACATTCCACTGGTATTCTTTCGAATATACTAACATGCTATTGCCTATTTCTAATCTTAGCCGATAAGTATACGTTTTTAGAAACTTCTAGGCTAGTAGATAAGATGATATTATAAAAATATTAAGCAATATTATACCATAAATAATTATTTATTGACCCTTTCGTCATAGGTACGCAACATAATCGTGTGAATTTGCTGAATAACGCTTTCAAGCATGAAATTGATTGTTGTTTGAACTTACCTCTCTGAGTTTTAGTGCCGGGAAAAAAGGTTTAAAATACATTGGCCTTTGAAGAAAGAGCCTGTTACTAATTTTGCTAAGTGCGAACAATGAGTACCACAAAGGTAAGCTCTATTCATCGCGATGCTCTTTTCATTGGGACCTTGAACTCTTACGATCGCTTTGTGGGTATTTACTAGAGTGATGTGTTTCGGTGACGTTACTTCACTAATGAGATTTGCAGAGCTAATAGAAATCTGTATATTTGACTTTTTTTTTCATTTCATGTATATCTATCTGCTTAGAATACATAATTACAATATTTTATGTCGTAACTACGGTTTATGTTATTAGTTTATAAAAATTAACTTGTGTATTAAGTTGCGAAACTCAGTTTTTTTTTAATATTCTTGTCCTTGTGTCATTTCAGAATAAATTCTAAGTTCTTAGTGATAAATTATATAATGGATCTCAGAGGTCCATCAGACAAGCTAAGGTTTTAGTAACTTCGAAGTTTAAAACATTTTTGCTACAAAAATTGCTCCCGTAAAGTTTTTACGTCCCTAAAACCTTTATGAAAAACTTTTATCTTGCTTATAAAGCCAGTTATTTAATTTTTCATGGAAAATTATATAGAGTCTATAGACTCTGTAAACTCTTAGTAGAGTATATCTTGATGATAAATATGAACGTTCTAATGCTAAGTTAAATATGAGTTTGAACAAAGTTAAACAATAAAACGCGGGACCTTAAAGTTTCAAAGAGAAAGATTGAAAATCACGTTAAATCGTAACTCGGTCGTGTGACTTGCTGAGTTGAGTTAGCGCTGCTCGCTCAACGCATAAGCGGAAGCGTGTTTAAACATAACTCACATCTTGCCGTAATAAAACTTCAAAATATTTTTACACGTAATAAAATTTTTAGAATTATTTTATGAAAACTATAATAAAATAGGTATTGTTTTGTTTACATTATACATGAGCTGATTTGCATGCCTCAATACTTTGTGGTAACAACCTATTATTAAGTCAAGAAGAAGCGGATTCAATATTCAACATAGTTGTTTTATAGTGTATGAGTTTTTTAGCTAGTCTTTAAACAAGAGACGGTTTATTTAGAATTCAATGGTCGTGCTAGACATAATTTCCTTATATATGTGTATATGTCGTATATTTTGCGCTGTATTCAAAGTTATGTTCAGTAACTGGTAAAACAAAATTTTAATTATATGGTTTAAGGTATACACACGTATAAATACATACATAAATACAATCAATAAACCAAAACATTATAACTTGAGATTGGTTGATATATGAGTATTAGAAAATATTTTTTAAAACACCGTTTGTAAGATAAAGTATAAAGACTAAAATACGCATTTAAATAAAATAAATAATTAAAAAATAACAATTATTTGAGACGATTTTATATAAGAATTAAAACATTCTGTAATCTAGAAATTGTGTGTTACGCTTTTCTGGATCTTTAATAACGATAAAATCACTTCCGCTACGTTTATCAATATGTCCGCAGCACAGTTTCAACTGACGCATTATCCGGACAAATTCGCAACGACAGAGTTACAAAGACAAAGGTGATTCAGGCTTTCGCGCCGCTTTACGCTGACGTCTCTTCCTTGCGCCTTTTACAATAAAGCATTAACTACGACGCTCTTTGTAAAAAGCAGTTGAAACGTTTCCTTGCATATATATCTGATTCGATGCCGCATTATTCTATTCAAATTCACACGAACTCGTTCTGTTTTAACGGGCTGATAAAGCAAAGCATATATATTATTACATTCATTAGTGATAATTAACACGGTGAAAATACAATATGTATAAATAATAGTATATAAATATGCGCAATAGATATAACCAATTATTCACAGACCTTTTACGTCACCGTTGGTAAATCCTAATCGTTCACCAAAAACGTAATTTTAATTCTATTAAAATAATGGATGTACCAGTTGACCCCGCGATCACATCTGTCTCTAATTTCAACATAAAACTTAAGAAGTGATTGTATTATAGGATTAAGGAAACAATTGTCTATTTCCAATGTTTTTTATTGATAAACATAAAGATCGCCGATATCTATAAAAAAGTATTTTAAAGAAAATCGGTTGAGAAGCAGAGAATTAAAATAATCTTAACTTTTTCCGCTGCTTATTGTATAATGTATATGGATAATAAAAACATTCAATTTATATTTATATAGTGCAAAATTGTAATAAACGAGTTAAAAATTTAATAAATCTAGGTTCACCAACTTTCATAAAGACAGTCAGAGATACAAAAATATTGAATCGATACATTGTGATACTAAAAGCTCCACGTTTTCATGTCAAAAACAATTTTCTAGAAAATACTTAAGACAACGATAAAAAAATAATAAAGGATTGTAACAAATACTTATATATATGTACGTCTGTGTGTGTGTTAAAATCAGGATGTTACCATGAGGGAAAGGTCTTCGGAATTTATCACGTGACGCAATACGATCCGGTAATGGCTTTTTGCGTCCATCCCAACGTTATCTATTCTCAGGTACTGTTAGGATATTAGATTAATGTTTTTTTTTAATTTGATTCACAAAATTATCCTAAAGCCACTGATAATCAACTTGTAGTGGCGAATGTCGATGATTATATACAGGCCTTTAAAAAGGCTATTTTACACTGATTAATCTTAAAACACAACTTATGGAGGTTATGCACTGTAACCAAAGGTCCATTATGTTGAAGGGATCTGATTAAAGTTAAATTAATATGAAGTATGTAGTATGAAATGGTTTAACACTAAGATTAATAAAGAAATAGAGTACCTGACATACCACAGAGCCTATAGTTTCACCACAATGTGTCCTCATCACTAAGTTTCGGATTTAATCAACACGGATCCCAAACGCGGTACATCTATATATACATAGAACCACCATCGCTTTAGTAGTCCGGTGAAGCTGTTAAGACCTTGCTAAGTCAATAGCGTAATCAGATCGAAAAAAAAACCATCGCTTTAACATCAATTAAACCTGGGCCGGTTTATTAACATATTTTTTTTTTATTACTAGGTATTCGTAGTAATAGACTAATGTATGTTAACAAATATTAAACTATAACTTTTTCTAGTATATCTTGTTATTAAAATATATCTGTAGGTTTTATAAAAATACTATAAATTATATTATCAGGAGTTTTTAAAACGCGCGTCAAATTTAAATTTTTTCGGACGCGCGTATTTAGGTATAAATGTAACGAAAAATTCCATTGTATTTATACACAATTTTATACATAGATCATGTGAACAGAGGAGAGTTAAAAAAAGGCCATAAGGTATATGTTTTTAATTTGCTTAATGCTTAAATATCGCGCGATAAAAATTCCGGAATTATATTTGGATAAAGTTATTCATAAATGCAAATGGTGGGTTTAGCCCGGGCGGGGCAAACTCCCACACGCCTTGGCCCCGGGATCTTCATGTCGGCAAACGGTATCTATACTGGAGGAGGCCGTCGTCTCGGTATTTTAAGAATATAACACTTAATAGATATATGGCACATATTGTTCTACATATCTCTGTGATTGAATGACTGATCAATAAAATGACACCGAGAACGCCATCTATGATTGACTATGATTGACGTCGTACCTCTATAACTACCGCTCCAACGTCCTCCAACGGGATATAAAATGGTACCCTACGAAGGTAGGTCTTGGAATTTGGTTTACACTATATCAAAACCACTATACACCAGTTGTGGTAGCTGTCTAGTGGCACCCCAGTGTATCTCGACCTATCAGGATGCTTGAATACCAACAAGACAGTTATATTTGTCGATGGATCCTAGATTACTCAGTTGTCTCGATACATTTTCGTTTGCATGGGTTTACTATTGGTTACAGTGCTGTCACTTAATTATCGTAGGAATGAAGCAAATTATTACCTTTATTTAACTTTTCTTTAATTTTTAAATATAATATACTCATGCTAATTTTAAATATATATACTGCATATGTATTTTTTCTGATGACTCGGGCTACCAGAAACAGTTAGTATGTTTGTTAAATTCATTTATCTTTTTATTTTTGTTGTAATAATATTTATTCAGGTCTGCTGTACTGGCTTTTACGGGAGCAAGCTGGAATTTATTAAAAATAACTCAAATGCAAAACCGCTCTCAACTCGCGCATATTCGCGGTTTAACAATTTAATTCTAAAGCGGCAGCGTTTTTTGTAAAAAAATATTAGTTTGTTTATAACGATTTCGGATGTATTCAATACATTATGTACTTACATATTTCATGTTGCTCCTATTACAAATATTATTTCAAATATAATTGAAACACAAAAGATCGTTTTAAATAAAACAAACTATACACCCTTTGTTTAATATTTTTAAAAACCAATTAAAATCAATGTGTATCTCAAAGTATTTTATGTTTCTTCTTTCGTTTTCTATACCTACTACAAGGTTCTAATTGCAATAAAACTTTGCGTATATCTTCTTAAGTGTACAGAAAGGGACATGAGTACATTTTATTCATAAGAAAACTAAGCGAAGCTGCGGCTAAAAGCTAGTTTAAAATAAAATATTATAGATTAAATATTTTCTTCATCTTAATATTATTTATTATACTAAAAAATATTATAAAGAACAGCCACCTATATCTGCTGTAAAGTAGTACAGTGTAAAGGATTCTGTTTCCAATATGTATCAGCATTCGGAATCTTACAAGTTATTTCCCAGGAGTCTGCCACCAACTGGCCTCGGTATGACACCTGGCCTAAGTAAAGACTTGATTCTGATTAATAATATTATATAAAATGGAATATATTAAATGTGTAATAGGAAATCGCTTCCTCCTATGTCATACGGCAATCAGATATACCCAAAAACTCGTCCGCTATGCGTTAACGTGGCTGTCAAAGAGATTTCGTGAGGTTTCATTATGTATTAGGACGTTATATTGTATCGTAGGATAGAATTCAACTCACCGGGATCGCATTGCAAAATACATACATTTTCTATTATACCTTTTATATATTAATTAATGTATTTCTGAAATGTTAGCAGTCAATTGACAATTGTAGCCACAATATATATTTTACTATCTCATTTTTACCTTGTCTTATTTTTATTTAAAACTGGTAGTGCCCGCGAACTCTTTTCCACTTAAAGTATATCAAAATATACGTTTATTTTTTGCATAAGAATCTTCTCCTGGCAATATCAAATATAACAAAGAAAAGAATTAGCGAAATTGGTTCAGTTGTTCTCGAGATTTGCGCCTAGCAACACATTCAGCGATTCATTTTTATATTATAAACTAGCTTTAAAATATGGTTATTTTGTATGCGGAGTGCGCAAAAGGAGATTTTTATCAAGTATATGTTTGTTTGTATATATATAGCCTATATACACTGTTATCACGGTCTGAAGTCTAAACGGGTTGCTGGATTAATTGTATCTGTTGCCCTTTGATTCGTCTTAATTGTAGATGAGAGATGTAAGATAAGCTATCTTATATCTAAGTATAGTGTAATTGAACCAATAAGTCGTTTTTCTTTGTTAATATTTTCACTCTTTACTATAATGTAAAAAATTTATATATATAATATGAATATAAACGCACACATGTTTACATTTTTGTGAAAAATATTGTTGCGGGTAGTTACAAGAATAAGTATACTATACATTTTAATATATAATATACATTTTAATTATTTTTAGAAATGTCTGTCAGTCAAACTTGTATGAATACGCATCACCGCTGAAGTACTTCGTTCACGATAAAACCTCACAAAAATTATCAAGCATATCATGGAGTAACATTTAGTCTTGTTTTATTAAAATCGGTTCACTTTATCCAAAGTTATTATAATTGGAATGACGACGCGACTTAAGCACAAGAGAAAAGTAGATAAGGAAATAGACTTAATATACTCGGATAATTTCCTTATTCACTGTTTTTTATATTAGGTTCCTCGCGGACGGAGTCGCGGGCATAGATATACACAATGTTTATTACAGTACACATATTTATTATTATTATTTTTATAGCTTTTATTGCTGAAACTATATTAAATATATACATTTTTTTCACTTAAGCCTAACACATCAGGTTATCTGTTGTAGTAATCAGCGTGTCACTTGACACCTAGGCCTCTTCCAGCTGTTTCCAACTTTTCCTACCATTAACTTTTCTTTGCCAGACCGGACCACCCACTTTCTGTATATCGTCTGTCCATCTTTTAACTTGTCTCCCTCTTTTCCTTTTACCATCTCGTGGATACCATTCGGTGATCATTTTTGTCCATTTTATCTTACTATCTCTTGTCATATGACCTGTCCATTGCCACTTTAGCTGCTTAACTTTTCTTATTATGTCTTGTATTATTGTAAAAAAAATACAAGACATATTTATTACTGGTACCTACTTCAGTATGCTTCATGTTCCCGACAATTAACTTAGATAAAACGGTTTTTTACACGACAAATTAAATTGATATTCGATTTGGTTTCTTATAAATCACCTAAGGGTAAATTATAGAGTTTTTTTTTCTCGATACAAATACGCTATTGACCCAGCAAGGTCTTAACAGCTTCACCGGACCACTAAGGCGAGCGCTTAGAGCACTCAGCCGATTTTACCTGATAACTAGCTCAAGGGTGCACGGCATACCTTGGTTTGGGCTGTTGTCTGATATGTGCAATTTGCGAACTATCTGAGCTGACCTAAGCTAACTATTCGCACATATATGTGTACCAAGCATACATACCTCAACAACTTTTATATATATTTCGTATCAGATAATTTAAATTATAGAGGTTGTCGACTCTATTCTTTATAAGATTGCAGACGCTCACTAGTGGAATATGAAAAATGAAAGCCAATTTATTGTAGAAAGATTTTCACCCAAAGTGAAATTCACTTCGCATCATGGATAAAGGTATCTAGACGTCTCTTACGTTTTTTTATGACATGGAATTTGATTTTCACATAGTGCGGAGCAATTTGCAGTTAGATGAGTGCTCGGTGGAGGGAATCTAATAACGGAGTGTCATATCAACCGCTACAAACTGGATTTTGTCGAAGTGTATTTAAATCGAGTTGCATTTTAGTTTCTTTTCTTTTTCGTAAACTTTTATCGACGTACTTCGGTCGTTCATTCTTGTGATTATATTAACATTTATAGAGTTTATTTTCAAAGAGAGGCAAGTTTAGTGCATCATTCTAATATTTGTAATTATATCAATTATTATATTGCTCAGGATGCATGTATATACAGTAACGCACTACCCGATTAGGCCTCCCACGGCAGCGGCTCAAGCCTAGGTTCGATCCCTCGGTAGGGAGCCCTTGAGTGCGTTGCTTGCGCGATACCGGGACACACAAATATACATCACCGCTACAACACTACACGATCACACCTACACACGTGCACGCCTACACGTTTTCACATGAAAGTGGAAAGGTTTACTTTTTTTTTCCCTTATCGAACTGAAAAGCTCTCAATTTTCCGATAATAAATATAAGGAGGAGTTGTTGAGGCGTGTATGCTTGGTACACATATACGTTTCAACAACTCATACATATATAAATAGTTATATATAGAATAGCAACAGGGAACAGCCAAGCCGAGGTGTGCCGTGCACCCTTGAGCTGGTTGCCAAAATAAAATCGGCTGAGTGCCTTAAGCGCTCGCCTTAGTAGTACGGTGAAGCTGTTAAGACCTTGCTGGGTCAACAGCGTAGTCATTTCGAAAAAAAAAAAAACAGTAACGCATGGGTCACTTTATTTTTGGCAATCAATCTTTCTGATTATTACTGCCATTGTCACGTAGTCAATAATATCACAAGCGTCGTGCGATCATTTCAATATTAAGCATCGTGTGAACTAATATTTCAATGAGAGCGCCGGAGGTCCATGTCCCCTTTCTCCAGATCCCTCCCCCCCCTCTTACCTCTTCCTCCAAACACAGGTTGGCAATCCATTTGCTACTCCTCTGGTGTTCTATGGACGACGGTGATCACTTAACATCAGATGATCCGTCTGTTCGTTTACTTCCTACGATTAAAGAAAAAATCACATAAATTAATATTTATGTTATTTACTTACAATAATTCAATTACTAAATATACCCTTTACACTGAATGGTTAAACTAGCGATAAACTGTAATACATTTTTCAAGCCTATACAAATTATATGAGATAAATGTTACTCTTAAAATGTATTTATTGTGGGAATGAAAAGGAAAACTATCATTCGATTCACAACTATTAAGGGATTGTTGTGAAGAGACACAATTGGCTGGTGCCGAGACCGCTCGCAAACGGGGACGGGTGAGTAATGGTGAGTGTCCCGACGCGCGATCCTAAGCATTTCACGGACTGTACCCGACCGGTTCCTCTAATGTTTTCCTATTATTCACGTGTCATTTATTCATATATTTTATTCTTTTATAAGATTTATTACGAAAATAAATAAGATTTCAGACGACAAACCTAACAAATAACTTGTATTCATTTGTTGTTTTACAAATTATAGAATTGTGTTGTGTATCCTCCTCATGGAACTTGATGATATGTAGTATACGCAGGCATTTTGAAAACTATGAAAATATATATTTATTTAAGAATGTGTCATTAAAATTGATATTTCGTAGAGTATACCTTTTAGTTTCTTGGAATTGTCTAGATTTGTTTCTATCATTAGTGCATTCATAGTTTAAGTAGAAATTAGGCGATAAATCCTATGAATTTATCCATACTGAATTATTATTATTAATTTATTAGGAAAATAACTCTGAAATAAAATAACATAACAGTAGTTTAAATTTTCGTATGTCATAATCAATCAAAATAGTCCTGGAATACTTTTGCTAAAGCTGGAACGCCACCGTCAATTTACTATCGAGTTCCATGTCAGATTGTTCTAAAAATTTCTGAAACAACTGCATAGTTTCTAGTTGCTCTGAAACTGGGGCACATGGGTATATTACTGATGCTGATTATTACTGTAACATTTTTTCCATTTGTAGTGCCGAAGTCTAATTAACCGTTGAACACATAATGATTGTTTTAAAATGTATCACATTTATATGCAAAGTATCTCACATTACTTAAGTACTTTAGTATAATTTAACAGTACCTATAACGATTTTTATCCGCTTTTTCCTCGTGAGAAAATGGTCTGGAGTTTAATTAACGAAATTTAATAAAGATAATTTTCAATTTTCATTTTAAAATCTAGTTTAACTACTAAAATTCAACGGATAGCCGCTTAATAGAATAATGCAATTGTTAAAATTTGTTGTAACTACGTGCTCTTATAAATGGTTTCTTCATATTGGGGTGAGACAGTGGAATATGTAAGATGGCTTTGAAAAGTTTAGATAATTTCAGAATTGACTTATCTCTGATCACATATGGATGCCAACATATTTAACAAATATATAATAATCTATTGTAAAATAGTCTGACATCACAATGATTACATTCAAGTCTTTACCATGTAACTGTTTAACAAGAACGTAGCTTGCTACAAATTGGAGTGATAAAGTACATCCTGAAGCTTACTTCATAAACAACTAGCTGAACTCGCGCCTTCACACGCTTTTGTTACGCAATAATTGTCATTCACCCACGGTGATATTTTTTACTCGCGTCTTACAATTTAAGTATCATTCTGAAACAATATTCCGTATCAAAATATGCATCAAAATTGAAATAAATAAGAGTGTAACACTTAAATATTATTCTTTTGCGATTTCTAAAAATAATCTGATAACTCATCCAGAGTATCAATTGAACAATGATATACGTTCCGTGTACAAAATTTTATAAAAAGTGATCGTTTTGACTTATATACAAACAGATGGACAATCTTTTTTAACACTGAGTATCACCTAAGTTTGGGAAAACTATTAGTAACACATGGGACACAACTACATGTCTATTAATACGGAGCTACCAATTTCATAAATTACAGCCGTAGTCCTGTTGAAGTTATTTATAATTAGGTTAATTAAATTGCCGAGTACCTTACTAGTGTAATATTTCAATATAATATTGTTTGATAAAGGTTGAAGACAAAATAACTATAGATTAAACTTTAGCTTCTGCCCGCGACTTCGTCCGCGTAGAATAATTACGGTTTACGCAGCAAACGCAGCTTATATTCTTCATTGGTGCTCCACACTATATTGGTCTCATTGTAATGATATAGACTATAATAGCCTTTCTCGAGGAATGAGCTATTTAACATAGAAACAATATTTCAAATCGGACAAATAATTCCTGAAATCGGCGCATTCAAGCAATAAGCAACAGCTCGATTATGCTATAAAAATTATTTTGAACTGATAATATATTTACTGATAGAAAACTGTTATACAGTTAGATTGTTACAAGCTGGGACTTAGTTATCCGGGAACTAGGACGTCCGGGGCAGTTGCAGATAGCTTATACCGCATTTAACCTGAACATTGGTATTTGCATAAACTGAGTTCAGACGGTTTTGATGTTTAGAAACATTAAAGTCTCAACGCAGTAAAGTTAAATTACCACAGCAATGGGATTTTTCCAACAACGATGATAAAATATATTATATACGGGAAGTTTTCACATACTGATAATAAATGAACTGATTATATTAATTCGTCAAAGTGGTGCTGCTGACAGATGTATAATTAAACAAAGCAATACATTTGCACACCGACACATGTGATCGACAATCATTCTGACTTTGCAAATTTTATAGTGTAGATACATTAAGAGAAATATAGTTCGTCTATTTGCTAACTTAAACATGAAAGATAATCAAAACAAACTTACTTCCCGCAACCCATCACTAAGTACATTGAAGGTCTGTGCTGGCAGGATGTCCGTCGTTATCCACGTAACCTATTTGGAGGATGAAACTAGAACAAGCCGCCACCTCCTATAAATTATTTATGAATCTCACGTGAGAGTGTTGCTAGAAATTCAGGGAATTCTATTATTAATTTTGAAATATTCTTAGAAATGTTTTTGAATTGGAATCGTTGCGATACGCATTTTCTGCATTTGCAGATATATTTTGTATGTCGACGCAAATACTCTATCTATCGTCAAAAAATACTTGTACTGACATAAATATAACGCGCTACCCTCTAATATGACGCAAGCCTAGAAAAGGCGTTGCGAAAATGTTTGTTTTTCTCGAATCGACTACTGTATTAATCAATCTAAGGTTCAACGGTTTCACCGGTAGCCAGAACGGAGCGGGCTTCAGTCTGGCTCAGATAGTCGGCTTGTTCACATCTCTGAAGATAATAATACTGCTAACTGGTCGATAACTGATAAGGAGGACGTTATCTATGATTGACGTCATACCTTTATAACTACCGCCCCCAACGTCAACCGCGACATATATTAACAATTAACGATTCAGTCAATTTAATATTTGTGTGTTTAAAGTAAAACACGTTTACAAATAAGAACAGAATAAGATTTATATTGATCATAAATATATATTATGTAACAGATTTCAAAAATGTCCAGTAATTTATTTCCAATAAACCGGCAACATTGAGCGGCGGATATGGCTGTATTCCCACTGCGGGGTGCGCCGTCGTTTGCCGCACGGATGTGAGAAATCGTGTTCGTGCGTCGTACTGTATTTGAACACGATACAATTGTGTCGTTGAGTTAGAAAAGGCATTCGCAGTAGACGCTCGCTTCCACCTGTTCCATTTGAATTAAAGTATAAGAGATGAACTATAAATCATAATTTGTATTTTTATTTTACTGTAATAGAGTACAAGAATTGAATATTAAATCGATTTGGAATTTTGATCTACTGGGAATAATATAATTATTGCCCATTTCTATAAATTGACTTTTGATAAGATTTGACGTTCTTAATGAACCGCTTATTAAAAATAGATTTCAGATTCAGATAACATTAAGGAATTCGCGTACATTTAGTGATTTCAATTGGTAACACTGTCGGCTGACGTTGAACGAAAATGTCGTGAGAATACCTGAACCTGAGAAATATTCTTGTGGTACTACTGTATGTGGAAAAACATAAAACTTTGAATTACTCTGAGATTGAAATCGTCAATATGTCATGGGTTATTAAGCCCATATCTTCCTTCGAGAGGCGATGAGGCGTATGGCTCCGCGGTGGGTCTTTTACAAACTGATATCATCATAGTGGTTGTCGACAATGGTACATATCTGATTGTCTCAGAATCATTATCACCAAAGTTGATTATTTCTGGTTGTCTACTGTGTGTACAGGTAATATTTCGTCAGAGAATCATACCTACGACGTCATATGTCTGGTCTGATTACGTAGTTTGGGCACAGTTTGTGGTTAAATTACGAGGAAACGAAGCACTAGGCGTAACACCAGACTCGAGTGTGCTGGAGAATGGGTGTTTTAAGGGGTTGTGGAGATGTGGAGGGGGGAGGGGTGTAGAGCAATGGCGCCATCAAATATTTATGAGTTTAAACGTCCGCTCTCATAAATATGAACTTGTGTGCAAAATGTATTTCTATACAAGTTTTAAGTGTTTTGAAAAACGAACCATGTTTGTTCTTTCATACGATCTCTTTAAGCCATCGTAATTTTGAGAACCGTGTATTTCTAACGCGTTGTTAAATTGAATGAATTCTTTATTGCACATTTGGTTTGTACACCGGCGAGCTTAATGCCATGAGGCATTTTCTTCCAGCTAACCCGCGGTGTTGATGTCAAAAAATTTTGTAGGTAGTGCCAATAAAAAGCAAAAGAAAATTGATAAAGAAATATATATACATATATGCACATAAATAATAAAATAAATCGCTGAATACTCATAACTGTATTGTAAACTAGCTGTTACCCGTGGCTTCGCACGCGTGTTTTTTTAATATATAAAATAAATTTAAAATTGTGATTACACATCTAGTGTAAATTACAATAATACTATTTCAAAAATATTTGTATCACACGCACATCATCTACTGTAACAGGTAACGTGTACATTATATATGTGAATACCTATAGTGAATCGAATGAGATGGGATTATCATCAGCTACATAACTGGAATTTTAAACTATATATCACCCTCAGTGCTCACATTATATAAGAAAATAATGAAAATATGAAGCTACACATTATCAAACAATATTTGTTAATTTTTTTTAATTTTTATAGATATAACATGTCCATAGTGTCGATATAATTAAGTTATTATTATACCTTGCTATAATTTAAATCACATATAAACATATGACTTTCAATTATATTTATTCTTGAAATCCAGTACAGCGCACGTCACACGTGCATGTTTACAGTGAACAACATATTTTTGATTAATTTCACACGGACGAATGCACGGATAATAGTTTATCACTACATAATGTAAAATAAAGTCCTATTCCACGTCTGTCTATATGGCTGTTCGCAATAAGATCAAAAACTACTGAACGCATCTTCATGTCGTTTTCACCAATATATAAAATGATTCTTGGGCAAGGTTTAGGTATAAGTTGTCTTATTATCAGGGCGGGCAACGTCTTCTAAACCCGCTAGCTTAAATAAAACAGCTAATTAATTACTTATTTGCCCATAAAATTCCCGTTCAAATATTACTTGTAGTCCGGTGAAACTGTTAAGCGTAGTCATTTCTAAGAAAAAAAAACATTGAAATAGGTCCAATCGTTTCGGAGATTACCCGGAACAAATAAAAAAACAGACATATCGACAGAGTTAAAAAAAATGTTGATGTTTGTAGCATCACAGATTGTATTCACCAAAAATAATTTATTTTAATATAAATTACACTCACTTTACTTTTATCTGAAAACAATATGTGCTTGATCATTTCAAGTATATATTTAAGCTATATATATATTCGATTTCTGGGCAACTGATGTCAGAAACATTTCGTGTGTGATAGGCAAATTAGATACTTAGTAAACAGCTACCATCAGAATCGTTAATTGACGTGGTAAGGCAGAAATATAGAAATACAGAAGAATTGGACACAGCAAGTAGAACGAAGCAACACTGCCATAATAAACATTTCTATACTACGGATCTTTCGAAATTAAAATGTAATAAAGTAGAAGTAGTTAATAAAGATGTATAAGTCATTTTATAAGCCTAATAGCGAATTATTTAAACCGAAATCATGATCGTGTGATATATCGGAGGGGAAAAAACCGCTATTAAATATTTATAAGTCTCTGAACCGCGGGGAGACATTAATGGCCCAAGTTACGAGTTGGCAGCGCATCGAATATTTTATATTCATTGGGGATTTCATTATTTAGACAATCTGGATTTATTCAATCTCTTTTTGATATAATTACCTGATGAATTCTGTTATTACTGGCGCTAGGGTATTACTTACAATGAAAATTTGTATACGTATAATAATCTGGCGCTAACTCAAAATAACATAAAACAGTAAAAAGTATTCGAAAACGGATTATATAATTGAAATTGAAAAATCTTTTGGTTGTCCAGGCTGAACTCCGAAATTGGTGAATCGCTTTTAATAACTATTTTCTGGTGGAAACAGCACTTTTTAGAGTTATATGTAAACAACTATTATTTTTATACAAGTTAAACACTACAGATAAGATCTAGCAGAGAGTTAACTTAAAACAAATAAAAAATTTAATTAAAGCTAATCAATAATAACATACTAAACGTGGTTTTATGAAAAGTCCCGAGCTCCAGCTATTATTTGTTAAAATTAATTAATTACACAAAGGAAGAGATTTCAAATGGCATATTTAGCCAATACGGATAATTTAGCTAATTACTATTCTGATCTATGTAAAAAATTGGAGTATAAATTTGAAGTGAGCTTGTAAAATTCTTGTTCGCAGCTGTACTGGAATCAACATGTGTAAAATGTGAATATTAAATTACGTCTCAAAATTACTTTAGCAGGTTCAGGAGTAAGCATTAAGATGCTACTATTTTTAGATCTTCAATTATATATAATGGATGGTATTTCTTTTCTTAACATTATTTATAGTCATGGAAAACGTAGAATGAAGTCCCATATGTTTGTGAGTAGATATAAATGGATTTTTTTTATATGAGGCAAATGTACAGGCGGTTCACATGATGTTAAGTGATCATCACTGTCCATAAACACTAGCATCACCAGGAGAATCGCAAGTGCATTACCAGCCTGTATTTGGGGGAATGCGGAAAGTGTGATGGTGTGAGGGGAGGAGAAGTGGGCCTTCGGCGCTTTTAATGATCAAACAAAACGCAATATTGTAAGCACTGTTACTTTACGTTGGTTTTCTGTGAGGGGGTGGTTCTACCCCGGGCGAGCCAATCCATTCATGCTAAAAATATTAATAACTTCAACGTGGCTCTACAACCTTTATGCCCAAAAGACAGCAACAGGCAGACGGCTCATCTAATGGTAAATGGTTACCGTCGCCTACGGACAACTGCAACACTAAGAGCATGACTGTTGTGTTGCCGACCGTGAAGAGCCTGTTTCAAACCCTTCATTACTGTAGAGGCGTCGAGATAGGTTATTAAATTTCAAGAACCTTATGATTTAATCTACGTTATATTAAAATAATTACATCAGCATTGTTGTGTCATCAATAAATCATAAAAGCGTCACCCGTTAATTATTCTCAAAAACACCGTGACTCGAAATTGTTCAATTTTATGTTTAATTTGGAATAAACGCCAATATTTCGTAACTTATACGGTTGAAGTTGCGAGTGGGAAGCGGATTAAAAGCGAAGAAGTCTTCGAAATCACGGTTTGTAGCGAATTTCGAATAACTTCTGTGTTTAATATATCTTCATTTTTATATGCAACTGATAAATATTTACCCTTTTAGTCTATCGTTACTAGAAACTGGAATACTACTTCTCTCTCGAACTCTTTTATAAACTGGATCCTACCCATTTTTAAATATAATATTACTTGTATTTGTTTTTACAATTCGACCTTTCCCATTCTACGGTATATTTATTTATGAAGCAATATCCAACCCTCATATAATGTATCTAGAGAAAGGTAGAACATTACATTTAAAATATTAATTCAGTACGAATATAGTCCCAACAGTAAAATATAATATCATTAAGGAGTGATTTGGGTAGAGATGTTGCAGGCATAACATTAATAAAACGTAGTCTGGTAAATATAAAAAGGAAGCTGTGCGCTCGGTCTCGTGTACTGTTCAAGCTTCGAGTTCATATTACACCGTTACGTTTGTTAAAAACGAAAGTGTCTTTTAATTTAAACTCTGTATGTTAGTTTTTCGAAAGGAAAATTTATTAATAAATGCTTTATGAATCTTCTTTTTAATATTTCTTCACTTTATTAATATTGGAAATAAAGAGGAAAGACTATTTATTAAATACATTTCATAGCTATTTTTGTCAAAAATTAAAAGCGAAGCGAAAGCATAATGAAAGAAATTAATATTTTAAAATCTCTTTTACTTCATAAGTGGAAATACTCATTTTGATATTATACGAGTCATATTTAATCCAATGTAACAAAACAATATAAAATTTTGCCTAAGAACACAACCTACATATAAAAACTCTCAAGTAAATCGGTTCAGCGGTTTCTGAGTTATTTGTCTTTTTTAATTAAAAATAAAAATGTTACAGACTCGTATAATCTTAAAATTTAATTTAGAATATAAGTTTGTGTTACGCGACGGTGTGACACTGTGACAGTCAGTAGACGTCTAAACATCGTATTTCACCTCGAGATGTCCTCACTATGGTTAGGGGCCGTTACCGAGCCTGCTTCGCTCGACAAAAAATAACATCGGACCCTCGCGGGGGACTTCCTAGGAAAATGTATTAATATTGTGTTTATTTCATTATGACGAGATTTTGATCAATCTGACATTTTTACGTTTAAATTCTTTATTTTATTTATAAAATGGCGACAGTTGTCCTTAGGGTAGTTACGTTTTCATTTGGAATATTTATTTCGCAGTTTGCTAAAAAATAAACTTTAGAGAATGAAGTACAAAAAATACAAGTGGTATAGATACCATGATGATTGGATGAGTATTAGGATATATTACACATTGTCTTTGGCAATACAATGTCTTATTTTCATTTATTTAGTAAAGTATATAGTGTAATGTAACGTATTCACGTAATGTTTTGTAGGTGGTAGAGCCACGCTTAAACTATTACTGGTTTCAGCATGAATGGGTCGACTCATCCGGGGTAGTGCCACCCGACCCACAGAAAACCGACGTGAAGTAACGGTGCTTGCATTGTTGCGTTTCGTTTAATCAGTGAGAGCGCCGGAGGCCCACCTCCCTTCCTCTCGCCTTTCTCTTTTTTCCCTCTCCCTTGCCCGTTCCCCCAAATACAGGCTGGCAACGCACTTGCGACTCCCCTGGTATTGCAAGTGTCTATGGACGACGGTGATCACTTAATATCAGGTGACCCGCCTCCTATGACTTAAAAAAATAATTCCTCGATATACAAAGGTTTTATAATCCACAATGAACTTGAGCGTTGGGTGATGGAAAACATCGCGAAGAAACCATAGCATGTCAGTGGGGTATTTCTGTTACTCACGTGGCTAACTGTCAACTTTAACTTTAAAATCTATAGCTGCACCTATCTCTTTAAGTTGAGCTCTGGCAGTCTTACTCAGAACCAATCCCTTTCTGTTGTTATTGTGTTACTATACCGTTAGTTTATAGTCAAATGCCTAAAATACTCGCCTAATCTAAATAAAAATCTGTCTAAATAAAGCGACCATCTTTTTAACATTAGTGATCTTGTTCTAAAGTAATTTTGGTAAACAGCTTAGAGTAATCAAGTTAGTAAAGATACATTAAGACACATTTGATACTAAAGCATAATATCATATATCGTTTATTTAGTGTCTGTAAAAGCGATCACCGAAATCAATGAATTACCCACGTTTTTCTCTATTAGTGGGAAATGTTATTTTATTCGGTTATTTACTCCACAGTCTATGAACAGAAATATATATTGTACATTTTTTTACAAATCAATGCTATCTTTTGCAGTTCTTATTAAAATTTTGCCTCAAAAATGAAAACCGTTCATATAACACCAATATTCAACGTTACTCGTATACGCATCAGACCGGCGCTGGGCTGTGGGTTAACTCGACCCCATTTTCAAGATTTATTGGACAGTATCGTGTCGAACAGTTCAATGTAAATCGATTAATGCTATAAATTGTGTAATACCAATCTATATTGAATTCAAAATTAATAGAAAATTCTATCTACTCTATTTCTATCAAAGAATATTTGTTATGGTTTCTCACACTATTTTATTGTAGAACAGACGTGGATTAATATTAAATAGCTACTTTGTGGATTAATTATATTAGGTTGGCACAGAATAAGTACAGTTTTTTATTACGGGATACAATCATTTTAGACTATACTTATCTATTTATAACTTACATATTTGATATAACAAGATGTTGTTATTTCCCTTCTTGTGTGGAATATTACCTTTACTTATAATAAAAATAATTATTGACGAAGGTTGTTCGCTTTTTAATAACATGCTATAGTTACATAAAATGTTGTTAATAGACAAAGCGTAGGTCAAAAACTACCGTGGATAAGAATTAATTAATAATGGAGGAGGGCTTTGTGATACTGCACGGGCTTTCGGGCACACGTTCAACGCTCGACGGGAACCGATTGCTACCCAAAAGCGCCGAACGGTGAATGTCAATATCGTCGTGGAACAATACAGCTGCCCAATATCCGTCCTTCATACCGAATTAAATTACAGTCAAATGTCACCATGTCTCTTAGCTAACTACAAATATATTTTCATTGATCTATCACAAATAATAAGTTAAAATAAAGCATTTCTACTTACCCACTATCCCGTGGAACGTGATGTCGCGGCCTACTCTGTGTTTACATCTGTTGACGGCGCGAGGTAATTGAGTGGACCGTGTATACCCCGGAGAGTGTCGAGTTGATTGGTCACATAAACAGCTCGAACTCCACCCTCCTCCCCGTAATAACTACTGGGTGGAGGAATTAAATAAGCCTGCCCTAATTATACTTCCATGGTTATTGTTAATTTCGTCGCAATCATTTTAAAACTGGACTTTTCCGGGCTTGTACAGAATAATTATTATCTCATTGGCGATGATGAGATTTCCTATTTTTGACAGATGACGGCTAAAGTGAAAGTTGCTCTCACCATAAACCTAAGTTCATGATAATTCAAGTACAAGATAGGTTACGGGAGATTCCAGTTTTATCATAAATAACCTTAAATGTGATGAAGAAATATTTTGTGATGAACCGGCAGTATGATCCATAGATAATTTGACCGATAGCAAGAAGAAACTAGAGTTATCTTTTTTTGTAATGGGGAACATTGAATGTACCTACCTATCATAAATATTCCGTGTTCTTAAACCAATCTAAATAGAAATAGAATTGAAAATTATCAATAAATTTTTTCCTTCAATTCATTTTATATATCGTTTTCAATATATAAAAGAGGCTTAGGGGTAGGACGAACGGGTTGTTATTTTTTTATTCTAATGATGCGTGAAGAAGGTAAGGGAAAGCCTCGACCTGACAATTCTACGTCATCTGAAATTTCACTGGGTCGTAAGATATTGAAATATATATTTTTTATACTTACTAAGCAACCTTTTTTGTTTGTTATTTAACTTAAGATTTTTTTCGTAATTGGCGATGCGATCGCAATTGGAATGGCATTACGGTATGGGTCTTAGCAGTCTCGTTATTTCAAATTAAGACCTATATTGGCTTTATCTAAATACAAATTAGAATTTTCTCGTTATTTGTAAAATGGTACGGTAAAAGGTTAAATATATACATAGGTCAAAAAGATAAAACAGATCGAGTTTATCACCGATTATTCTTGATGACTGGGTTGTTTATCCGAACCGGTAGTAGTTTTGACATTCATAAAAGCCTTATTAGGGCCTAAACTAAATAAAGTATGTTTGATTTTTGAATAATCTAGTAACATTGTGTCTTTTCAAATAATAGACTAGGCAACAAAATGTTGTGTAAACCTTAACTGTTAGATATAGTTAATTGTCCGTTTACGACAAGTGAGGCAGGGAATGCTATTTATTCTATGTAATCCTTTTCATCTATCGATTTATTTTTGTTTACGATCTGTTTTCTTTTGGATTTATTCCAATTATTTCGCCTTCGCGACTAAAGTATATCTATTTACGGATCCTTAATAATCTTAAAGACTGTTCTATTATCAAACAAATTCCAGAAAGTACAATTCTTTGTTCCTTAGAATATTTAGGAGTGCTCGATTTTTTAGAAACCACTCAACCCATTTTGATTTTTATTAAGAATAAGTTCTATATTTATATGAAGATAATGGATTATATATAATGTAAACATATTTCCTTTAAATAACTAATTTGTTTATTTTTTTTTCACAATTCATATCATATAAATCATCATATTATAAAAGAAATATAGGTACACATTTAACCTCAATATATCCATGTCACACAAATAGTGGCACTACTCCCCGCAATACGTTACCCGCCCTTTAATCGAATTCTTTGAAATTAATTATTTTTGTTAAAATTTGTTAATCAAGTTACCTAATTAAACATGTACAAAAGAAATCCTGATTTGAAATCTGTGTTCATTATTGTTTCCTATAAAATATGTTTAGAAAGTAGTTAACTAATTAACTGCTTTAGGAGGCTAATACGTCCCTGGAAAAGATCATCAATTTAAAACTGGTATAAGTATTCCATTGAGCCACTGAAATTACTTTATTGTGATGATAACGTAGGTACAGGTTTGTGATCATGAATATTTTTCAATAAAATCCATATCACTAAAATAAAATTGTCCTGATCTGAACTACTTATTAGTGAAAAAAGTCTTGTAATAATATTTTCGTTTGAATTTTACATATTCATGTACATTAATTACTTTTGCCTACACTTAAAAGGATAAAACGTGAGGTTTTAAAAAACAATGACACTCCCACCGCAAACCCATTCTACTGAGCATTTAAGATCTCTTTCATTACCAAAACCACCCTCAAAAAGCTTTTAACCGCTCCGCACAACAGTAATATTTAACAAAACGAGAATAAAGTTGAAATTGTACTGTAGCCGGGTGCAGTGCACTCAGCCCCAGCCTCCAGTTGTCAGTCTGTCTGACAAATTACTGAGAGAAACGATTAATACACGCGCCATGATACAGATTTATGATCTCAGGATAATTCTGAATGATTTACAGCACGCGTGCCGATGTACGTCTAAGAAAATTATTTAATCATAGTTAATGATTGAACATAGCATGAAGACATTTATCTGCAGATTCTCTATGTTAGTAGATAATTAAGTATTACATGGAATAAATATCAGAAAGATCCCGTTCGAAATCCAGCGATGGTCTTCGTCGGTCTACTTGATTCAACTCACCACAGTTACCATTCAAACTTAATTGGATATTCCAAAATTATTAACATTTCAGATATTCAAACTTAAAAAAATACTATTCAAAGTAGGCCCTGAGAAGGCGCTTAGGAACGTTAAAACTACCACCTGTTTAGACAACGTAGTCATCGAGACGAATCGGCAAAAACTCGATCTGGTTTATCTTTTTATTTTACAAATCTATCATAAAATAAAATAAAAAATAGCCTTTAGATGTTAAAACCCGCTTGACATGGTGCTTGAACTCACTATCTGAAAATCTATGTGGTTTGGGACTTTGTTATATTATCTTGTTGCTGTCTGTCTAGACCAGATTAAAACAAAATGAAAATTATTAAGATTCTTTAATAATTAACAACGATTATGATGAAGAATCTATTACAGATGATTCATCGGAAGTTACCATAGAAGTTTCATCACTCAGTACCACTCGATATTCATAAAAGAAATGGTCGCCACTGACGTCATCAGGGCAGCGATGATCATGAAGTTTGACAAACACTGAAAACGTACGAAAACGTGTTAAATAGTCAGGAATAGTAAAAGCTAGCATGGAGTTTTTGTTGGGATTTTAGTCTCCCATGTAGTGGCTTTTATATTTTATTCATAATCTTGTGCTATTTTATTCTGTATTTTGTAATTTTTATGGTATTTTACATATACAAAATGGATGGGAAATAACATAATGGAGTGTGAATTCTGAGATGCCAGAAAAAAACCCCTCTGAAAAGTTCTAACTGAGGGCCACCATCTTCTTAGAACATTGAAATGATCGCAAAACATTTGTAATATTATTATGTACTCGACAATGCCTGTCTGGAAGATTGGTTGCCAAATACAAAATTTAAAAAAATTAGGATTGCCGTAGCTTTTCTGATTTAAACTTAAATATGCTAGAGATCGTAAATTAGTAGTTTAAGCTGTACTTTGCGAAATATAAAGCTAGATGAAATTAGATTTGAATGAGAAAGAAACTACCATCACGTCTTATTTTGTAAAACAAAAAATGTTGTAAACTATCTTCAAACTTGTTTGTGCGTAGTCTTATAAAGTACTTAAATATTGTCGATGTAGCGTGAGAGGTATAGCTTGCCATGAGTTATAGATCATCTTATATAGATCTATTGCGTTTGTAATATTTTAGCTTAAAACATAATAAAATCGTGCTCAGTGGTGAAAGGACACGCGTGAACACATACTTGTGCCATCCTGGCAATTTCTATAATACATCATGCATAAGCTCTTGAAAGTGCGTCTAGCGCGCTGGTAACCACCACATATCCAATGTATACTGGGATCTCTCCATTTCTTACGCATGTCTTCAGGACATGGCGTACATTTACGATGCCATTTCCTCCTGAAACGTAAGAAACCACATTATCTCTGTTTTCATTAACATTCTTTTACGACTACATTTATGTTTATTTTATCATAATTGAACATAGTGTCTGCAAAACTTATTATGGTCAGTATACACGATTAAAACAACCTCAGATTTACATTTAGAAGGGATTAATCATCATTCTCACTAGTTAAACATGGTTAAAGAAAGGCAGGATGTTGGTAAGTTATTAATACGATTTTAAAATCATTAAAAAATATGTATAGGAAGAGGTTTGTTGACAAATTATTGGGGCTAATTAAATAAAATAATTCACTTAAATAGTAATCTAATATTATAACTTAATAATAATACACTTAAATAAAAATCTAGTAATAAAAACAAATATAATCGATAATATTCGACCACGTAGAGAAATAAAAACGCCACTTGTAAGTAACTGTGAACTAATTAAATAAAGACCCACAATTATTTGGCAAATTTGGTATGAGTTGATCAGATCAGATCAGATTGAAAACTAGACTAGTACATAAAAACGTGATAATACTATACCAGCCCTTTCTCTCCAAGCTGGACTTCGGTTTACCGTATTTTTTAGACTCCGATGATGTGGTAGAATCATCTAAACTAGACAGGTCCAATGAGTCTTTATCACCGCTATCACTTTCTGTAAAATATATTATATCCTTATTTAAAGAACCTTATGTTATAATATTGCGAAAAATCAAGCTGGTTAACTCAGTCTACAACCGTAGTGGAAACGATCGGAATGTTCTAAAGTATTATGATTAGTTTAGTAGTATTATGATTGGTGTTATTATGATTAGGTTACGTTTTTGGATGTGGGAAAACGTAGCCAACTAGTGGATCAATTAATGAGTTTAAGATGATACTGAAAGCGTCATCTTAAATAATCCTCAAAGCTTCTTTCTCCTGCAAACTTATAAGTTATAAGGAACCGCGTGTTAGTTCAAGCGAATAGTATGCTTTTTGCTTTTGCATGGAGTGTAGAAAAATAATTTGGAACTCAAACTACAGAAGTAGAAGAGTTTTGTAGTAAGCTACTATCGTAGATCGGGACTAATACTACAAATAATAAATACTCTCGTTAGAATACAAAGATATATAAAATTATTTATATGTCTTTCAAACTCAAAAATCAAAAGTTGGAGATGCTGAAGTTTGTATTTATATGATGTAATTCTTAAGAGTTTAACTTTTTTTTAAGTTTATGCTGTTAGCTTAGGCATGACATAAGTGAAAAACATGCTGGTGAAATGTAGACTGAACTATATTTATCCACATTCCAATAACGAATGCTCTAAGTGGGTGCAATACTGACAGAATAACGTCACCGTTGTAAGAGCCGTTGATATAATAATATCGGCTTGTTATTGTACAGTATATACTCTTCATATATTTTTCTTATACTAAAAGGTATAGCATTTAGAGGTATTAAATACCGATGGATATTCTTTTATTTTGTATGGGGCATGTTTATGACTCGATCCCTGATGAGTATACACACTCTATAGTAGTACGTTTAGGCGTGATCACGCTTCAAGATTAACCAGTGTCAAAATCAAAAATATTTTATTCAGTTTAGGCCTTAATAAGGCGCTTATGAACGTCAAAATCTACCATCGGTTTGGAAAACAACCCACCCATCGAGAAGAACCGGTAAGAAACTTGATCGGGTACATTTTTTTTACATATATTTCCAAAACATCATACAATAGCTTATAGTGGATACACAAAGAGGAGTCAATTCCAAACGTCACTATCGTTCACATAGTGATCCACTCTATAATATCCTTTTGACAATAAAACCAGTTTAAGTGTATATCCATAAGCTGAGAGTGATAGTATAGTCTTTTGAAAACAGTAATATTCATACACCATAAATCACCTAACATTATTATACATAATAATTATTACAAAAACAAAAAGCGAAATCATGCAACGTACATATAAAGTTGATATACGTATAAATATCTTTACGCTTTATCATCAGAAACGACTGAATATAAGGTTATTAGTAAAACGAAATGTTTAAGTTCATTGTTATTCAGAGGACGCGACGCGACGCAGAGCTTCCGAGCACGCTTCTGTAATTGAAAAGTATTGCCATATTTGTAATCAGAATTGTCGGAGAGCCCTCAATGTTTCCAACTCCTCAATATTTTTTGTTTCTTTTTTTATGGCGAAGTGCTCGGAATTTACCTACGTCTTGTTTTCAATATAGATTGCGGATTTGACTACTTGTACCCTGCTTTTCCACTAGCGTAGCTTTCCCATAGCTTGGTTCCCAAGAGTTGTAACGTGTTTCCACACACAAATATACTATGAAATGTTAAAACAAAAAGACGAAAACAAACAAAACGATTCACTTGAGCTCTATATATATTAGTATAGAATATATATAATAATCTATATATTTTTGACAAACTGTTTATCCGTTTAAATTTCACACGAATTTTTAATATAAATATTTTTAGTGATTTGGAGATTAGGATTTGTTCGTTAACGGCCACTCTTACAGCATTAATCTATTTTTAATTGAATTACTTTTTTACATTTTTAACAATATTAGATAGTGATTTAAGTTGGTGTATTATTGTAATGTTTTGGCTAGGTGATACGACTCATTTCCTAAAATATGAAAGAGTCTATGAATGCATTTTAATCCAGTATACGGTATGTAAAATCTTACCATCCCCTATTTCTCATTGTTATTTTACACCCTTGAAGGTAAAACTTGTAGAAACTTTGAACGTCATATATATTTATATCGAATCAACAGCCAAAAAATAAGTTTTAAGCTTTTAGCTCTAAAAATCACAATACTTTCATACAACTTTTGATCCCTTCTTTCAACCCTTTCTTCGCATTAAAAAGTGTGTCTCCTTTCTCCGGCTCTAGACTGTGTACCAAATTTCATTTAAATCGGTTCAGTAGTTTTGTCATGAAAGCGCGACAGACAGACAGACAGACAGTTATTTTCGCATTTATAATATTAGAAAGGATAACAGACGTACTGTCCTTTGATGATGAAGAAGTAGAGTCGTGTTTCTTGTTTCGCTTTCTTCTGGTTTCTACATTTTTGAGTTTATTATCAATCTCACTAAGTGTTTGATTCGTAAACATGGATAGAGTTGTACCCACTGTAAGAAATTTGATTTAATATTAATAATTAAATGTATAGGTGATACTTTCTATGCCATGGCAGGAAAACATATGCGTTACAAATTACGCGCTAGGCATAAGGTAAGGAATATATTTGTGTGTGTGTGTGTAAATATGTATATGTGTCTGTCTGGGTCTAGTAGTATTTTTTATTATTATTATTGAAGCACGATAAAGTGACTGCACTGTGCCTGATGTTAAGCATAGTACAATCCAAAAAAATCGGCAACCACCGATAGACAGATTATCTATCGCCGGTTGTCGCTGTCATGCCGGCCATAATGACGAAAGTCACCCAGTACTGGATATGCACAGGCTGATCCTGAAACGCGACACGCAAAAGCGAGTCACTATGACGGGCTTTTTGCCATATACATGGTGGTTGCGACCCAGTCGGGCCTTAAAACCCTACCACCCCGCTATCGCCATTGCCTCGTTCGTTGATCAGCAGGGTGCACCACGTGCAGGTGAGGTTGGCTTGCGTGTCTCAATTCTTAAGATGTTAGTCGACATCCCTTACACCCCATTAGTATACCAAAACAAGTAAATATATAGATAAGTATCTATACTACGGGGCATCGTGTAACAAATATGAGCATTCTCATATTTAATTTAACTAGTATTAACAGTTATATGTTATAATATCATTGTTGAACGTAGGTTGAACAAGAGTAATTGTAACGAAAGAGTAAAAAAATACATTCAGTCGAACATAGCAACCTCCTTCACGACCTTTTTTGAAGTTCGTTATTGACGGCTGTCAAAATGTCTTATTTATTTACATGTGTATATATGATGTGTAAAGTTCAAGCAGTAATGTGAGTAATGCATATTTTAATTAATCTAATGTACTTGTAATGCATTTTATATAAAATAAATAGCTTTCTGCACTTCTCCGCCATATAAACTTTAATTATGCTAAATTTCAAGTTCACCCGTTTACGCAGTTCGTTTAAAAGGGGTACAAATTTTTTACTTCACGTATTAATATATTGATGATGATGAATGATACATACGAGGTTCCACTTCCTCTGCGTGTACGCACTGATACACGCAAGGTTTTTTTTTTATATATTTTCAACAGGCCTAAGTAACATTTAGTAAGTACATTATTTTCAGAATATAACATTTTTTTAAATAAAAAAATATGTCCAAATTAAGCGTAATTCATACTTATAATAAATTATGCTCATCAAACAAAGAGAAAATCATGTGTAGTAATTTTGAACTCGTGACCTCTCTGTTCAGTAATATGGCGTAATGAATTTAATAGGTTGAATTATATTTTTAAATACATTCATGGGTTTTTCGTTGGTTCTTAATCTTAATAAAGAATATTTTTAATTTTGTTTAAATTATACTTGAATAATCTTACCAAATATAAAAAATAATACAAAATCAAGAAAAGTAACTCGAATCATTATAATATCTTCAGAGGTTATGGCATCTTCTATTGTTTATACTCTTGTATGTAAGACGATAAATCTCGAACGCATGTGTTATGCCGCTTTTATTAACATTTTACGATCAACATTCGATTCCATATTGTATTTCATGTATTTTATATTGTATTTTTATATATTAGATATACGTATCGTATTAACTCGGTTGAACTTAGACCAAGTTGAAGTATGATTTGTGTTCGATACAGTTATTACCATAAACTAAGTATTTGGAGTTTTTGGCGGAGTCTTAGAGTGTCATTTAGTAGATTTTATATTTTATTCATAGTCTTATGTTATTATGCATTTGTATTTTAGTGGAATGCTACGTAATGTAATCCGTGCATAAGTTTTATATAATATAAGACGCCACAAAAGACTCCCTGGAAAGTTCTAACAAGGGATCCACCACCTTGTTATTAACAAAGCGCTTGTAATATTATATATGTACGTACTCGTCAATGGTAAAGTAATAACATGAAAAATTGATTGCCAAAATGTAAATGATGGTGCTGTCAACATTTGCTGACAAGTCAGTTATACGTTACAGTTATCTAGTACCTGGGCGACCGAGCCTAGCTCGGTTCTTTAAAAACATTTTTAAAGGCGAAATTTACCTTTATATTTTAGCTATATTTTTTCATTGCCTGAAAATTCAGTTAAAAAAGTTATCTATGAATAAATTCTAGCTAGATCGATTTATCGTCCCCGAAACTACCTACATACTAAGATTCACGGAGATAGATTACGCCGTTTCCGAGATCCTGAATATATACAAATATAAAAATATACAAGAATTGCTCGTTTAAAGGTATAAGATAAACCATGTAATACAATGTATATATGTTAACTTGGCTGTGTGGTGCCGGCAGAGTAGAATAGCAAGCACCACCCCGTATCTTCCCGTGGGTATCGTAAAAGGTGATTAAGGGAGTGTGAGATAGTACTGATCCCTTGTATTTTTTCATGGGGGTACTGCACCATCTGTCCGAGTCCTTCTCTGGTCGTAACGGTCCCCGTTCCACTGGGTCCAAAAGAACAAGGACGAGTATGTGCACCTGTGTTTTGCGCGTATACTTGTGCACCTTAATATATCCTGCGCATCAGACTGCTTCTACTAATGGACTCCGAGTACGCAAAAGTCCTGTGGCGATAGGTAAAGGTAGAGAGGTCTAGCCTGATGCAAGCTAGACTTTGTTTGATACCCGCACATAGGCGGTCCCGGGGGTGTGAGTACACGCCGTGGTCGTTTCCGCGCTGCAAATTTGGGGCGACGGCGCGGATTCGGCAGCACTCCGGATGACAAAGCAGCCCTGTTTAGGGAGAAACTGCTTTCCCCGCTCAGCCGGGGAGGGGGCTAGAAAAGGTGCTCTAAAAAAATGCTCGTCCCAACTTGTCAGGTGGTAGTAACCGCGGCTATCATCGCATCATCCAAATCGTGGTTGACGTTGAAAGTTTAATTTTAAAAAAACACCTGTTTTGACGTTCGATGCGTGGAACGTGAGAACGCTTCTCGATCGAGATGGCAACGCCTGCCCTGAACGTAAAACCGCCATAGTAGATCGGGAACTTCATCGCTATAACGTGGATGTGGCTGCTCTCAGCGAAACACACCTTCCCGATGAAAGAGAGTTGGTCGAAATAGGTGGCGGCTACACTTTCTTCTGGAAAGGTACCGCTACCTCCGAAACTCGACGATCAGGTGTGGGTTTCGCCATCAAAAATCACTTAGTAAAGCGTTTGGAGGAGTATCCTGTACACATCTCGGACCGTGTTACCACACTGCGCCTTCACCTGGGCAAAGACAACTACCTTAATATCATCAGTGTCTATGCTCCAACGCTAGACAAGTCTGATGACATCAAGGATAAGTTCTATGAGGAAGTGACTTATTGCCTCGATAGCATAAACACCAGAGAGCAGATTTTATTGCTAGGCGATTTCAATTCCAGGGTTGGTCGGGACTATGAGGCTTGGCCTGGAGTTCTGGGTAGACATGGAGTTGGCAACATGAACAGCAATGGTTATTTGCTGCTCAGTCTTTGTGCTCAATACGGTCTGGCAATTACGAACACTATGTTTAGACTTGCTGCCAAGTACAAAACAACATGGATGCACCCAAGATCCAAACATTGGCATTTGATTGACTATGCAATCGTAAAGCAAAATGACTTCAGCCAAGTGCAAGTCACCAGCGTAATGCGTGTTGCCCATTGTTGGTCTGATCACCGATTTATTGTCACTAAGCTGCGAATCCGCCTCCGTCACCCGCGTAGATTTCCTATAAAAAAGCTTGCGTCTTTGAACGTGGATAAGCTAAAAGATCTCGCGGTTAGGGTGAACTATGCTGAAGCCCTGTCTAAAAACCTGTTGCCAGCTAATGAGGTAGGTGATGTTGTTGCTGCCTGGCAAACTTTGTCATCTCATATCATGGATACCGCTTCAACTGCACTAGGTAAAAAAATCTTGTTTGATGGAAATGATGAAGTCCTGCGGGCAGCATTCGACAGGTACCGAGATCTCCTGCGACAGCACAAAAAGCGAAGTGGAAGCGTTGCAGTCATAAAAGCTAGTGACCTCGAATTGCGCAAGCTGTCTCGAAATATGAAAGACAAGTGGTGGCAGGACAAAGCTAGACACATGCAATGGCTCACTGACACAAACCAGCTGGGAGAGTTCTACAGTGAGGTCCGTAAGCTGATTGGTACAGCCTACCATGCAAGGGTGCCTTTAAGGTCTATAGACGGTAGTCACCTGTTGACGAGCAAGAAGGATGTACTGAAGCGCTGGGCTGAGCACTTCAATACTCTGCTGAATGTGGATCGATCAGCTGATCTACAAAGCAACAGTTTAATGCCTCAGCTCCCTTTTGTATTTGAGCTGGACGAGTCTCTATCGCATGACGAGGTTGCTACTGCCATCAGACAGCAACAAAACAAACGGGCGGTTGGCATTGACCTTATACCGGGAGAGCTGATAAAATACGGAGGAGAGGAGTTGCACATATATGTGTGGGAACTATTTGTTCGCATGTGGGAGGAGGAGCACGTTCCGGATACATTTAAAGTATCGCGCATAAGTGCTCTCTACAAGAACAAAGGTGACCGTTCTGACTGCAACTCTTATCGCGGTATTTCGATCCTTACAGCCCCCGGAAAGGTCTTTGCCAGAGTTCTCTTAAACCGCCTAAAGTACTTGTCCGAAAAGATTCTGCCAGAAACCCAGTTTGGCTTCCGACCGGATCGAGGCACATGTGAAGCTATATTCTCTGTGCGTCAACTGCAAGAAAAGAGCCGAGAACAGGATCGGCAGCTGTACCTTTGCTTTGTTGATCTGGAGAAGGCTTTCGATAGCGTGCCTCGGGAAGTTCTATGGTTGGTGCTAGGTAAACTCGGGTGCACAGGAAAGTTTGTGAGACTTCTCAGACTCCTGCATGATAACATGCAATGCTGCGTTGCCGTAGACGGTGAACAGACAGACTTCTTCTCCGTTACCTGTGGGGTGAAGCAAGGATGCGTCTTAGCACCTACTCTGTTTGCCTTATACTTTGCGGTAGTAGTAAGAGAAGTCTTAGAAACTGTTTCTCAAGGAGTTCGCATCCGCTTCCGCACAGACGGCAGCCTTTTCAACTTGGCTGGACTTAAGGCTCGCACTAAAGTCTCATACGCTCTGGTCACTGAGATCATGTATGCTGATGACTTGTGCTTCTTAGCAGAATCCCCAGACGGCCTGCAGCAGCTGATGTCCGCATTCCACCAAGCCTGCCGTAAGTTTGGCCTGAAGATCAGTGTCAATAAGACAGAGGTGATGTCCCTGGACATACACGGTCACGAGACACTGACCATAAAACTTGGTGAGGATGTTCTGAAGCAGGTGGATAAATTTCGCTATCTGGGGAACACTGTAACATCTAAGTGTGACCTTGATGCTGAGATCAATAGCAGGGTGGGTGCTGCAGCTGTGGCATTTGGTAAGCTATATTCCAAGGTCTTCTGCTCGCATGATCTTAAGCTAGCCACGAAAATATCTGTTTACATGGAAATCGTGCTGCCAAACCTCCTATATTCCTCTGAGACGTGGTGTGTATACCGCCGCCACATTCGCACTCTGGATCGCTTACACCTTAAATGCCTTCGTACCATCATGAAGATCAGATGGTCCGATAAAGTGCGAAATACTGAAGTTTTGCGACGAGCCAATGTTAGTGGCATTGAAGCTTATTTAATGCGTCGACAGCTTCGGTGGTGCGGCCATGTATCTCGTATGACGGAGGAGAGAGTGGCGAAGCGCATCTTCTATTCTGAACTGGAGAAGGGCAAGCGGAATTCCGGTGGTCCCCTTCTCCGGTACAAGGATGTCCAAAAGCGACATATGAAGAGATGCAATATAGAGCCCTCTTGCTGGGAAAGTTTGGCAGCACAACGGCTAGAATGGCGCAGGATGGTAAACAGCCAAGTACGCGAGTTCGAGGCTCAGCGTAAAGCTGATCTTGATACCAAACGCGACCAGTTAAAGGCTCGCCCTCCTGCTGCCATAACATATCATTTTGAAAACGGCGTACTCACGTGTCCTCAATGTTCACGTAGTTTCGCCGCGAAGATAGGCTACATAAGCCATCTTCGAGCACACCAGCGCCATTAATAAGTTTAGGGGTCAAAGTGGACGCCATGGCCGAAACCGGTCGGACTAATCATCATTATCATATGTTAAATTCATGATTTCATTCAATTGATTTGCATTAAACTTACTGGTATTATTTTGTATGGATAATATTAGAGATTAATAAAGATTACTATATGTTTAAAAAATATTTATAATTATACGAGTTGATTATTGTTATAATGTGATTAACTGTACGTTAATTTAAACTCTATAGTCATAGAACCAGTGCCGCCCGTGGTACGTATCGTTCTTGCATCGATGCTCATGTATTTTCACGAACACTGTAGAAACAAACAATTGTTAATTTCGTTTTAATCATTATTATTCATAATTGTTTCACCAATTGAATATTATATTAAAACCAAGTAATAAATTATATAGATTATTTTTTTAATTACTCGAAGGGGCTTATCACTACAATAGCTAACAATATAATGCATTATTTCTATACAATTAATAATAACTTATAGAAGATATTATTATACTATTACTTGTCTGTTATTACTGACAATGACCGGTTGTAGCTGTCGCTACGACACTACGCTACGCTAGGCTACGCTAATAGGTGTAAAAAAAGGACAACTTCACGTTTCTCACACTCAAAATCACAATACGAACGTCAAACATTATTGTTATTATAACAGCATATTGCCCAACATAAGTACAATTGACAACAATCTGCAACAATAGTTATAAATGACAAAATATCATTATATACATTACACAAAAAAGTGGGTTTAAGAGGCTTTATCAGCATAAAGCATTTTTACGAGTTCTTGTTTCTTCATCAGTTCTCAACTTTCTGATTAATTTTTCTATTACTTTTTTGCTAAATTTAACTGAACCGCCATTCGTTTCGCTAGAGAAACAATTATGGAAGTTTTCACACAATTTGTGGCGGCAATGGGGAACGAATTTTCTCACTTTGTATGGAAATTAGGTGTCGGTAACGGGACGGGGTCCGTTAGGTTTTGTTGAAAGTCTTTTTAAATGAGTATAAATCGGGTTTTACTCTGTCTCGAGGATACTAACGTTGCAAACTTTACAAATTACGATGTTTTAATAAACGTAGGTTCATTAATACACGATATATAAATCCAAGGTTCGCAGGAACGAACTCCGCATATACCAAGAAAACATAAACCTGAGAAGCATTCCATTCGTACCATTTATGTGGGAAAATATAGAACAGTCGATTTATCGGAGTTTGATATCGCCAATACGTCGTGGGCTTGCGAGATGATTGTACCTATACTTTCCTTTGCGAATATGGCTATGGACCTGCTGTGAGTCTCTTACAGGCTGATGATGATGATTCTGGAAGTGGTAATGTAGGTAAAACAAACTTACTTGTCCCATCCTGACAATTTCTGTAACGCATCATGCATTCGCTCTTGAAAGTTCGACGTGCTCGCTGATACGCGGCACATATCCATTTGATGCCAAGGTTCTTGTATTTCTTTAACATGTCGTAAGGGCACGGAGTACACGTGCGGTAGACTTTAGTCCTTTAAAAGTTACAACGATTTAGACATTACAATCTGATTATGTAAATTTTGTCGACCTGCTACTTTGTTTTTGATTAAGACTACAGCAATTCAGACAATGAACAGACAAGAGAAGAAGTGATTGTTTCGGATACCTGGCTAATTGAATTATGTTGGATCTACAGCCCAATGTCATTCATTCATAGACAGCGAACTGCGCGAGCTATTTGTACTGTGGCACCATCTCTGAACAACAAATTAAATCTTGTGTGATTAAAGGTAATGCAAAAGTTAGTTTTGTCTTGAACACGGTGTATTATAGATCAATTGAAAAACCATGACGGCAAAGCTTAAGTTTAATTTTATTGATTGATGGATCTATATGAATCTCTTGGTATACAACAAAGGCCTAGCTGTAGGTCCACAATAGGCCTAATTTAGCCATTTATTTTTTATATATTTTTAACGTTATTTCTTATAACATATTATATATGTCATGAATAATAGATTGAAAAATATTAAGCAGTTAAAGTGTTTGTGAAGAAAACGTACTTTCAGCTTTCTCCTGGATATACCACTTGAAGAGCTCTGATGTTAACAGCTGTGCTTGGATAGGTAATAACAGAAATAAATTATCACAGTGAAATATACTCACGCTCTGTCCTCTTCATTTGTTTCAACAGAAGATGCATCTGACGAGGAACTCGATGAATCTGATTCTGTTGTTTCAGAACTGAAAATTATTTTTTAACAGATTAGTAAAAACATTTTAAAGTTATGTACGTACGTAGAATTAAAAGATAGACAACATGGACACTAAGGCTGTTAATATAGATGGATTAGCACCAGAATATATCAAAATTAGTCCTACTCTAAGTAGCTCATTAAAACTACCACTCACGTATTGAAAATATGTATTACAAACTAGTGTTACTAAATCCGCGGTAATCCAAATTCTGCTCTTCCCTATTTTCTAATCTCTTTTGCAGCAATACCATTTGCTTAATTAACATGATGCCGATGATCACTCACATGATACTCACACAGAGTTTATTTGCAGGTTTTTATTAGCTTAGCTAGTAAATACTGGCATCGGCTAAGGTTCAGACCGATGGTTGCAATACTCGGTATATAAATGAAATATCAACTCTTTTACTTGATAAACACACGAATGCTTATTCGTTACTGTATGCTTTTTACCTCGTGGTATCGGTGATATCACCGCTAATGTCGCTGTCAGACCCTCCATTGCCTGACGAAACATAATCATACCACCTAGGTCCCCGATGTTGGGCGTCGTTGAAGCCTGCTATGTTCTTCATCTGGTCCAAATGTTTCAAAGATACAGGAGTTATCTGGTAATCGTAACATTGTGATGCTGGAACAGTTTGGTACTATTTTTATTTGATACCTGGAGATTTGTAGTGCGATAGATGGCATTGTTAGTGGACGCAACTTAAAATCCTGTGATAAGCTGGATTTTCGCCAAAAGGAAGGATTTGCTTACTACGATTCTTGTCGGGTTTCATCAAACAGTTCACTAGTAAGTAAGCTTGTGCAGATAAATTGGAATCTATGAATTCTAATTGATTCTTTCAGATAATAAATAATTTAACAATACAAAGTAAATTAATAGCTGTCACGCTTTGAATTGTAACCTCTGTTACCTGTTTTTAATATTCTCACCGTGCTAGAGATTCGCAATCAAGATAATAACTTAAAACTTAATATCGCAGACTAAAAACTATTTGCGAATCTCTGCAGGACTCCTAACGCTAACGAGTTGCTAAAGAACTTTACATTTTTATATGATTATTTACAAGCACTGAATGAAATTAACTTTGGCGGTTGAGGTTAACTTTCTTCTATACTAATCTACCGTAGTTTTCATTACTGATAAATCTAAGAGGATTCGTAATCGGTTTGATGTAGGTACTTTTTTGGAGATAAACTAAAAACAGATTTTACAATTGCGCTTTCCTCCAAGTCATTCTAAAATAAATGGCTTAAATTTATACATCTATCTATGTCTTCTATCTATATCAATACATATAATAAAAATGTAAATCTAACGTGTCTGTAGTTATTAGATCTTTGAAAAAAAAATTTTGCAGGTTTCTAGGAATTAGTAACAAAATACATTTCAATCACTTTAAGAAATGTCTGTCTGTTTGTTTGGACACGCATCGCTGTTAAAGTACTGCGTTCACGATAAAACTCATTCAAGAAAATTATAAAGCATATCTTCGAGTAACATTTAGTCTTTGTCTTTGTTTCATTAAAATTGGTTAACTCTGTCAAAATATATTGTAATTTTAATGACTACTCGACTCAAGTATGAGAGAACAATAAATAAGTAAATGAACATCAACCTCGTACAAAAACCAGGATATTTTGTAATATAATAAATAATAATATCTAAGCGATAGGAAATAAATAAAATACATATATGTTACATACAAGGAATAATAAAAACGAACTCAAGTAGTCACTTAATTAACGAAAATAGATGGCGTTCAATATATAATTACTTATGTCTTTGTTGACATATGCTTTTAAAAAATCAGGCATTTTTAATAAATTATAATAAGTTTAAACCCATAACATAAAATATGTTTATAAAACTTACAACATATAAACAACAGTAAAGCTTCCAACGACAACATATTTTTCTAACAATACAAATATAATAATAACTTATTTTCCTTCAATAACATTATGTCGGAGTGTGTGCTGCTGCAGTACGATTTTATTGCTTATTGTGTTGTGAAAATTTACCTTTATTTGGACCACAACACATTCATAACAAATAGTGCACTCTACATACGTCATGATTTTAGTGTTAACATTTTTTTAATGTAAATATTTTTGACCGGCTTACGTGAATAGAAATGTCTTTGAGTTTAGAATGTGCAACATAATTTTCTTTCACTGCAATATGATGTCAAGCCACTATGAGTTTTTTTGGCATTTTAAATTCCCAATATGCTCTGAGCTTCTGCGGGAAATTGAAATCACAGGTTCTCTATACAATATATAAATTAAACCTGTATTATGGGCAATACTTCGTCTATTATTCGAGAATTCAAAATTCATTTTCTTCTACTAATATGTAAAGCGAGTTTTTGAATCTATTGTAATATAATTATGTTAACAAAAAATAACACGGGTGTATATTAGAATTAAAATCTCAATACGTAAGAGCGAACGAAAATGACTTTTTTTAGATATATACGATATTTTCTTCATCATCAGAAATGTATATAAAAATATATAAATGTAGTTTATTCTATAGATTTGATTATTTGTCTTAACAATGTTATTTTTAATTATTTAATCTATAAGGTTTTTTTTTGCTTTATAAAGAAATGTTTCGAACGCGTTGCTGTTTCGACAGTTTAGTTGATTTAGCAAAGAAAGTATATAGTTTTTTTTTATTAATATTGATTATAGCTGAACGAAACGTATAAAATATAGTATGGATGGAAATCTCAAGTGACGCATTCTACCTCTCGGTGAGTCGCATTTTGTCACGTCGCCCTATAACGCTTCAAAATATTTAAATGTTATTCTGTTCTCCCAAACATTGTGTTAGTCAAACAAGTTGGTATTTATTGTTGTTTCAAAGACGACGAAACTGGCTGTATTCTCTAATTTACGCTCTTGAATTATTTATGTGGGTTTATGTGTGTGTGTGTGTTCAATTGAATTACCGCGCGACTTCGCCAAATGCGTTGATTTATCGATTATCAATTAAAGCGGTCCTATAAAGAATCGATTTATGTCGATTATTTATCGAGAAATAGAATTGTTTGATTAAAACCGATAACCGAGCTATTCGTTGCGCGATTATTGCCATTATCTTGATATTAATGATAAATATTGCGTGGAGAGTACAAGCTGCAAGTTTTAGTTAATTTCAACATGTTATAGATATTATATACGCTTTATTACCTAATTTAAACAGTTATGTTATAACCTAATTCAGAGTTTCTTTGCAATAAAACAATTTTTATTACTAGCAAGCTTACTTTCAAATTCGGAAGCGTTTTGTATTTTAAATTTCAGAGGCTGACTAGGATCTAATAAATGTATATTAAGCGGTTAATTAACGGTTACCGTTACATTTTATTCAGAACAGATACTACAGTAAAATAATAATCAAAACAACAGTTATCGATGCTTTACTTTATTAAGTGTTAAAACATCGTTCTGCTCTCTAATAAATAATATTTCATATCCCATATTCGAGTGAAGTACAGTCTGCGTTGAAGTGTTCTCATAGTCCTTTGTCTTTGTAATTGTTTTGTCTGAAAGTATACAAATATCTGTAGCCAAATACAACAGGCAATAATAATTTGCATATGTTAACTAAGAAGTGTGCATACATAATTAGAATAACTTATACTCTATATGTAATGAAGAAGGAGAGAATAATAATAATACAAATAACTAAAAAATATATTTTAAAATTGAACAACCAAATTTCACAGAGGCACATAGACTTTACATTTATACCGATTCTCAATAAAAGTATATAATACTGATAACCCCGATATAGCCGGTACAGCCCGGTATTATTAACTACACCCTGGATTAAAAATATATGTATATATATAATGTTATTATAATTAGTTGAACAGCATTTCGTTCAACATTCTCAACAAGCTATTTATAACACTATCATTTTAGCATTGCTCAATATACCTATATATGTATATTATTTCTTTCATTGTATTAGTAATTTTTATTTAAAAAATCTGTTAATTAGAATTGTCAATAATGCTTACGTTTTTAAAAGTCATCGCTAGATTCGACTTCACTGTCCTCTTCGCCTGAAATTAAGACAAAAGCATATTGTTTTTTAAAATTCAACATACCAATACATTATCGTTAAATCAATATCGATAATTACGAGCAATTGAACAGTGCACTGGAAACTACGATTATACGTTGGTGGACGATGCCGTTATGCGTTACTACAATTCCATAAACTTAATGCCTAAACATCAGAATTTTTTAATATAAAAATAAACATCCTAAAAGAATACTTATTCGAAAACAACAACAAGAGCATAGAGTAAGTTTGGTTCTTATTATTTAAGTCTTTGTGTCTATTCTTTATTTCATTTTTTTTTTTAATATTTTTCTTCTAATATTATTCTTGCACGGAAAAACAAGTTTTATGTATTTTATGCAGTATTCATCAAAATGGTATACAATAAATACGAAGTTAGTCGACAACCGTAATGATAAGTGTAGATTTCTGCAGATTATTGACCTATTTACTGCAAATTAATAATTTATTTCAGTTATCATAAGACACACTCTTAAATATTATCGTTGCTCAAAATGAGATAAGTATTTAACTTTAGACATCTGCTTTATTTAAACCGGAATTCGAATCCAAATATATCCAAAGATTTTATTTAGAATCCCATCAGTAATCTCGGTGTTTTTAAATAGGCACCCGGCGGCACAAAACCCACAAGTTTTGGGACACAAATTAAAAATATATCAGGGACCAAGTGAACAGGACCCGCGCTAATTCCTTTTAATAAAACTTCTCCAGTCCTCGTTTAGGTTTTCAACTTTTCTTTAGCCACAATTTTTTTATAAATCTGCATTTAACTTGTTTTGAAAGTTTAGTTCTAGTTTTGAATATTTTTAAGTAAGAAAAAAACTACGTTGAGGAACAACCGCGGATTTTATTCTTTTTCCTACAATAAAATAAAATTAAACTGAAAATGGTTACAAAAATTGAACTGATAGTTGCTAAGTGATCCTAAATCGCTTCCTAAAAGCACATAACCTCAATAAAGAAATCATTATGCTTAAATATTAGCAAAGTAATGTTTTTTTTTGTACTATCATAAATAGCTAGCACACTCTACTAATATGATCCGATAGCTACATTTCAAAATTAGTTCTGTATCTAGAGTAAGCTATTAGACACACTGTCCCTCAAAAGGTGAATTCTCGATTTAATTATCACCTAATAGCTAACAGACAGTAAATTAGATTAAAAAAATTTTGCCAGTGCCATGAGTGTGGCGTTAAACCAGACACCGTGGAGTACAACCAGTCTGAGTGTGATGCGTCGGAGTAACAATGCCGCACTCTGACTGCGGCGTTAGGCCAGGATCTCTTGCTGCCAAGAGTAGTGCTTCAATGCTCGGCAACGAGTTTATTTGGGATTTCTACAAGGAAGTTGTCTCGCAGAAGGAGTCGGTGGACTCTCTGAGCGGCTCTCTCCGTCAACGGAAGACCGGTGAGAGAAGGCAGCGATTTGCTCGCTTCCTTCCACCACTTTAGCCGGGCGTAGGGAATATGGAGGGAGGGGGCCTCTTCCCATTACACCGAACCGGTGGACGGAGAATACGATTGGAGTATATACGGTCGTTTCCTTACAAGAACGGGGCCTAGCGCTGGCATTCTTTTTATGACGGCGGACTAACCGCTGGGGTGGCACGATGAAATCTATAGAGAACTCCTGTCGCCCCAACTATAGCGGCGGATGTGTACCGTGGGGCTTTAGTCGGATATAACCAACTCTCTGCACTCGAGAGAATGGGTATCCATAAATGATTTCACCACGTGAAAAAATAAACAGAGTTGAATGTACCCGAATGATTTAATGGGTAACTTTTAAGGTATTGTTAGATTACTCACCAGATTTAGTATTTACTCTTGCGATGTTTGTAAGTTCTAGTGGTTGGGAACCTGTACAATAAGGATAATATTAGGAAATTTTGAAGATTTGTGCACTTCATCTTAAATTTATAAGACCACTTTCTGTACTTCTATTTTATAATCTCCTCAGACAATCACATAATTAAAGATTGTTCGGGTTATGCTGATATATTTTTTTAAATCTAGCACCAATAATCCAAATATTACCTTCTAGTTTAATCAAGCTTTATCAGACATGCAGTTATTAGTTATCTATGTATATCATTATTAATAATTAAATTAGATCAACGCAGAGTGTTGATGCTAACAAATATTTAATAAACAACCTGTCCCAGTAGTTAATCCCTTACATATTGTTTTAAGATCCATTAAACAAATATTTTTATCGCGATAATATCACAAGCCGATAGTCTGGATGTTTATCTTTTCTAGGCGATTTCTAATATTTTTGGGTTAATATAGAATGCTGTGTTGTATAAGAATATTACTAAAAATTTCAAACATTACCTAATCCTTGTGCCATCGTTTGAACTTGTGCGGGTAAATTTTCAAATCCAAATTGCCCAGGATAATGTAAGGGAGCTATGTCGTAACTTGGCTTTAAGTTGAGTGTTGGATAAATATTAGACGTTGGCATTCCTTGATAAAAGGCTCCACCGCCAGATCCACTTGGTTTAGCGTTTATATTTATTAAAGAACCAAGCTGGTCGGATATCGATTCCGGATTAAAAAGTTTATTATATCCGGTCAAAGTGGTTTTCTGGTTTCTATTACGGGTCCAAAATGGATCAAGCACCTGGTAACCCGGATAGTAATTCTGATGATCTAAACCTGGTAAAGAGGCATCGATCTGCAACGTACCGGAGCCAGTAAGCGGGTTACCTAATATCTGTTTAAATTGATTGAATCCGGGTAAGTTCAAACCAATTTGGTTATGGTTTACATCACTATAGGCGTTCACCATCGCTTCATTGTTAACTGATCCGGCAGAATTTTGATTGAGCTGGTGTATTAAATCCTGTTGATAGCCTTGCTGGGAATGGTAACCGGATAGACCGCTCAAGGCCGGTTCCAAATACTCAGGGTATTTGTTAATGTTCAAAGGCATATTTACTAATGGAGTTTGAATTATTTTTTCACGTTCTTTTGTTTGAATGTCCGATGCTCCCATATTGGAGAGTTCAAATGATGGTAAAGGATTGTACATCGATAGTTGGAGAGGTGGGAGTGTATTTGCTTGTGAGGTAGCTAATGTTTGCACTTCACTGATTTCTGAACTGGTGGCTGGGAAGATGGGTAATATACCTGCAACAAAATTATATTTTTATTTATAACAAGTTGGCCAGGCGGACGTTGTCCCGTTCTGATAATTAAAAAAACTTGACAAATTATATACCTAAACTTTTCTAATGAATCACTTTATCTACTAGTGAAAATCGCATGAAAATCCATTCAGTAGTTTGAGGTTATCGCGAACAACAGACGTACACACAGATGTGGCGGAGGACTTTTTTAATATGTAGTGATAAGATGATCACGTACTAGATTGCACTTTATTTACTGCCTTTGAATTTGCCTACATCGTGTATACATAACTAGAAAAAATTCACAGATTATTTTGCTAGTTACTACATTCTTGATGCTTGATGCTCAAGTAACAAATATTTTGCCACAATTTTTTTAGTCAGTTTAGGCAAAGAGTTATAGTAATATATAACTGACAATAAACTTTAATGACTCTAGAACTGCTAACGTAAGATATTGAAGACTGTAGCCTTATCTACTTATGACTTATCATCTTTTCAATTTTTTTTCTATTCTGCAAACTCTTGTTTCGCAATTTTTCACATCTTCTATTAAAACACTTAGGTATCAACTTTGACACATATGTTCACATGTGTATCCGTTTTTACAAAGGTCAAATATGTAGTGAATTCCCTTATACATTACAAATTTAACATGGCACTCGTATACAATACACAATCGTGTATAAGCATATAAATATATTGTCGAGTTTTAACAACAAGTAATAAAACCGTTCACAACTGACACCTGATTTCCGACCACAGGGTTTGATGGGGCACGTACAAAATAAACAATTACAACCCCTGGTAATAACCCTATCATGTTTAAGGGTGAACGAATTCTCTAAATGGACAATGCCTTCGACACTTGTTATTTATATCATGCAATAAAGAACAGTAGGGCATGTTACGTTTGTGTGGATGCGAATTTTAAAATAAAAATTACTCGGTAACTAAATACTGTTCTACTGGTATTTCAAATGAAGGATAATCTAATATTAGCTCCTCATACCAAGTTTTCTTTTATCATTCTTAATAATACTTCTAAAATGAATTCCATTATAACTATTTGCAAGATAGAATAATTACTAGTTACTTCATTTGAATTTTAACCGTAATTACAGGTATTTGGGTTAACTCTTGTATATTTTTGAAGCCCTTTTGTTAAGGTATATTCAATGTCTTCTCTGTAGGACTGTGCTATCTAAACTCTCTGTCTAGATTGCTTTACATTCACTCAATGTTTTTTAAGTTACGTTTATGTCACTTTATTTACATAAAACAGTTTATTTGAGTTTTGCAGATCAGAGATAAAATCAAAAATACTTTATTCAATTTAGGCCCTGTTCGGAAAACAACCCAACCATTGAGAAGAACCGGCAAGAACCTTGATCTGGTTTATCTTTCTATTAGTTATACATAACATAGTACAAGATATTTTTATAGACATACATATATGGATTCGTTTTTGGAGAATGCACAAAGGCGTCATTCGCAGATGTTATTTATCATCATTCACATATTGATCTACCCCATAAGCCTTTATCTGTTATAACTCTTTTGACATGGTGTATTAATCTACTACCTGACAATTCGGTAATGTGCTGTGGGACTTTGTTACAATTAATTTTCAAAGACCCGATAAGGCCTCTCTCGGCAGCGGCTTAAGCCTAGGTTCAATCTGTCGATACGGAGCCTTTGAGTGCGTTGCTTGCGCGATACGGTGACACAAAATATACATCACTGTTACAACACTACACGATCACCCCCATAAACGTGCACGCCTACACGCTTACACATAAAAGTGGAAGGGTTTACTTATTTTCCTTATCGAACTGAAAAACAACTCCAAATTTTCCAATAATAATTACATGGAGAAGTTGTTGAGGCGTATATGCTTGGTACACATATACGTTTCAACAACTCATACATATATGAATAGTTAGCTAGGTTATCTAAGATAGGTCGCGATTTTGCATGCAACAGGCAACAGCCAAGTCGAGGTGTGCCGTGCACCCTTGAGCTAGTTGCCAAAACAAAATTGGCTAAGTACCTTAAGCGCTCGCCTTAGTAGTCCGGTGAAGCTGTCAAGACCTTGCTAGGTCAATAGCGTAGTCAGTTCGAGAAAAAAAAAAACATTTTCAAAGACATTGTCAAATATCAATAGAGTCATATACTTAGTATTCGTTATGAATTACCAGTGAATCTCTAAAATTATGTAATTTATTTATTTATTTCAAATTATACCCAGGAAATGCATAATTTTTAAGAAATGTCTTTCGCCAGCAAATAGAAATACAATAGGTCACAACAATAAAATAAAACTATCAACTTAGGCAAGAGTCAGAGAGTATTTAAATAATATTTATCTGTAAGGGTAAGACTCTCTTTTGTAATCAAACTGTTTTAAAGCAAATATTCACCACGTATTTAAGTTTTATGTTATAATACGGATACAGTTTTCAAATACTTTGGAAGTTGCTAACCTTCATACTGTAATTCTTTACAAACAATGTATTGTTAAAGAAATTAATAAATATTTAAACGTTTAATTATGTGTATTTGGGGTACGTTACAGTACCGTTCCATTTCTATATAATGGACAAGGACAATTATTGCTATGTCAGTGAAGCTAGTGAATTCCCGTTCCCTATCGTTCATTGTTTGTTCTCGCACTTACTGCGCTTACCTAAACAACCCTCTGTGATCCCTTTTTGGGGTTGTGTCAAAGGGTTTAATAGATAGCCCTTTTGACAGTTAGCGTATAGTTCAGTTATTCTTATAATCTGTATGGAGATTCTAATGTGCTTTCTCTATTAAAAACAATTACTATTAATAACTATTAAAAACATTTTTTTTGTATTTTATATTTTTCTTCAGTACACATGTACCCGAAGTGTACGTTTTACGGTCGGGTGTCAATTTTGACGATGTCGGGGCTTGTCGGCAGTAAATTTTAACTATATACCGTGGACGTTAACGATTTTTTTTGTCGAGCCCATATACGTGTCGATGTTGCTTACCGGGGTCGTTCAGTAAAAAATGTCAGTACAAATAGGGTGGGTATTTTGTGAGACGGTGATATTATCTCTCTCGCCGTATTCGATATCACACGGATTACATTCACAATTCAAACGTACAACAACTACGTGTCAATTTTTATTTAAAAATAATTACCCTATATCGGTGGTAGTAGAATATTGTCAAAAAATTTCACGAGTTGTGTAAAATAGTTGTAGGTTCTTTAATTACATTTGTATCTAATTGCCCGACAGCCCAAGCCGAGATGTGCCGTGAACCCATAAGTTAGTCGCCCAAACATCCCAAATTGACTGAGTGCCTTCAGCGCTTACCTCAATAGTTCGGTGAAGCTGTGAAGACCTTTCCAGGTCAACAGCGTTTTAATTTCGAAAAAAAAAAGTATCTAAAATTATCGATAATATAGAGCTATGATGACACTTCCTTTTGTTTTTTTTTTTTTACGTGGAGAAATCCATCATGAACTGAGCCCAGGCTCCCGGGGGAGAGCCTGTCGTGAACCGCCCACCCGAACGTGCGAGTCACGTACGGACAGGGCCTTACGGCGACTCTAACCGGCTAAAACTCCACGGCAACCTACGCCGCACTATGGAAGTGCCACGGGGTAGCGTGAGCAAGCTCCGCAACACCCCTGGCGGCAGGCGTTTCACACGCCACACCCGGCTGAGGCAGCCCGGTTACGAGACTGCCTCCCAGCCACCCGAACCCAATGATGATGATGATGACACTTCCTATGCTTACTGTAATAATGGATACTTAGGTTATGCGTTTAATTGTAATTATTAACATCATCTATAAAGTTGCTAAAAGGTTTGTTATAATCGAGAATCTGAAATTTACGAAATAATGTTTAGTGCTTGGATTTTAAATGTGGAAAATGGTCATGAAGGCAATTTTGATATGGTCCTTTGAATAATTAAGGCCAAAACACTTATTCTTTATAATTAGTAATAAATGGCTTAAAAAGATTAAACTTACATTCTGGTTTTTGAGCTGGTTTACAAGATGGTTTAACCACGCCGCCGAATAATTCACAAGTACACACTTTACAGTTATCTTGTGGATGAACAAATTCCGCCCCAAATGTTTTGAATTCACACAGCTTATCTATAAAATGTACAATTTGTTTTAATTTTAAAACACATGACTGTCAAATAACGACACAGACTATTAAATGGCACCCAAAGATTGATATTGTTGTCATTTTCGACATTCTCGCAGTTTCTCACGACATACATGGTAGGCATCATAATAATTTACTTCGAGGTCGGTTAAAGGTTGTACAGTACTTTAGATACTTTTTACGTGTTATTTACAATTGAAAACAATCACAACATCTGCCAATGATTACTCATAATGTTTTCGGTCGCTGTTATTTTTCAATTAGTAAATGTATGTATTAATGACTAAATACAGAGTACATATTCAACATTCAACTCAGTATTACATTTACTGTATAGTGTGACTTTCTTAGTACAGTATACCCAATAAATGTATAGAACGCAAAATATATATTCAAATTTAAAAACTAATGATGACTTTAGCACTGTAGTACCAATTTTATAGGGCTATATGAAAAGTGATATGTAATTGATTGTTTGTGGTTTTCCAACTCCTACATAAACAATATAAAGAATGCGAGATCCTGTGCAAGGTTGTACTACGGTAGCACCACACCGCCATGCCTCAAGCAGTAGTAATTGCTTGCGGATTCAATGAATGAATGATTGAATGAATATATAGTTATACACTAGCTGCTCTAGCTGTCATCAGGACTAAAAACTTATTACGACTAATATCAAGGTATCGATCATATTAAATTTGGTTATACACAGCTTTGGGTATTCAGACTGTTTAACATGATCCCCTTGTCAACTACTTCATTACCTATGTAACAATGTACATAATATGTTCAAAATCTTTAATTAATAATGTTCTAGAGAAGTATGCAATTTTTAACAAGTAATTATATTTTGTTACAGGTACGTATTTTGTTTGTTCTCCGTTTGTTTGTAATAAAAAGTCTACAATAGAAGCAGGAAGGTATGTACTTTCTAAATTAAGTTGAAATGTCAGCTTATATTTTCTCACAAAGTTATTTTAAAGTCATATTTGAAATATCGTATGGAGAGGATCGGTTAATTTTCCAGCGCTCTCAGATCATTACAATAGTAATATTACCTGTTTGTAATTTAAAAAAAAAAACAACTGAATTTATTTTATAATAATTAGAAAGTTACGACCATTCAACGAAATGATTAAATCTTTTCAAATTATACATTAAAGTCTTACCTATTACTTGTACAGATGGTGTTGCTGAAAAACAAAAAACGTTATATATATTTATTTCACTGATCGTTTTAAAAACATTTGATTCCCTGCATTATTAACTAAATTTTCATTATTTTTAAATGTATTAAAAAAATACATTTGATGAAGTGAATTGATTGATTGAACTGATGTATATTTTTATTCCTTAACACGTTAATCGCCACGGGGCACCGGTCACCTCGAATAGTTTTTTTTTCTTATAAATCTGGAAGAATTTGTCGCATTTTAATAAAAAAATTATTTCGGGGCATGTCATTACCAAATATATATATATATGAAAATTTACTGAAAATGTAAATTTTCATATATCTTCTATGGCGCTTAACATATTAAACGAAGTACTCATAATTTATTTTATGAAATCTCACATACAAATAAAATTTTATGTGACTAAGCACACTTACTATAATAAACAGAGGGGGAATCTGTTAAAAGAGAAAAATAATTAATAATTTCATGCATGTAGAACGACATGTTTAGCAATCTTTTAATATATATATTCACCTGGAGCGTCCGGTTCATTGGATATCTCGTAACCTGCATTTAAAGAACATTATTCCTTTTTTTATTTATCTATATTAATAAATCTGTAGTCTATATATTTGATTTAATTTTTTTTAATGAAATTTTATTTACGAGATTGTCGTGTCATTCTTTAATGGATAAAGTTAAATACTTAAAATACATATAGAAATTATGAAAAAGAGAATATTAGAAAAATGTATTTTACCGATTTTAGTAGATCATTACAAAATTAATAGTCTATAATAATAACAGTAATTCTTTTAGAAAATGTAATGTATAATATTATTATCGGTAGTTTAATAATATAAATAAATTAAAATTACGACCTAAAAAGAATTACTCTATAAAAAAAACGCGTCCGGAGTCGCAGTCATTGCTAATTCTTATATAAATAGAGTTTATGTTTTTGTGATCTTAAGTGACCATTTATCGATGATAACACATGTAAAGTATGAAAAGGGACTGATTTTTACTCATTACAAGCGGCTGGATAAGAAAAAAAAACCTTTTATCTTACTATAGTTTCAATGTTCCTACGTTAAAAGCTTGTAATAAAAGTAAGATTTGAGTATTATCAGCCAACTCAGAACTAACTCAGAATGACACAGAAGAAGCACTTACAACATGAGTTTTTGGTGTAGCAATTGATTTCTATAGTGATGAGACCTAGATCACGGGCTTCCGTACACACGCAGACCTGGCACTCGTCCCAAGGATGCTGGAAAGTCTGGCCGGGTTGGAACGGTTTGCAGGATTCGTCTGGGAACATTTATAAAAACACCTGTAATATTTAACTGATGAATTCAATCCACTGAACAATTTCAAGCAAATTTAATAATCTTTCCATTTTTCCTTTTGTATTTCAAAATCGTGCTTCTTTAATTCTAACTAACATTCTACATATATATACATACATACATATCTCCGATTTTAAACTTTATATTTTGAAGATTATCTGATAAAAAAATATTATAATTACTTACGAGGAGGTGGTCCCGGTAGTGGCCCTGGACCGATGGGGCTCAAAGTGGTCACGAGTGGCCGGGGTACTATTGAAAAATGCAAGCAATGATAACAGATTATAGTTATTCTAAATCTGAAAACGCTAAAACATCCGAAATGATGTTCACCAGTACGACTTCTGAATGAAAGATATTCTGTGTTTTACCTCTGACAATGTACATGAAAGAGTCCACGATAATTCATGAAGTAGTCAAGTAATGAATGCGTAAGAAACAAATTCATGTATGCATTTGTACAATTAATAAAGGTAAAGATATATTAATACAGAAAACAATAAAAATTGTAACAAAGTAGTTTAGAAAAGAATTTATTAGAAGAGTAAATTATGTTGTCGTACAATTATAATACTTACAAGGTTCCGGTGTAACTACAACATCTGGAAAAGCAACAGGTTCAACAGGCATAGGCAGTAGAGGTTCAGGAGTAATCAGATCTTCATATAATTTCACTTTAGGAGTAGTTATTATTTCAGGTCCTTGAAATAAGTACTCGAAAATTAAAAAGATTAAGTATTAATCCTACATTTATTTAAAATTTCACTCTTCATGGTAAAAGTTTGAACAGCTCTGTGATCATTGTTCATTTCAAACTCTTATCGACCTTCACTTGGTCTTAATATTTAGGAAAATTTTATTGTGATAAGAGACCAACGTTTTCGATTAGTTTAGGTTGAATTTGTGATGTGGCGGAGAAGCACGGTGTTGCCGCAGCTTCTGAAGAAAGTTTTGGAGGGAATCGCTCTTTACAAGACGAGAATCCTCGTCACGAATAGCAGAGGGCGATCTAAGCACACGATCAGGGCAGCGAAGAATGCGAATCGTGATCTCGCACCCTGGTCCACATACCCGCAAAAGGCGGCACAGGCGTTTATAGTGAGTAGGAGTCTCACAGAACCCATGAGGCATATCCATGTTGGATTAAAGTATTTCTTAAAAAAAAAAAAGGTTGAGTTTGTGATAAAGTGAAAATTCGATTGCCGTAAATTTAAAAACTATAAATCCTTACATTTATCAACTCATATAGATAGATCCAAATACATTGCTCACTACTATATACCTAATAATTATTTATTTCTTTTCTAAAAATTCGTATGATTAGGACCCCTGATTTAATAAAAATATATTTTTCGAAGAGTAAGTAACGAATAATGTTGAAAGTATTGTTGTTGACGATATAAAATATTTAAAAAATATACGAGTAAACAGTTAACAATTTATTGCGAAAAATAAGCTATACATTAAATTAAAAATGATATGACGGCCATCGTAATATCACATACAGCGCGTATAATCGATTTTACAGCCATTAGATATTTCGGATTATGAAATCTTTGGTAGCTTATATCTAATAAACTTAGATTAAATTCTATTAAATTCTAGTATCACGAAAAGGAGGTGCGTATTTTCTATTATATATTTTTTTTACCAATTCGTTATTTTATATTGATGTTTGTCTGTTATTTAAACACATTGGTTTAGACGAATCAGCATATAAATAAGTTAAGATAAACAAAGGTCATTGAAGATAAATGATTATTTTTAGAACTCACTGCAATCAGGATCTGGTATACAAGTGATTCTTGGTTCCAGAAGACCTTGCTGCGTTATTTCCTCCTCGCATTTGCAAAGTTTGCATTCTTCCGTAGGGTGAGGGAAGAGTACATTTTGCGGGAATTTCTCACATACGGGTACTGTAAACATAAACTAATGTTTTACACTGAATTAAAATATTAAAGAACAATGATCTTTTTTTTTGTTTTTAGCATAAGAACGAACAAATAGATTACTGCTAAAGCTCACTTTATTTATAAAATAATGGCACTCACATGGCATGGGAACTTCGTCAGGGATATGTGCTGAAAATACATATTAGGTTCAAGTAAATCTCGATTGGAATTTAAAAGATTTAATATAGAATCAAACTCTATTATATCCATGCTCAGTTATCATAATAGATTCCGCAAAATGTAATCATTTTCAATCAAACGTTACACAACTAAACTACTAGGCTTGTCTAATTTTTATAATATTATCATTAGAATTGAATGTTAATTGAAACGAATAAGTTTTTTTTTTTCGAAATGACTACGCTATTCACCCAGCAAGGTCTTAACAGCTTCACCGGACTACATTTGCATTCTTATATAATACAATTGAATAGTTAAAATAGCTAGGAATGATATAAAAACTTACGTAATAGCGGTGTGTCTGGAGGTAAAACTGTAATCAAAAGAATATTAATATTATTCTAGTTTCGATCCTCACAAGGGAACGGAATAATTAATATAGGTACATAATTTTGCCCGAGGGATATCGTGAAGCTTATTTAATTCTATGTCTATTAACTAAGAGAATGATGAAGAAATGATAATCAAAATGACTTTATTACATTTTTTTCAATTACTTTAAGCAATTTATTCAAAGTCTACCGCATGTAATATACCGCGCAATGAAGTTCCAATTACTTTAGTGTAATGCTTATTATTGAAGTCAACAAAATGTTTTAATATCATTTCTTATATTTGTCTCTATGTTTCTGTATAATTATTAAACCTAAATTACTATCAGTTTGTAGTATCTCCAGTTTATGTAGTGTTATGTTTACTTCCATTGTTTTAAATGAGGCAAAAATTGTACAATTCAATTAATCACCCATTTTGTGTTTTATTCAGGAAAAGCTATAGATTTATATATAATGCTGAGTTCACTAATAAATGAATTTAAAATAACAAAACAATTACCTGTGTTCTGAAATACTGTGATAAATACTCACCACAATCTGGATTCTTCGTGCAATCAATTGCAACTTCCATGATTCCATATTTGTTTAGAATTTCTTTACAAATGCAAACCTGGCATGGATTTAGTGGGTTCTCAAATGATTGCCAGTTCGGCAATGGACTACATGTGACTTCTGGAAACGAACGACTATTTGGAAACTTGTGCCGAACAATAGTAAAATATCATTACTAGTAATTTTATTTTTAAAGAGTATGACTGAAATCCTACTTCTATTGAAAGTCTTTCAATTTTGGTATCCATCTCTAAAACCCTTTTTATCGATGCAGGTCCTGTATAAGTATCCCATCAAACGAAAATACACTTTCAATAAAAAAATGTCCTTACCGTCGCGCATTGGTGGCTTCAATGTTATGTCTATAAGTTCTGGTTCTGTCACTGTAATTGGTTCTAAAGTTTGTGCCTTGCAGCCGTTGCAGCGAGTGCATACTGGTAAAAGGAATCCAGCTTGCATGACACAAGCACATACCAAGCATTCATCTACCGGCAGCCATAGATTGTGGAGCTCTCCTACGCTAGTACAAACTATAGTTGTCTCCATTCCTAAAAGTATATCAATTTACATATAGTTTCCTGATTATCTGTCAATGTCAGGTGATAGCGAAAATTATACCGTTCCAAGGAACACTGGCATAACTATGTAATAGATTTAACTTAAAAATAGTCTACAATAATCTTCAATGACAAAAAGAAAATACTTAATTAACATCACCTCGAACTCTCTCATTGAAAAATTAGGGTTCACGATGTTCACTTATTATTTTCTACACACAAAACTGTGTAATAGATAGAAGAAATGTGAAGAGATTCAAAGTAGCAGTCGAAGGAGTTATACCTATAGTGGTTTTTCTGAAATGGTCCTACACTGGAAACAATATACATTGTTGAATTAATAAAATTAAAGACTTACCAGGTATTAAATGTGGCATGATATACTCATGAGATGGTATCAATCGTGAATATCCTGCTGAAATATAAATATAATAATATATACATGCAAATTTATACGTGTAGGCTTAAATAATTATTCGAAATTAATTTAATACCTGTACGGAGTAATATTTGTACCTTGCATATTTGTAAATTACGCGACAATATCATCATAGTTTTATTAAAACAAACTTTGAAGTCAGAATATTTAATTATATTTTTTTAACAATGCGCAAGTTTATTTGAACTTACTGGCACCGCTGGACAGCGCCTGGGAATTCGCTGTTGCTGTTCCTGAGCCGACTGTAACAAATTGTCCTTTTACAGATGCATGAGCGTTTTGCTCTTGATCGTATGTGAGCCCTCCATTATTCCCATAGCCACCAAACAGGGCATCTGCCGGTACCTGACCAGTATTTGAGCCATACTGATATGAATATGGTTTCTTTTTTAGATAAATTCCTGCTCCGTAGGGATCTATTACATTGTTAGCGATTCCTTGGGGCTCTGCTGACAATGGTTCCCGGATGACTGGAATATATCCTGGCCGGTAGAGATTAGATCCTGGACTGTATCCATCTCCGCCGCCATTGATAAAAGTCTGTGATTTTGCAAACTCGTTTGTCGGACTTGATTTGAAATATCCTGGGTAGCCAGTCACTGATACGTATGGATTTAAGCCAGAATTATAGTTGACATCAGCTAGAGCCTGTGTTTTGGACTTGCTAATCGATAATCCCGGATTATATAACATTTGTTGATAGCTCTTCGTTTCTGGATTATATCTTCCTCCGTTAGTATTAAGAACAGCTTGAGCTTTAGATATCGATTGAGCAGAGTTTTGCTTTACATTTTTTGGATATCCTATATGATATAAATTAAATCCTGGTGTCTTTTCTCGCATGTATGTACTGAGTACCGGATTATAATTATTTACATCGTTGGTAAATGCTTGATTTTTAATCTGTCCCTGAGAAGGGCTTGGTAAATTGTAAAGACCCAAAGGATACTGGTTACCTTGATAAAAGGGGCTTAACTGTATGTTACCTTGAGATCCTTCATACATATTTGGTAAATCTTGTGCCTCCGATTGCGAAGAACCCGAACCTAAATTATAATTTGACGGTAAACTATTATAATCATAATAGTATCCTCCATTATTGATTTGAGATTTAGCATCAGCTAGCGGTTGGAAGAATGGGCCTGAACTGTAAGGACTCAGTTGAACATCCGGTTTCGAACCATCGTACAAATTGTTCTGAGTATTTATTTGAGCTACGGACTCTGCTGTAGCTTTATTTAAATTTAGTCCTTGTAACCCGGGCTTCAACAAATTCAACTCATTCTTGCCATATGAATCTATATATTGTTCAGAAGCGATGTTAGAGTGCGCTGAAGCTTTGACTGAATTCGAGCCAAATCCTCCTAATGATGCTGAAGATTGTACCAGCGATGAACCCGAATCCGTATCTGCGTTTGACTGACTTATAGCATACCCTAAAAATCCAACAGTTCTATAAATATATAAGACAATAACGTAGACGTTAAGTTATGAAACTTTTATTTATAATATCTATAGTAATTTATTAAATCATTTCATCGTTCAGACCTTGAACTTGGCACAAAACGATTAGAATATGCAATAAAACGAAATGCTCATGCCAAAAAAGTATAAACGTCAGTATGTTCATAGGTATTATTTTATTTTATGTGATAAAACAAAAAAATGAATATACCTCCATCATTGCTTACAAAACTTACTGCTTGAGCCCCGGACTTCGCTTCATCCTCTACTAAATTTTCTGGGCCTGAAAAATAATCTTTTAATAAAAATATATTTTTGATAAACAATTAGTCTTATAACACATACATATTTTAAATCTAAGATTTAGCAAGATGTGGTATAAATAAAGCATTTTCATTATATTATTGCGTTACTGAAGCGATGACGGCTTAATTGAGAGCGTGTTTGAACATAGAGTCGATGAACGTAGGTACGAATCTTTGCAACTGAGTCGAAGCTTCTGGTGAAAGAAAACATCGAAAACAACCATTGTATGGTGGTAGGTTTTTTTAACTCCATCTAGCTAGTTACTACCTTCGAGTTTAAAAAATTGTGCCCAAGCACCTTTTCACACGTTCTGGCAGATGCACCTGAGATCCAGTTCTCTATAGGTTTGAGATGTTTGCCGTCTTAGACCATATTCTCATTTAACACCAGATCAGATTATGGACAAACTTTAAAACTTGTAAAGTATATAACAAGTTATAACGGTTTTTATTTGTTTTGCATTATTTTTCTGGAAACGTAGAGTATTTCTATATCAATTCTTAGTGGCCAATTTTCCGGAACCAAAAACAAAAGACGAGATTATAAAAATGTGCCTTCATGTTCTCGAGGAGATGATGAAAATAGATAAACGTTATTAACGAGGTTAGTAAGCTCTAATTAATAAGCACGTGAACCAATAAACAATTTTAACGTAAACAAACTAATTATAAAGAAAACTTATCTATTTTATAGTAAAACGTTATGAAATAATTTTTGTTTAAATCTATAAAGTTCTAGGAAAAAGTTCTGGGAAATTTTATTTTTTAAATACATGGAACAAAAATAGCAATTTTTTTTTTAATTTTTAAAGAAATTAATACTTTACCAGATTTGAGATCTTCGGAGCTGACTGAATTTTGAGCCTTACTTACAGTAAAAAGAAAGGCAAAGATGCAGACGCTTCGAAATCTGCCCATCTTAAATCACTTGGCTTGGATGATCTTATGGCCCTATGAATATGTGTTTCTAGATATCACTCGTATAACCTAAGAATACTATTGATTCGAAACATGCCTCTTATATTCGAGTCATAACTGACCGTGACTATTTGGATTTGTTCTTAAATCATTTTTTTGATTTAATACCTTTTGATAGTCAGCGTGGTGAATTTGATTGTATGATTTACTAGCGTGACTAGTTTTTAAAATAGATTAACGCCTAGGCACATTCGTCTTGAAGTTATAGTAGGTAAATTAACATAAAAATAGTTGAACATTTCACGAAACGTGTCTTTAAAGCATAAATAATATATAAGTTAATTGACATATGTTACAATTGAAAAGTAAATTGAAAAGTAGTTAGTGGAAGTTGTTTCATTTAATAGCCATAACAAATTAATGTAGCAGCACGTATTTCTATTTGCTCATGTACTTATACTTACATGTGGTGAGTTATTGGTAGATATAGAAATAATAAGATTGAAATGTAGTAAACTATGGTTATATAGTGAATTAACCAAAACCAAACATTTATCAGTATTACTATATTAAAATTCTTAATGTCAACTTTTTCTACTACTAGATCCGATTTAATTCCTTTTTAGTCATGGATCGTAAATAGTTAGTGAAACCTATATGTTATTACTGCATATATTTGATTAAGAAAGTACTTGTGAGTATAAATGTATAGTTCATTAAAAACATAGATCCCACTAAATGCTTTATTGTAAAAATATATAAACTTGAAGTGCGTTTTATTATTTTCTAATGCTCAATAAAACTTATAATTAAAATCCATTGTCCTCGCTGTGCTGTCGTGAGATCTTTAGATGGACTTAGTGTGGTAATACTGTAAAAAGAAATCAACATATCAATGCAAATTACAGTTATATTTATTTACATATATAAATATTAAGTTGCGATGTTTTCCTTCATCAATGAGGATATAGTAAAGTGCTGGTTTTGTTATATCTGATGTATAATTACTATTGACAACAATATTTAACTATGCCTTATCTCCATGGAATGAAAATGCAAATTTCAATAAGTCTACTCACTCTATTAGCTGCTTTAGTTGCGATTTTTTTCGGCAGGGTTTCCTTTATATTCAAGGGTTTCAGTTAAACTCCTCTTTCTTCTTTCATCAGGATTTCCATCTCTCAAGCGAGAAATAATAGAAGGAATGTTACCCCAGCTTAATCCATTCATACCGTTGTTTGTTTGACCTTTTGTCAGTGCATCAATGTTAGAGCCCACTCCATACCCATCTAAAACACTCGTTTGCGCTTCACCAAATGTATCTGATTCAGACCATCCACCCACATTTCCATAAGTGCCGGTGTGAGCATTAGCTGTAGAATCAGACCACCCACTGTCACCTCCTAAACTATGTGTTTTAGCTAATGCATCTGATTTAGACCATCCACCTAAATTCATAGAAGCACTCGATTTAGCATTTGCCATAGCATCAGACCATACTCCGCGATTTTTTATAGTTTGTGCCATTGCATCAGCCCCTGACCATCCACTTAAACCTCCATAACTGCTAGTGTGAGCATTTGCCATAGCATCAGACCATCCTCCGTGAGCTCCTAAACCCTGTGCCATTGCATCAGCCCCTGACCATCCACCTAAACCTCCATAACTGCCAGTGTGAGCATTTGCCATACTATCAGACCATCCTCCGTGACCTCCTAAAGTTTGTGTCTGCGCTTGAGCCAATACGTCAGATCCAGACCATCCACCTGAACCTCCATAAGAGCCAGTTTGAGCATTTGCCATGGTATCAGACCATCCTCCATGACCTAGGAAATTTTGTGTCTGCGCTTGAGTTAATGCATCAGATCCAGACCATCCATCTAAACTTCCGTAACTGCCAGTTTGAGCATTTGCCATAGCATCAGACCACCCTCCATGACCTCCCAAATTGTTTGAATATGTTTGAGTCAACGCATCACCTCCAGGCCATCCGCCTAATCCTTTATAACGGCCAGTTTGAACACTTCCTATAGCTTCAGACCATCCTCCTAAGCCTGAAGTCTGTGTATTTGCCATAGAGTTAGCGTTAGACATTTTGTCATAGCCTAATCCACGGGTAGAATATAACACATTGGTTGATGCAGAAGGATCAAACACTAAAAACGTAAATATTTAATTAATATTTGAGCAACATGATTTGGTAATCAAAAAGTTTAGTTCATAAGATTCATTCATAAAATTATTCAATTTAAAAATAAACTTTTCATTACATCAAACAACTTACTAGCACAGGATTCATCAAGACGAGAGTCTAAATAGACGTAATTGTATTTGATTCTACAGATATAAATTCGACATTGATCTCCTGGCAGCCGGAACGGTCTCATTGGGTAATAGTTTCTACAGATTGGAGCTGAAAATTTTAATAATATTTGTCAAATGCCTTCACCATAAAGTACTTCAGCAAATATGTATATTATGTACCTAAAGGAATTTACCATGAAATAATTCCTATTACATGTCAGAAACTCAGAATTATGCAGATAACCATGGTACTTTATAATTAGATCCCTCCAGTAATCACTTAATCTGGAGCTTTGGTCGCATTTGTTTAAATAAAATTATATTATATGAAACCAAAGAATAAAAATTACGTTATTCTGTATCCGTTAAGAACTTACCTAAATAATTGATAATATTGACGGGATAATATTTTGAATCTGAAAAAAAAAATTGTTAAGAAATTAAAAGGCGTAATAAGCGTTTATACAGTAAACTTTAAAAAATAAACACGATTATTTATAATCTATTCAAATTGTTCTACAAAAGAGATTGAAATCTTAATTGTAAAAACACTAATTAATAATAGAAGTTCAAGGGTTATTAATCGTTCAAATTATTCTCATAGTCATATGTATTTTTGAATTCATTCTCGTAATTTATAAATGTTGTTTAATTTCGGGACGAGTGCAACTCACAAATTCTGTTCATGTAATAAAAATAAACAATGTCCCAGTCACACAACAAACAGATAATTTCTATATTGCGAATGCTCCTATAGTGTAAGGTATGGAATTAAGAGCAAATTTTATTTTTATCCTAATAATTCCCACCGCATTTCAAAGTAAATTATTTTTGGATTCAGTCAACATTTTGTGCTAAATGTTGTTTCTTTGTATCAAATTTCCAGATTGTAGGTCCTCGGCAAGTAGATTTTGCTAACTAGTTTTTATTTATTGCGTCAACCAAGAAACTTGATACTGTTACAGCAGTAACCACATTAATATTAGTTTTAACTTGCATCCTAAGTCATTTTTAAACAAAATGACTTGACACACCGTGTAGATAAACAAATGGGCATAGTGATACTGAAATAATTCAACTATTCCTTTTGAGTTAAATCCCCTAAAAACGAACTTGTTATTTTTTACATTAATAAAACATTGCATAATATATGATTTAGTTATTAGTAAAGGCGATAAATATAGAGGAAATAACTTACCAGGAACTATAACCGGAACTGGTATGTAGTTGTTTACTCGAACTGGTACTGGTATTGGCGGAGACGGTACCGGAACGGGTATAGGTATGTCTCTCTCTGGCCCAGGTATCAACTCGGGAATTGGGTACGGTACTTTAACGAACTGTGGTGGTGAAGGGACGGGATAAGGTATATCTACCGCTACAGGGTAAGGAACTCGTTTCTCTACCGGTACTGGAATAGGTACGGATGGTCCCGGGACGACGATCTGCTCCGGCGGAGACGGTACTGGTACTGGAACGGGAATAAGCACCCTTTTCCCGGGCACGGGGATAGGTACAGGGTACGGACGAGGTGGTCCGGGTATAACTACTGGAGGTGGACCTGATGTAATATGAAACATTAGCTAGCATTTTAATAACAATTACAGTACCTATATTATTGCACAAAATTGTAACTGTATTATTGTTAATTGAACAAATAACGATTCATTAAGATTTTCCCCCCTTTCGAGACCGAACAGTGAAGAATTAATATTTACACAACAAAGATACTGCATGAAAGCACGGATTAAATAGTTTATTGCGGTTTAAGGAAAAATACTTACATTCAGGGACAATTGGTGAAGGTGGCCCCGGTAGAGGTGGGAATATAGCTGAAATGTTTTTTTTATTATCAAGCACTGTTATTATTTATATCTACTGGTTATTTTTGATTTCATTGAGGTTAATTTAATTTAGTCATGAAAGAAAGAAAAGTGAATAGCAAAGGAAGTACTTAGATTTAATTTCTAACGAAGTCCTATTTCAAACTAACTGATGTTTGACGTAATTTATGAAAGTGCATTGTGTATCTGAAAATTCAGCAACTAAGGTAACGTATACGTACTATACATTCACACTGGTAATTAAGTAACAAAAGGAATCTGCTAAAACAAAAATACAAATTATTACATACCCGGTGGCCCTATCGGAAAGACTGGCAAGTCAGGTATCAATGCTGTGAAAAATATTATTGGTATTCAGTCATATCTATTAGTAATATGAAATACAACGCAACGATATGAAATTAGAATAAAACAAAATTATCCTTAAATTCTATATTAAAAGAATATAAAATAGAAATTCCCTAAAGTTGGGTACTACGCTCATACTTTAAAAAAAACAGTTGTAGCAGTGCTAGTTCCAGAGCTGAACGCAATGTGGATTCATTCTACTACCTTCACAAGTACTATAGCTACTATTTCTGGACACTCAATTGCAGGATTTCCTATTGAAAAGTTGTATACGATTTCGCCTATAGGTTGCTTCAATGCTCCTTTATGATATAAATCAATTACGAACTGAGTAATTGCGGAGACATACTTTAGGTATATTCAAAATGAAATTATTTACGACCATTTCATTACGATTTTTTCTTTGATCAATTTACTATTTCGAGTGTCGTGAGTCGGTTTCGGTGAATAAACTGAAACGTTACCTGGACATTTGTTACAAGGTGCACATTTGGGGTAAAGCTGGCCGTCCGCAATGGATGTGAAACATCCACAGATGAGGCAAGCGTCACCGGATCTTTGGTAATACATATCTCCCTCTTGCTGACACGAATCTTTATCAGTAAAACCTAAAATATTACGGAGAAATTTTTTAATTTACCACAAATGTACGCTTACTTTCTATTGTTATTTATATTCACTCTCATTAGAATTCGGTATATGATACTGTTTGCTGATATTCAGCAGCTTGAGATAATATAGAGAAGAAGATATTACTGACCGTTATTTCTAAACTGTTTGGCGTATAGTACCTTCATGGTCACTAAGAGCTATGAGACCTTAGTAGTAAAGCCCTACAAGGACTGACATTATTCGTGTACGCAGGAAGTGTACCTCTCATTCCCCTGCACGTGCTCGCTGTGTACTGCTAAAGAGCAACATTTTTTTACCGCTGCACTGTTCCATAGAAATTGAACACTCGCAGCGATAAATCTATTTACTTATCTATTTAAATATATAATCTATAACCCTAGTAATAAATCAATCGACGATAATAATAGATTGATATTATAATGCAATTTGGTGTAGTATAGAAATACGCGAATATGAAATTTAAAATAAGGTTGAGCTTTCAGTAATACAATAATTAAAAAGAGTTTTGTAGTTGTTAACTGAGTAATTGTCACTCAATTTCATTAGCTCGTTTCTAAACCAAATTGTTACGATATGTGACTATTATTTTACTATATACCGAGTACGATTACTATTGATAACAAAAACTACATACCATACGGCGATGGAATTAAAAGCTCAGGGTCGAAAAATCGCGATCCGTCACTATCCCTCGCTGTTACTGTGAAGAAATTTAATATTATGAGTAAATGTACCGAAACGTATTTTAATGTACAAGTACAAACATACTTTTCAAGTTAAATATTTTATGGCCTCAAGGAAGGCCCGTTGGTCGACGTAAGATCGTATCCATGGGAATCTTCTGGAACTTTTGGTAAAGGAAAATATCATGATGAAATCATAATACGATGGTACAATTTTGAAACCCGCCTTCAAGTTAAAAATCTACTTGATCTAGTTATACTTGAGAGCCAGCCCACTCTAGATGTAGAGTGTATACCATCTTAGATCACATCGTAATTTATCATTAGGTGAGATGGTGGTGAAACCTAAGAAGTAAAAAAACATGCCGTTTCCCTTAGGATTTGAGTATTATCAAAACAAACAGTCTATCTAATATCCAGTCCAGTCATAAAAATCATGCTAGAAGTCTAGAAAATTTCTGGCAATAGTCCTCTACCACTCTCGTCACTTGTAAAACATTTAAGAGAACGGAATCAGTTCAGATTCTAGGCAATGAAACTTGCAAACACTTAGAAATCATAGAAAATAAGTACTCACCGTCAGGCCGCCCTAAGACGCCGACAGCAAACAAGCAAAGCAGTAAAATCTGTTTCACCATCGTATGAACCCGGACCCACTAGTGAGGTAGTAGACCTCACTGAAGATGTCTCATCTGGCACCACTACACATATATAAGAGATTCTTGCGTAACGCAATGAAAACCATAAAAAATCAATTTACTTATTAAATATTAAATTGTGAAAATTTCATTTAATTTCTTATATTTCTTAATGAAGCCTGAAAAATTAATCAGGTCATGGTACGTACGTTTCAACAAGGTGTTATTATTTACAGTATTCAGCTACATACTTCATTAGATATGCCCGTGATTCTACATATATTTGTTATTATTTCTAGTATTCATTAATTGAGTTGTATCAACATGATTTTTTTTTAATATCTGTGTTTTATTTTGAAGTGAAAATTATAAGAGCTATGTTGAGTGATTTTTAGTAGCGGAAAAATTTATGGGTTCGCGTAACTGATGACGTCATCATACTCGTGGCGTATTGGGCTTGCACTGCACTAGTGACTCGTTATATATATATATATTTTATTGTAGCACGGCAAAGTGACTGTACTATGCCTGATGGTAAGCATAGTACAATCCAAAAACAGTGGCGACCACCGAGAGACATACTATCCATCGCCGGCAATGTATCTGCGCAACTGTAGCGGCTCTATAGATTCTGTAACGTCTGTATCATTGACAATGGGGACAGCCCGTCTCTGCAACCTGTCCAGGGTATCCAAAAGGTACTTTGCCGAACCGTCCCATAGGTGCGAGAGGTATTCCACGCAGGGCCGAACTTGTGTCTTATAAAGAAGATATAGTTGTTCAGGCGTGAAAAACCCTCGCACCCTGTTCAGGATTCCGAGTCTCCGAGACGCAATGGAGATCACGCTCTGGATATAATCCCTGGGATTGAGGTCGCTGTGAATATCTATACCTAAGATATTGAGACTGTCTCGATTTGCGACCGAGACGTTCTAGAGAGTTGGAAGGGGGTGAATGGCGGCCTATGTATGTGCAATATTGATATTTTGTTTAAGCAGCCCACATATGTCTGATCTATACTTCTATACTAATATATAAAGCTAAAGAGTTTGTTTGTTTGTTTGTTTGTTTGTTTGGTTGAACGCGATAATCTTAAGAACTACAGATCTGATTTGAAAGTTTCTTTTAGTGTTAGATAGTTCATTTATCGAGGATGGCTATAGGCTACATATCATAACGTTTAAACCAATAGGAGCTGAGCACTAATGAAGAATGTCTCAAAATCGGGCTATTTTGGAAGCTTTCGATGCGTGTTAATGTCAGTACTATATGCGTTGCCATGGTAACGCGATAACAATCTCTCGCAAATATTTTCATGGTTTATTTTGTGTTCCTATTAAAACAGTTAATTCTACGTTATTTTTGTTTCCAATTTTTAATTATACGTGGTACGTTTATATCGCAAACATTTCTAAAGTTTATTTTGTGTCGCTATTCAAAAAGTTTAGTAGTAATAATATTCATCAAATAAGATAGTCAAAGGAATTAATCCATACTGCCAATTCTGAAGTAGTTAATATAGGTAGTTTTTTTCTATATCCAAGATAATGTAAAGGTATAAGCGCCAAATCCTCTATGTAATATTTCGTAAATTTTATCTTCTTAATTTTCAAGACAACAGAATTCATGATTCGCGGTATTATTTATCTTTCATTTCATTTATGCACAATAAACGAACCATATTACATAAAACTCTACCAATTTAACACAATATACAGATAAGTAAGACAAGATTATGAATAAAATATAAAATCCACTACATGACAGACTAAAATCCCGCCAAAAACTCCTCAAAAACTTTATTCTACGTTAGTTTTGTACCCAATTTTTGATTTGTGATATATTACGTATAATAAAAGTAAAGTGAGTGTATTTTATATTAAAAATATCCGTGATGCTACAAATATCAACATTTTTTTTAATTCTGTGGATATGTCTGTTTTTTTTTTATTTGTTACGGGTAATCTCCGAAACGGCTGGACATATTTGAACGGTTTTTTTTCTTAGAAATGACTACGCTATTGATCTAGCAAGGTCTTAATAGCTTCACAGGACTACAAGTAATATTTGAACGGGAATTTTACGGACAAATAAGTAACTAATTAGCTGTTTTATTTTAAGCTAGCGGGTTCAGCAGACGTTGCCTGCCCTGATAATAAGACAAACTATACCTATACCTTGCCCAATAATCATTTTATATATTGGTGAAAACGGCATGAAGATGCGTTCTGTAGTTTTTGATCTTATCGCGAACAGACATATAGACAGACGTGGAACAGGACTTTTTCTTACACTATGTAGTGATAAGCTGTTATCCGTCCCTTCGTCCATGTGAAATTAATCAAAAATATGTTGTTCACTGTAAACATACACGAGCTGTACTGGACTCCAAGATTTTATTATACCAAAAGGCAGCAAACAGGCTGACGGCCCAGCTGATGGTAAGTGGTTCACGTCGCCTATGAACAACTGTAACACCAACGGTATCGCTGTTGTAATTGAAAGTCATATGTTTATATGTGATTTAAATTATAGCAAGGTATGATAATATCTTAATTATATCGACACTATGGACATATTATATCTATATAATAAAAGATTTAACACATATTGTTCGAAAATGTATAGCTTAATATTTTCATTACTTTCTTATATAGTGTAAGTGAGCACTGAGGGTGATACATAGATAGTAGTTTAAAGTTCCAGCTATGTGGCTTATGATAAATCCCATTCCATTCGATACACTATTAGTATTCACATATATAATGTACAAGCACATGTTACCTGTTACAGTAGATGATGTGCGTGTGATACTTACAAATATTTTTGAAAGAGTATTATTGTAATTTACACTAGATATGTGATCAAAATTTTACATTTATTTAATATATTTAAAAAAAAACGCGTGCGGAGCCGCGGGCAACAGCTAGTTAATTAATAAAATGTATATAACTATTGGTCAGAGTAGTAGAGCAGATGTGAAAACCAAAATAATGTTAATAATATCAATTTACAAACTACGAAATTTAAATAATTCAGACTATAATTTATTTCAAAATAAAAAAAAAAACCTTTTCCATTGTATTGAGTTTTCGTTTCTGTCATGAGTCCTTAAGATAGCCTCTTTTTTTTGTTATTTATTTTCTTATTACAAGAAAAATTTTGTATGCCATTGCCAGTTATCCATACTGAATGAAATTTGTAATGTAGAGTTAGAATGAACATTCAGCGAATTGTGATCTGTTGAAATGTAAATAATGTTTTTCATGAGATCATCTAAATATATACTCAAAATCAAAATAACAAATCCTTTAGTCAATTTAAGCCCTGAGAAGGCACTTATGAACGTCAAAACTACCACCGGTTCGGAATACAACCCAGTCATCGAGAAGAACCGGCAAGAAACTCGATCTGGTTTATCTTTTATTATACATAACATAGCACAACATACATTTGTATACCTATATAATTACTTTCGTTTTTGGTGGATACACAGAGAGAGGCGTCATTACCAGATGTGACCTTCGTTCACATATTGATCCACCCTATAATAGCCTCTATGTATTAAGACCCGCTTATTATTATACTACATATCGGTATCCAGACTTGAAGAATCAATAGTTTAAAAGGTTAAATGAAAATTAAGATAAAATAAACGCGACAGCCTGCTACCCGTAGGGACAATACGCCGCCCCGCACCGCGCCGCCGGAACCAGCCGCCGTGGTGGGTTGCCTCACCACCGGAAACGTATCCTGCTAATAATGACGCTCGGAGGCGCCAACTACCTGCCATTTTCGTTGCTTTCAAACAGTGTCAGTTTTTATCTCTACAAAGTTTTATTTAAAATTTTAAAGAGTAATTTATACATAACAAACAATGAACTTTCGATGCGGTAACATTTTGTTTCATAGTACAATAAAGTACAAATGACAATTGTGTCTTATAGTATCGCGAGTAATATACACATCAAACGTAGAAATAGGGTAAGTTTCTTTTATTTTTGAAGTAAAGACTTCTTTAGTCATGTTGAGTTGAGTTTATTTTCACCGTACAACTAGAAAAAGATAGATTTGATTAGGTGGATTAGGTGCTTAATAAAAATATGTTTACTTCGGTTCTAATAAGTTAGTGAAAATATCGATTAAGGCACTCAAATAAATCGCTTTGATACAATATCGAAAAAAAAAAACGTTCACCCAAAATAATAATAGTGCAGGAAAATGTTTTTCTAAAACGAATCGGTACCCATTTGGTACTGGATGATTGATTAAAATCGATTCAAGATGGCGTCGCCACGCTGCCGCCGCCGGCGACAATTCGCCTGTCAACAATGTCGACAGTTTGTCGCTTACAGAAAATATTTTGTTATCATTATATTCAGTTTTATCTTATTCAACTTCAGTTGTTTCCTTACTATATTATACTCTACCGTTATAATATTTCTATTTTTGTGATAGATGTCTAAGATAATCCAAATACTATACGTAGATCTAAATGAATGAGTTCCTATATGATTCATCCGCTTGTGATAAAAGTTTCGAGTGTTGTTTATTTGTTATTTGAAATTAGTTCAAAGAGCGGTTTTATTGCTGAAAATATATTTCAGGAATTCTCTTGATGCATATATTTTCAAAAGATAGTTCAACAAAGAAAATAGTTCTCGTCTGTGGTCTTCGGGACCACACATGAGACAAAAACCTGAAAATGATTGATATGATTTATATATTAATAACGTCGAATAGAGAAATGATTTTTTTATTCGTAAGATGTGAATGTATTTGTGTCAGAATAATCCCGTGCGTAAAACTACCTGATGAATGCGCATAAAAAACCTCTCCGAATTTGTTGATCCGATCGTGTTTCCCTCGATGACTTTACGTGACGTCATCACAATAAAGTCCACAAGTCAGGCGCACTCGCCGCCCCTATAATATATAAAATATTAATACGCCCCAGGAAAGCCTGTGTTAGACAGATAATGTGAAATGCGAGCCCGCACTAAGGTATAGTCTGTGAGCTGGACAACATTAAGTAGACATCATGTAACCAAACTTGAATATTTTCAATTATTAAATAAAAAGTATTAGAACCTATACAAGGTTTAACTGCGGAAGTGTTATCACAATATTTGATTTTGCTGCAGCAGCAGAGCTGGTATTGTGGTGGTTTTTTATAGATTACGGCAATGGTCGCGAACTTGTTGGATACGGATCCTTTCCACATTGCTTGGTTACTGAATATACCACACGATCCATTCCAAGTTAATGCTTTAGTAGCAGACTATTGGAACTGGCTCAAATTCCCAGATATTTCTAAAGTTGGTTATATATAGCTATTAGTTGTACCGATCATTTAATGTCACATGGACTGCATGTCTGTTTCTTATTTCATATCATCTTAACTAACATAATAAATGTTAATTAACATTATAAATGTAAATGTAAATAAAAGTGATTTTTTTATTTTGTTTGTTATGCTTTCACATCTTAATCATTCCACTGATCATCATCAAATTTTGCATACACGTTGTCAGGAGTACAGAAAAAGATATAAAAGAAGTACTGTTCTTGACACATAAACCAAAATTACATAACGCGTGCGAAGTCGCCAGCAAAAGCTCGTGCCAAGATAAAATAAACGTATTAACGTCTAATTTTTAATCAATTTACTTGAATAATTTGTGTGCATTTTAGTACATATAATAAATCTTTTTTAAGATTGAATATAGCGTCCAAATATCTTCTAAATTTTATGAAACTTGAGCAGTCGTAAAGCGAAATATAATGATTTTGATAAAATATAAAATCGTTGGAATTTATACTACAGAAACATATTATTAAGGTGTCGTCTCTCAAAACTTTTGCGTCTCTTTGACTAGCTTTGTTTATAAGCGTAGTACGTAACACAATTTTCTGCTAGGATGCATAAATCTCAACTATAGTTTAATATCAATAATCATACATATCGAGCGTTTACTAACGCAGGCTTGTATTTCAAAAACTACTATTTATGTGGAGAGACAGAAAACATTTTATAAAGAACTTTTAACTTTATTTAAAAAAATAACCTAAAAATATTAAACCTTTTCAAGATAAATAATTTGTAGTATTAGAAAGTTTTCATCATATTTTGCTTAATTTTTGCAGTGAAAAAGAGTAACATACATGATTATATTATTATTGAATTAACAACTCGTCACCTTTTAAATTATTCTTAATCAAATAACGATGTTATTATGTTCCTTTTAATTATATTTCTACTTCATCAGTACAATATAGTACTTTTAATTTGTGACAAACTATTTTTCTTAATTCTGATACCTGTATTAACACAGTTTCAATAATATTTTGATCATCTTAATTGAATTTTCGAACAAAATTGTTGTCGTATAGCGTATATAAGTACTTTTCTCTTATAAGTCAAATCTTTGGCTTATTGTTAAAAACTTGTTAAATTAATATTAAGTTCCACAGTGGACGCCCTGTGCCTCCTAAAGTCGCCGTCGACGGAGGCGACCTCCCAAGGAGAGAGAGTCTTGGCGGTGTCCCTAGACATTGCCAACGCCTTCAACAACCTGCCGCACGTTGTCATACGGGAGGCTCTCCGATATTTCGGAGTGCCTCCATACCTGCGGCGGCTGTTGGAGGTGTACCTGGAGGACAGAGAGGTCGCATATGTCGACGGCGACGGGCGGATGGTCCGGCGGGCTACAAGGCGAGGCGTTCCACAGGGGTCGGTCCTGGGGCCGCTTCTGTGGAACATGGGCTACGACTGGGTGTTCCGCGGCGCGCTCCCATATGGAGGCCATACTCTTTCATGGGCCTCGGCGGGGGCCACCACCTGGGGCCCACATTATGGTGGAGGGCGCCCGGATCAGGGTGGGTACCCACATGAGGTACTTGGGCCTCACCCTGGTCGGGCGCTGGCTGTTCGAGCCCCACTTTGCGGGGCTCGGGCCGCGAATTGCTAGGGCGGCGGCGGCACTCGGCCGGTTGCTCCCCAATATTGGGGGGCCAGGTGCCGAGTGCCGTCGACTCTTCATGGGAGTCGTGTGGGCGATGGCTGCCTACGGGGCACCTGTCTGGGCTGATGCCCTCGGTGCCACCAACGTGCGCGCGTTGCGCAGTATGCAGTGTACGGTGGTACTGAGGGCAATCAGGGCATACCGGACGGTGCCATCGGCGGCGGCCTTTACGCTCGCCGGCTCCCTTCCCTGGGAGCTGGAAGCTGGGGTGCTCGCCGCCGTGTACGAATTCACGGCGGCGAGGAAGCGTAGTGGGGAGCCTCCGGCTCCCAGGGAGATAGATGTTAAAAGGCGGGAATTGCGGGAAGAGGCTATAGGGAGGTGTATGCAGGACCTGGCGGACGCGCGCTTCTGGACGCACACCGTCGACGCCGTCCGCCCGGTCCTGCGGGAGTGGATTGGGAGGAGATGGAGAACTGTCGTTCAGGCTGGTGCAGGTGCTGACCGGACACGGTTGTTTCGGGTGGTACCTGCACCGGATCGCTAGCAGGCAGCCGACCTTCGCCTGCCATGAGTGCGGTGCTGAGGAAGATACCGCGCAGCACACTCCCTCTGAGTGTGCTGCGTGGGAGGTGGAGCGCCGCAATCTGGTGGCGGTGGTAGGAGAGGATTTGTCGCTGCCGAGCGTGGTCTCGTCCATGCTCGGCAGCGAGCAGGCGTGGCGAGCAGTGGCCTTCTTTTGCAAGGAAGTCATCACGCAAAAGGAGGAGGCGGAGAGGGCCCGCGAGGCAGACTCACAGGGGAACTCAAGGGGAATAGCGGAGAACGATCCCTTGCCGCCCCAACATCACGGTCAGTCGGTACACCGTGGGGTTTTAGTCCGTGCGAGTCGGCCATAACCCATCCTCTCCCCCGGGAGGGTGGGTATCCCTAATGGATTTCCCCAGGTAAAAAAAGGTAATAAAAGACAGATCGTGAGAAGTTATAAAAATATTGTGATTGGACATTTTTCTATGCTCTCCTGGCCAGTCATCACTGTCTAAAAGAAAATCTGCGGCTAGGTAAATATTTAGTTCCGACCGCTGAGTTCTAATCTTTTCTAGGTGTAAGTCACATTGCGATTAATGCCTCAAACGGCTGAATTGATACCAACGTGTCTTTTGATGGTTGATAAGATAGTATTCAGAGTATTATCTAGATATATATCATTACACTTTTCCACAAGTGCTGAGCAGTAGCAATAAAATTAAACTAAGATTGCTTAAATAAGGTAATTTTCTCGTAATGTTCGTAATAATTTAATTAGTAGTGATGACATTTCCATTAAAAAATTATAATACAGATAAAACAGATGATTAGTATGAAACAATATTTTAATTCTCATAAAAGTTAAGTCCTGAGAATCAACATTAAAAGATATAAAACACAACATGAATCAAAGAGTATATAACAATATTATAACTTTGAGTATTCGAGTATTATAACCATTCGAGTTATGTTCTACTTGTAAGTACAGACAGACAAACGGTAGGGGCTCCGTTGGCCTGCGTAAACACAGATATGAAATTCCACGTGCCCTATTCGGGAATGGATCTCCAGAATCCATTTATGCGTTTCAGTTATTTACATAGCACGCAAGTTTCCGGGTTCACGTTCTGCCAGGAATATCGTTATGCGTATTTTTTCTGACTTTATATTACCAGTGTTGCAATTTTCAAACAATATGTTGAATTGATATATGCTTTGTATGTAAATATCTATTTATTAATGCAATATATTAAGATTTCCTATAGATCAATCGATAAGAAAACCATGGTTTTTAAAAGCTTCAAGTATAGGAGACAATATAATTTACATCAAAATTTGTAGCTTGTGATAAGTTTTGTCGTGTTTGTGGCAAATAGTGTTGTTGGAGTTGTTAACATAGCTTAGTACCTATTACTTAACAACTATAGCTGTGTATTGTAGGTCCAATTACTTCACTAGATTTACTATGCGGATCATACTCAAGCATGTCAGCATTAGACATCAAACAACCATATTATTTTACAGAAACCTTTTAAGAATCCTCTCCAACAAATATCTAAGGGTGGCTGTGACGTCACAATAAAAAAGGGTCACCGAACCTTTCATTCACAGATGAATTTCAAAGAATCACAATTCGTTTCAAAAATCCCGCTCCGCTTTTGTAAGCAAATATGAAGGTCGTTTGATGAAACCGGAAGCGGAAGTCATCGTAATGAGGAACCGTACCTTTAGCGTGTGCCTGATTGTTTGCTTCGATCCGATTGTGGGTCATGTCAGGATGAAAAAAAAAAATCTGAAAGATACTTAAAAAGAACAGGTTGTTTTTAATTACGCATATTGACAAATTATATTGAACATGTTTGAGATAATTACGTATATCTGAACTCCAAAATGCTAAGATAACTTACACTGAAGCTATTGTACGAGTATAAGTAAATGAATAGAGGCACTATAGAAGTCGATAAAATTTTAAATGTCCATCAGTACATTTTATTTATACTAACCATTTAAAGTATTCGTGATATTAATACTAGCTTACTTGTAATATGTTTCTTATTATTTGTGTAATGATTAAAGTTACTAAAATGCTTATTATAACGTTGGTATGGCTGCGTAATGATTTATTATTTTTATTTATTTCATTATTTGTCCTGTAATAAAATACAAACCAGGGTTTTTAACATATTAATTTAGTTATGTTCTAGAAGTAGGGTTTTCTATGTTATTTGTATTAATAAATACAATAATGCAAGTGATTGTATTCTGTTTTATATCAGCGAAGACTTATGGCTTGATGTTTTCTATTCTTTAAACTATGTATTGTACATTATAGCTGTTAGTTTTCCTCATACATAAATAAAGAAATAAAACTTTTAATCTGAAATAATTTGTTTTCAATTTATATATGTATATATAATGTATTGTATTCAATACTTCTAACTATGTGTAATAAGCTGCATGTTGTGGTTAACTATATTTATTAATCTAACAACACTCACTTTTAATCATCACTAATTCGTCACATGTTGTTACTGGTATCAATTCTTTATAAATAAACAATAATCATTTATAACTGAATATTCCCACTGTCTTTAAATAATAACTATTCAGATACGTAATTATATTAAAAGAGTTTGCTTTCTTTTGTTTTTCATTACAGTATCCTTTCTATCATTATACACGTAAAACAAAAAGTTGTTCTTACCACAAAGAACAAACTGTACCATATCTACCATTTTTGTCTAATTGTTTGTCCACTTTAAAATATAAAATTTCAGTGTGCATGATATTTATTTTAATTATTCTCTTAACAAGTTTTCACTGTTCGTCGATATTGCATTTAGAAAAGTTGTAGGAACTTTTGTTGACTCGAATAGATCCTACTTTCTGCATCTGAACGTAACAAACTAGTTGTTTTTTGCACCATGAACCTACAAAATCTAAGGACAATGCTGAGTAATGAACTATATGTACAATTATTTTCCTATCAAGTGGTAAATCATATAGGTTTTTGCAATTTACTGTTTACATTGACTTAACCCAGAATGCTACACGCCTATGAGTGCCATTATTGTATGTGTTAAATTCACTGTATGGTTGTCCCGACCCAGTCAAACGTAATTACTATGTCCTACCACAAAATATAATTACAAAAGGCAAAATGCTCCGGCGAGGCACTATGACGGATTTTTGGAGTATTCTTCTTTGTTATCTTCACGCTTATTGACAAGCTGTTTACGTACGTAAGTCGAATAAGGTTTCAGACATGGTACTCAATACACCTACAATATATCAAATACCAAATGTAATGATGTTAAAATCAGCTTATAATTAATTCAATATGATCATAGATTTGTTTCAGTATTGTCAAGTAATGTACCTATAAAGTACCCATAATACAAAATTATTAAATTTCCAATACGAATTACTCCTAATAATGGTTTTCAGCAGCGTCATTGCATTATATTAGCCTCTGCCCGCGTCTTCGTTCGCGTTCTCAGAAGGAAAAATCATCCCGATTTTGAAACATTTTTCATCTGTGCTCCGCTCCTATTGGTCTTAGCGTGATAACCATTCTCGATGAATGAGCTATATAACACTGAAAGAATTATTCAAATCGGACCAGTAGTTCCTGAGATCACCCCCTACAACGTCACAACATCACAAACTCACAAACTTTACCTTTGTATAATATTAGTATAGATTACTAGATAGATTCAACTTATTTATAGTTTTATAAAATAAGAGAAATGCTTTGGAACTTTTCACCATTCCCGAACTCTGGATCGATATTACTATAGTCTGAAAACGTTACCACAATTTTCCTAGTTACTAATAATAGATAATGTTTTTGTTATAAGTTTAGACATGTATTTATTACATCAAACCGCAACCCCTCTCTGGGTAACCTGTAATATATTAATATTTTTATAAATAAACTCTAAGATTCGTAGCGTGAAGTCATATCCTTACTATAAATAAGAGATAATCTGGCATGAACGTAATCGATGCCGCACATCAAAGCTGGTATTATACTCGTATAATCTTTCAAATGCAACAAGCTATAAAATGCAAAAGAATTATCATTACATAGTATAAAGTCCCCTAACACGTCTGTCTGTTTGTCTGTTCGTGATAAACTCCAAAACTACTAAACGGATTTTCATGAGATTTTCACCAGTGGATAAAGTGATTCATGAGGTATATAATTTGTCAAGGACTTTTTTATAATCAGGGCGGGACAACGTCTTCCGGGCTCGCTAGTATATTATATACAAGAATTATATACAAACCTGTCTGGTAGTTCCAAGTATTAGTGCACTCAAACAAACAACATATCAAATAAACTTTTCAACTTTGAACATAGAGTGAAATATTTTAATTCATCCTTGAAAAATATTAATTTCATTCCAGGAATGTTGAGTATAAGCTTATATAAGTAATGTGAAGGATATTTATCTACATTATGACATCTGCGGAGCGCTCAGTGCCACGCGCTGTTGGGTTCCTTTCGTTTTAATATATTTTATGAAAATATTTGTAACTTACCTTGTCAGTCTATGCATATTATGTATTTACAGTCATTTCAAACAGAGATATCTGTTTATATGTGCATGAAACTATATGTTGGTATATACTGTAAATAGATAAACTGGGACATCGTTTAACTGGCCATTATGGAAGTTAGTACACGTATGTCTTTTTTCTTTCTTCGAAATGACTACGCTATTTACCTATCAAAGTCTTAACAGTTTTTTTTCGGACTGACTACGCTATTGACTTAGCAAGGTCTAAACAGCTTCATCAGACTACTAAGGCAAGCGCTTAAGACAGTCAGCCGATTTTATTGGACAACCAGCTCAAGGATGCAAGGCACACCTCGGCTTGGGCTGTTGCCTGATACATGCGATTCGCGACCTATCTGAGCTAACCTAAGCTACGCTAACTATTCATACATATATGAGTTGTTGGAACATTTGTGTCAGCGTTTAAGGCATTTCGCCGCTGCAAAAGTATCTAAGCTAAACTAACCTAGCTATTCATATATATTATATAAATGTTTTACGAATTCATGAATTCAAACGTGTATTTTGTCTGTCCGTTTCGTACTGTTGTATAGATATGAAGTTAAAAAGAAATCCATTGAGAGAACGCTTCTAAAGATTCATTGACACCGTGGATAGTTTAAAATGCATTCGAACCGGGACTCGAAGCCGCGAATCCCGTGAAATACGATCCACTTACTTGATTGGGTACTTGAGATATCGAGGGTAAGCAATACTAACTCGAACGTACGGTTATATATATTTAGCTGGCAACACTTTGTAATTGATGGCACAGGGATATGTGTAGAAATACATAAATCATAAAGTTTTCTTTTTTTTTATTTGTCTTTATATATAAAATTCTGGTTTGTGTATAATCATAACTATTCTGTTATACTGCTTTGCCAATTTTAATGATCTTTTGGACATGTTTTTTTTTTTTTTCGAAATGACTACGCTATTGACCCAGCAAGGTTTTGACAACTTCACCGGACTACTAAAGACATGTTTCTAACTACAGTTGTGTTGTATAGATAACGCTGTGGCAGATATTTATCTTATTTTTTCGACCAATTTTTTTAAGACATATCTCGGAAATGTTTTAGTACTAATTTTGTTAGGTAAGGTGAATTGCCTAATTTCGTAGGGAAGATACGAGCGATATGTATATTGTTGTGTCATAGAAGGACATATCTCAGATTTAAATTTCCTTACGATGTTTTCTTCACCACTAGCTAATGGTGTTTTAAGCAGGTAAATGTGAGTTAATTCTTATTTGAATCTGAATATTCTTTCGCTAATAGTTTTTTTTTTATTTTGTAATTAATGTAACTAGCAACAATCCACGACTTTATTCGCATTACAATATCTAATAGATAACAATAAAGATAAGAAATTAATCAAATACAATCTAGCGCCATCTACTATCGAGTTATAGGAAAGCATAATAATAAAAAAAATCAATAAAAAATACGTCGCTCTTTGAACTTTTATGATGATGAATTGGATTTTATTAATCTCGGACATACCGATATTTTTTTTTTATTTATATACCGGAACGCATACGAGGGTTGGGTGTATATAATATAAAGTTAAAAGCTTTGATGAATTAGATAATCAACATTGGTTTTGATAATACAAAGAGATTTCGAATCAAATATACTTTGATATATTCACCTTTGACACATTGATTCTGTTTCTTGCGGATCTAAAATTTATATCAGTTTCTAATGTTAAATAATTACATTTCCTATACTTTAAAATGACCCACCGTCCAACTGACGCAATATTTGTAGAACATACCGTAAGCATCTGGATAAACAGAGAAATGAGATTTTTTTAACTACTTGTGTCTACCTGCTTAACCAAATTGCGATGTTAAAATGGCAAAAATGTTTATAAAAGTTAATAATGAAACCGGCACAAAGGAAAAAAATAGATTAACAATTCGCGATAACTAGTAGTATAATAACAATACCTTGTCATGGTCACTTTAATATCGTATTTAAACTGCACTATAGTTAAAATACTTTCAGAAAGATGCGAACCAAGTCTGCAGGAAATATACATAAATTAAAAAAAAACACAAACCGTGAGAGATTGTGAGATTTATTATACACATAGTCGTCGAAATAACGAATATACTAACAAAAACATATATATGACAAAAGTTAGCAAAGCTATAATGAATAATAAATGATAGGAAAGGAAAATAATTGTTTTGGATCGAAACAATTTTGTGGTGGAGTTGATTGTGACCGGCGGCGGCCCCCGGGATCCTTACAACTTTCTCTTGTTGTTACGTTATTTATTAATTGTCTAATATCACATATGTATCACACTAACTCCGAAATGATGAATTTATATTTACACTAACACATAAAATTCATCGTATGTATGTTTGAACGGATTTAGTTTCAAATCAATTGAACACATTTTAATAAAACTGATATTTTATATCTTTTTTATGACACCAGTGGACTACATATAGTCTGTGATTAGTAAAAAAAATCTAATTTTTTAACACGGACATAGGCGGGTATTTCTGGTAGGTAATATTTAAGAAAATCTATGTACGATTATTGTTATGTAGGCAATAAATTTGAAAATGTGCTGGTAAACTATCGACAGTCTCCGATAAATTCAGGTCACGGGTTAGCATCTCCCAGCAAAAATCATCACTAATAATTAGTGTTAGCGTATTAATAATAATGTGTCTTATTTATTTATCTTAACGCTTTATTTTTGACGTACTGTAAAACTGTGGGATAAACCCCGGCCAATGTGTTCCCTCCTTCCTGTAACATGGGGTCCTTCAAGCGTAACGTGAAGAGATTTAACCAAGCCGGCATCGCAACGGGAACCGGCGATGGATAGTATGTCTCTCGATGGTCGCCACTGGTTTTGGATTGTACTTTGCTTACCATCAGGCATAGTGCAGTCACTTTGTCCTGCTAATAATGCGATAAGAGACGAAATTATTTAATCGTTCTTCAAATTTATTAAGAGATGTTATTATAGCTCCCCGTAAAAAAATTACTAACAAGAACTAAAACACCTAGATTTAGCTATAATTAACACACACAGTTATTGATATGATGTTATTTTCCAACCGCAAAGTCACAGGTTACTGTAGATTTTACTCTTGCTATTTTACAAACGTTATATCGGAGTACTTCAGTGTCTTCTAAATAAATTACTAAAATATTTTAAAACGATGCTCTAAACAAGCCCAAACGCAGGTTGAGATAAACACAAAAATATAAATGTATTTTTATTGTGAATAAACAAGGGTGAACCTCCCTAAAGTAAGATTTCCACCCTCTATTCAAACAGATCGAGATCTCGATAAGTGAAAATGTGGGGTATCGGAGTGCTAGATATCTTTTATTTGTGGTATACTCGGATTGCTGTGTTTTTTCATTTTATATATTTATCAAATTTAGTCATTTCGAATAAAGAACTAAATAAAATTAGTACGATATTTAATGCGGAGAGGCACACAAATACAGTTGCTGCAAAATTATAAAATACCAGCTTTTGCTCGCGACTTCGTCCGCGTGGAATTGTTACTTTGGGCTAACGCTAATATTCGGCGGAAACTCTCAAAAGGAAAAAAAAAACAGATTTTGAAATATTCTTCATTGGTGCTCCGCTTCTATTGCGAATTCTTAGCGTGATGATATAGCTTTTCTTGATAAATTAGCTATTTAATACTGAAAGGGGGAGTTTTTGGCGGGATTTTAGTCTGTCATGTAGTGGATTTTATATTTTATTCATAATCTGTTATTTGACTCTATATTTCATAAATTTGGTGGTGTTTCACGTAATATAGTTAGTTTATTGTGCATAAGTGAAGTGAATGGAAAATAATACCACGGAGCGTGAAATTCTGAAATGCCACAAAAACTACCTGGAAGGTTCTAACAAGGGAGCTACCATCTTGTTAGAATATTGACTCACACGACGCTTAATATTGAAGTGATCGCGCGACACTTGTAAAATTATTGACTACGTGACGATGGCAGTAATAATCTGACCGATTCATTGCCAAAAATAAAGTGAAAAAAAAGCCACTGAAAGGATTTTTCAAATCGGACTAGTAGTCCCTAAGATTAGCGCGTTCAATCAAACAAATTTTTCAGCTTTATAATATCTATATATGGTCATAATACGTAGCGGAAGTCGAGGGTAAAGCTAGTATAATATATGTTCGTTAGTAAAGTATGACTGAAATAAAACCTCGTTTTGTTGCGATAGAGATCCTCATTACCGACGAAGACTGAAGCTTTTCGCTTTATTTATTTTATTCCTGTTTTTTTTTCATATATATTTACTACTAGCTGTGCCCGCGACTTCTAAACTAATATAAAAAATAGTGATTAATAAAGTTTTCTGAATGTATTAAGTCCATTTCCTTATCTACTTTTCTCTCGTACTTGAGTCATGTTGTCATTAAAATTGCAATAGCTTTTGGAAGAGTGAACCAATTTTAATGAAACTAACGACTAAATGTTACTTGAGTATATGTTTTATGATCTTCTTGATGAGGTTTTTTGGTGAACGCAGTACTTTAGCAGTGATTGATGTCCATACAAACAGACAGACAGATATTTCTAAAAATGATTGAAATGTATTTTCTTACTCATTCCTAAATACCGGCAATATTTTTTTTACAAAAATCTAAAAAGTACAGACACATTACATTTACATTGCTATTATATTTGTAGAAGATATAGCCAAGAAAATGAAGTATTAAAAAACTTCTTTGGTTTTGGAATAAACGGTTTTTTTGTAAATGAAGTATTATTGATTCATACAATAAGTTATAATTATAATAATAGAATCTAATTTATACAAATGTATTTATTTAGTTCAACGATGTAGAAAACGCGCGACGCGTCGTTCCACGGTGTTCACAATAACACCTGAGGCGACACTCCATCATCAAATTAATCGGTTCGTAACACTAGCGACGCGCGACGGCGACGCCCACATGCCGCAGTACCCGCTCTCCATGCCTACAACTTAACGAAACTATTCAATGAGAGATAATTTGTTTAGATAACGCTAATCAATACCATTTCTTTTATTCTCGAACTATACTCACTTTTTGTTTCGGTGACATTAAAAAATCTTTATTGTCGTTACGTGTTAACCTGTGTAACCGTTTAATAAAATATAATTAATGATTTATTTAGTAAACAAAATATAGATGCATTTTATATTATCTATATATTAATACGTGAAGCAAAATCTTTGTACCCCTTTTTAACCTATTTTCCGTGAACGGATGAAATTAAAATTTGGCATAGTTAGAGTTTATATGGCGGAGAAGTGAAGAAAGCTGTTTATTTTATATCAATTGCATTAGAAGTACTTTAAATTAATTAAAATATGCACTACTCACACTACTGCTTGAATTTTACACAACGTGTACACACATGTAAATAAAAAAGACATTTTGACAGCCGTCAATAATTACAAACTTCAAAAAAGGTTGTGAATGAGGTTGCTATGCTCGACTATATGTATTTTTTAACTCTTACGTTCCAATTACCATTTTTCATCCTTCATTCAACAATTATATTATAAAATATAAGTATTATTTTAATGTTTATTATTTTTTATGGCGAACTCACTTCAAATGATGATTTGATAAAAAAAATGAGCCAAATAATATTTTGTTTAATCAATATAAGAATTTTGTTCATAAAAGTAATCGATGACTTAGACCTCCGCGGTTACAACGTTGCAATTAAACCTCATGTAGCAACAAAAAAGAATTTATTTTCAAAAGGTAGTATTAGGTTCAAATGGTAGTATTAAAAATATCTTTGTCTTGAATTCACCATTTAATTGTATTGTTGATCCATTACTTTTCAAAACGATGATACTGGGCATATCACTATTTCTCATAATGAACAGACTACATTTAATTCAATATCACCCAGAAATACCACCCACCCATGGTGTCGTGTAAAATTAATTGAGAATTGTGTCATGGGTTACGATAAATTTCTTTATTTTCATAAAGTTATGTTTGCTTAAAACTTGAAAGCTTAACCACTTGATTTTTTTTTCAAATTTATGATTAATTTCAATTTTCATTTATACATAGATTTTTGAAATGTTTATATAATTAAAGGTCATTACAAATAACTGAGTAGTCATGATGAAAACCTTTGATTATAGAAGTATACCCCTTTGACAAAAGAACCCTAATAATGTTCAAACTTTAAAAAATCAAATAACTATGATCGAATGTCGACCACTGGGCGCCCACTAGTACATATAAATTTAGTAAGTTTATAATAAAACCTAAATGAAAGCAATTGATATATCTCGTACGTTAGTTAAATTTCCCCCAACAGTGAGTATTTTTAATATTCATAGTGGTAGTGTTACTTCTAAAGGTACGTCTTGAGAATAAGTCTACTTTTTTAAATTTTCTGACATGACGACTTCATTTATTGGTATACCTATTGACATATAAACGCGTTGTCCGACTTTTATTTATTTTGTACACGGGGAATAACTTAATTGACTGGCAAGCTATAGGAATAGAGATTTTCTTGCACGCAAATTTGATTTTGATACACCATGTAAGCAAAAGCTTGTAAAGCTTATATTAACATCAACTTATACAATTCTGTAATAGTTGTCAATAATATCTCTGACAGATCATAAAATATGAGTGTAATTAAAATTACGAGAGGGGAATTATTACTGATTGATTAACGGACACAGAGCTACTCTATTTTCAACATGATGTTGAACCTAACATCGCGCGTGAAGACGATAATGTCTAGATTTAAAAAATTGTGGCTTTAAATGGCATTTAAAATATACAGCGAAAGCTCAGGATAATTGTAGCTATCGGTTCATTGATATGTCATTCGAAAGTCACCTAAGAATTATGTTTAAAATACATTATCGAAAAAAACAATAATGGTAGTTACTATCGTATCTTCTTGTATGAATAAAGCGGCAGTGGCGACGGCATCGCGTGGGTGAAATGGGTTAACCCGTTATCAATTGCTTTTACTTTAACTCTGTTTAATTATTGAAGTATGTGCACAGACACACGTTACACTATCGGCACGTACTCTGTTTACTTTGACATTTAGACGAATTTATTTCTTAGTTTCAGGAACGTATAAACAATCTATACGAAACGGTTTGTTGTGTTGAAAACTTGTGTTCTTTAGAACATTTGAATATACGCGATTTTCTCAAAGAATATTTGACTGATTTTTATGATTATTCTGCTTAAATATTCTATATACTTATTGGAATAGTGTAGTATATAAAATAATAAATTACGGTTGTAATACACACATTTATTGATAATTTTTAACAGCGTTTAACTGATCACAATAGAAGTTAACACAATTAAGTGTTTTCTTTTGATGGAGGAGATGTTTGACTACAGAAAATATTTATACATCTATTTTACTATAACTCGAATATTTATTAAAACAAGTAGATATTTAAAGAAGTTTCAAGAAGAAATGACAAAAAATAATTAACTAGTAGTGTCATCATAGATTAATCTTATATTTATACTATATTTATTACCTATACTTGAATCTTTTTTTCTATATAATTTGTATGGTTCTTACAATTACTTCGTGCGAAATGAAAACTACAATAAGTTGTGTTACATTACGCTGTACACAAACTGTTTCTTTTGCTCCAAAGAGAAAATATTCCTAAGCCTCTGCTATACTATATTTATTAAATAATGCTTTTAGTAGTATTTAGTGGGAGTAATACACGGCTAATGAGTTTCGACGTGTTTTTTTTCAACAGATTTCTTTTCCGCGCTGTTTTCCACGTGTGAATGAGTCAGATACGGTATATGTTTTATTTAGAACATCCACAAAATTTTTAAAGTGTATTTAAGTATGTAAGTTAATAAAATAATAAAGATTTCAGTATCATCAAGTTGTAGAACATGTTGTTAGGTGAGCGGCGACCTCAAAATATTCTGTGGGCGGATGAGGCCGGTACAGGGAACACCGTGAGCCCGTTACTAATACGTGTGCTTACGAAACAAATTTCACAATGGCAATTCATTATTAATGTGCTTCTCGTTCAATTGCCAACCTTCGCTTATTACTTTATCTACGTTTCAACAGGCGAAGATTTACTTCGTTGACTTATCGTATTGTCATACAATAACGTACTGTAACCACAATAACAATTTGCTGTACAGTAAATTCAAGGACCATGTCAAGGTTTCAACTGTTGGTTTTTACAAGGTGTATTTATTCAAAATGATTTTGAATTATCTGTAATAGACATATAAAAATAAATCGCATTATAGTGTATTACGAAACAAAGAAAAATCCGGCGAGAATAAACACTAAACATTCTAGGCAATTTCTCTTTCCTAATCGATAGGTGCCGACAGAGCTGATATGTTAACAATCTATGAGTTTACAAGCCTAAAGGTCATATTAATAGTATTGAAACAGAATGCTTCAGAAAGCGTGGGCGTTAAAATAGAACGGTAAAAATTATCGGTACATAGCTTACTATTTTCAATTGATTATTTAGAAAAGAATCAAATAATAAGTTACTGGCTACACACTACCATGAAGTCAAATCTACAAATTTGTAAACTTCTTAGCGATTGAAATAATGATTAAACCAATGTTTAGCGGGATAGAGCTTCCGCCTTCCTTCAGAATGAGGTATTACCCATTAATACGGCGTATAGCAGTTGTTAAATAATAATCATTTCATATTCGGTAGACCTCGAGATCGAACGTCATTCTGGTAGAGAAATTCCTACAACAACATCAGCGATTCATGTTGTTACCAGTAATTACAATTAAATTAGTACCAAAATACTTAAATATTTTCAATATTCAATTAGTCGCTAGAAGTCGCAAATTTTTTTAAATCGCTAGATTGAAAAAAAGTCGTTAAACATGTTAAATCCGCTAGATCTAGCGACAATGTCGCTAAAAAGCTACAGAGAAACGAAGTCCCAAAAATTACACGGTAACTATACATTCTAATAAGAATTTTCAAAATTATCCGAAACGAACGTAATTCTTGTTATATGTATTTTATAATTTGTATTGCGCTATTCAGCCTTTAACACATTATTAACATATAAAATTACTATCATTGAATGACGCTATCTATGGAGCTTAACACTAATAATAGATGTATTATATTTATTATGGAAAATACGATGGTACCCAAAAATAATGCATGTTGAATGCTACAGTTTAAAACAAAATTAAACGTTACCGTTGACGTACTGCAAAAAATTAAACTGATAACAGTAAATTAAGATTAATCTGTGACAGCCGTAACGTAAATTCGAGAGCGTCGAAAATCGGACACCTCGTTTTATTTATAACCGAGAATCGAACGTAAAATCGTATCTAAATATACAGAAATCATTAAATATTTTACTGTATTCAATTGATTAAATTTAAAGTCGTTCATTATGCGGAATTAGTATTGGAAAATGTGTTGGAAAATAATCTGAAATGCACTATATTGTACTACTTCGTCGTACTATATTAGCATTTATCGCTGGCCAAGTGAATATTGAATACTCTGCTGAGCTGTAATTATTTGCGAATATGACGGCGCACATGTTCTTTATAGAACGATGTAGTTCCTATATCAATATTCGTAACTTTTTATACACTGACATTCATTTCTATTAATATCTAGCTGTACCCGCGACTTCGTTCGCGTGGAACCTTATTATATTAGAACCATATTTACTTTTCTCTCGTACTTAAGTCGCGTCGTCGTTAAATTTACAAAAACTTTTGATAGAGTGAACCGATTTTTATGAAACAAAGAGTAGATGTTACTCGAGAGTATGTTTTATGATTCGCAATAAAGTTTTATTTTGAACGCAGTACTTTAGCAGTGATGCGTGATGAAAATACAGACATTCCTAAAACTGAATGAAATGTATTCTATTACCTATGCTTAGACAACTTCAACAATTTTTTTTCTCATAATACAGACTCGTTAAATTTAGGTTCTTATTATATTATTATACATACATAGATTTTGTTTCAATGTTATCCATATTTTACCGATAGAAAATAATGACTAAATTTATGCTATTCAAATATATATACTGTATAGCTTCAGAGTCCATACGGCATTCTATCGCGTAGTGTTATTACCGACGTAAGGACCACTTTACGCTACCACTATTTACAAAGATAATATTATGCCACCTACATTTAACATACCAATGTCGCGTGGGATCGACTTTCTATCTATATGAGAGACATATCGGCAATTTAGGTGACATAACATTTTTATTTTTCGTTTTATGGCTTCATAATTGTAATATGTCGACTGTGGAGTTAAAGACGATGTTACGACTTTGACTGAAAGCGAGTTGATTGGAATTTTATACGGATTTTTACTATTCCGGTTTTTATTTTAAAGGCCGTAGGAACCTTAACATATTGATTCGTCCCCAGAAAGATATTTAAATGGCACTCAGGGGATGTGTAGGTATTAATAAGATATAAAGATCCTGTAAGTCTCAGATTTATAATTTAATTGATTTTCGAGAAATAGCCAAATATGTACAAAACAAAAAATATTTTGCTATTGACTGAACAGATTAATTTTAATTTTTTATATAATTTGAGAGCTACTGATAGCTTCTAGAAAAAAAATTAAGAGCTATATAGCTTCATAAAATTACTGATTCTTTTTTCTGTTTTTTATTTATTTTACTTTTTCTTAAAAATCAATGAATTTAGAGATCTGCAACTTATAGGGGCCGATTCACTATGTTTAGGCCGCTAAGGCCATTCTGTATATGAACGGTATGTAAACTACGAAGTTTAGCTGGATTTTTCACAAATGTTACGACGGGCGTCAGTCGAGCATAAGTATACCACCATGCCACGCTATTTTCTAATTTTTTGCATAGAGTGGAGACTAGATCGAGTATTTATTTAAATAAATTTTCTAAGACCACTATAACCTTAAATTTTGTATGGAAGTTAATACCAATTAATACCATTGTGATATTTTTAGTACAACCCTTAACATTAGCGAGGAAATACTAAAATATATATAAAATAAAATCAAAAACCACATACAAGTGCATCGCTCTGGTAGTAGGTCTAAACCAACTACTATTATACTGAGAGGTCACGGGTTCAATTCCCGTTAATGACTAACTTTTGCGTGATGAACGCAATTGTTAATAGTTCTGATAGTTGTTTCAATAAATATATAGGTTGTTTGATTGCCATAATAGAAGCTATACTTAGTTGTGTATTAAATATTTTGTAGGTGGTAGAGCCCCACTGAAGCTATTTTTGGTTTCAGCATGAATGGGTCGGCTCCTCCGGGGTAGTACCACCCCTCTCACAGATAACCGACGTGAAATAACAGTGCTTGCATTGTTGTGTTTCGTTCGGTCAGGGAGAGAGCCGGAGGCCCACGTCCCTTCCTCTTTCCTTCTTTCCCTTTCTTTCCCCTCCCCTTCTCCTATATACAGGCTGGCAACGCACTTGCGACGTCCCTGATGTCGCTAGTATCTATGGACGGTGGTGATCACTTGAACATCACGTGACCCACCAGTTCGTTTGCCTCCTTTGATATAAAAAAAAATAGTAGTATTCATAATTGTATAAAGATCATTTTAAAAAATCTGTCCATAAAAATTGGAGCCACGTCCCAACGCCACCTTGTTTCAATCATCACAAGATATATTTCCGTATTTTATTATCACTAGTCCTGACTAAATATGACGTGTTGTTTCAAGTATGTACTGCTTTTATAATCGGCAAGCGCCACCATTCATGTAAGTTAAAATATTTTATTTTAAAACTGTGTAAACAGGGAAGTTAAATCCAACAAGCTTATAATAACATCAACGATTTTAAATATATTTACGTAGCATAGTTAGTTAGCATAGCATAGTTATAGAACAGATTAGTGCATCGGCTTTGTCTACATTTATATTTTTACAAACGATGAAAAACTAGACATTGTTTTCGTGTAAATTTTACAATTTGTGTAAACGCATGATGACATAACTCTGTTCAGATGGCAGAATTTATTCAAATGCACTTGATATTTACTATTAACAATTTAAACAATATCTTTATAAATGTATAGCCTCCGTATTATCACGATGTATGGACTGACTAAATGACTGTAAATTGTAATCAAAACCCGTTGAGTAATTTTTGTATGAAGGAGTAGAATACATACATGAATCATAAGAAAGTTTGTCGTTTATAGTTAGGATTTCAATATCAACGCGCAGGTATTGTCTATGTAAATATGTTATTCACGAAGATAGAAACATTTTTTTTTTGTAAAAACTCTTTTCTTAAACTACTTGACCGAAAACTGAAAATGCATTCAATAATATTCAAGTACATAATGATTGAGTGTTATAGTTTATATTTCACTGTTATAAATTTTATTTTGTAACTAGGTTGTACACGTGACTTGGTTCACGTGAAAATAATTTGTTTCTATTTCATTTAAACTCCGTATTTAGTGTGGAATAATTATGGACTGTCTTTTATTTTTTTATATTTGTTTTGTTATTATAAACTTTAGTACTTCTAAGATGTATCTGTTTTTAGTATTACCTTTAAACTCCTATGGAAAAGCATAATTATAGTTGATCGTCCCCAATCAGCCTGCAAAAACTGTAACACATTTCGACAGTTATTTGGGACAGACAGACATCAGACGTTTCGATTTTATTTACATATTTTAGGTTAATGCGAACGCACTGACGGGTTTGTTCCTGAGTAATTAATTTAATATAGACAAGTTGTAAACTGAAAACTTTAGTCGACTATAAAAATAGAAGAAACATTATTTCGATTATTTTATATCCTAGTAACATCTGCAATACGCCTCTCTCATGCCAACAACACCTACTAATATTGTCGGTTTAACTAAATATTTTAGTGCGTTGGTATGTACTAAGATAGGTTAAAAACATACTTTTGTTTCAATATGACTACGCTACTGACCCAGCAAAGTCTTAACAGCTTCACCGGACTACGGTTAACAACATACTCTTTTAGTATCGGCCTCCCTCTTCTCTTATCAATTAAAAATCAGCGGAGCGTGTTTCTACAATTAACGGAGTTGTTAAAAAAATAATTTCACTATTCTTATTTAAATTACGCGTGTAATTATATACCTGCAATAAAAGTACAATTATACATAATTTTAACTAGAATAAATTGTATATTACGCTATTTCCTTAGGGTAGTTACCAGAAAGATAAAATATGACAGCACAGAACCTTGGCAATATAAAATAGCTTAGAATAATCTTCTGTCAGCGAGGTTTTAACCTGTGTGTTAACCTTTGTTTAGTTTTAATCTTATTTATTATATTTTTGGTAACTAATCTTCTTTTTGAATTATTACTGCTATTAGCGAGTGGGTAATGATATTACAAACTTCTCGCGACCACTGTAATGAACTAACGAGATGGTGGTCGTCTTTTTAGAACTTGCCAGGGAGTTTTTAACACGTCAGAATCCATTTCCGTGGTATAATTTCGCATTCACGTCACTTCTGCAAAATAACCGAACTATATTACGTAAAACACGACCAATATTACAAAATAAAGATCCAAATAACACAAGATTATGAATAGAATATAAACATGACATTCCAAAATCCCGCCAAAAACTTCAGTTTTAATCTTACTTTTTATAAAATCTTAGCTTTTAACAAACAACAATGCAAACGTAAGTACTAAATGTAATTTCTATTAAAAGCCATAATTCGTCACCATATGAAATCCGTATAATGTAATATAGATGAAATTGTCTAACTCAATGTGTTTTTAAAAAAGTGAAAAAAAAAATTATATATAAATTTTAATTTCTTGAATACCGTGTTACTATACTCATATAAATGTAGTACCATATATCACGAACAAACTTAAAAAAATGTAGACTGTTCCCGGTCACGGATTATATTGTATGTACACAAACACTTTCTTTACAAACGCCTACCGTTCTGTATACAGATAAATGTGTACTTACTCTATGCCCCGTTAATATTACGCAACTTGGCTTGTGGAGCGAGACGTATCATGCCGTTAGCCAGTCAATGTGCCTGGCTGTACGAGTGAACACCCGTGCGTTGTACATCGTTTTGTATATAAAAAAACGAAACACCAATCAGCAACGTGCGCGCCAATCGAACTGTCAAAGTGAAATTCAAAATTCCTTGAAAAATATAAAACTGTGATTTTAAAATCTGTGATATTATTATAGTGTATTTGTTTGTGCAAATAATAAAAGTTTGTGTGTTTTTGTTCCATAATAATCTGTATAAATTTCCCGCCAATACGACGAAGGTATTCTTAATAAGATAAGGTTATACAAATGCGCCATTCATAGAGATGTGTCAATGGATTCAGGTTGCGCATGAGTGTACCTCATTGCGAGCCCGTTCACCCGTGCGTTTTGTTAGGTGAGTTTGTTTTGAGACGCTGTTATTAAGAACTCGACTGACATAGTAACAAGACGGTTTTCGTCTCATTGCTAATATCTTACCAAATTTGGAAGTGCCTTAACAGAGGCCTTGAATTGTAATTATGCTCGTCATGTGAATTTTCACTTCTAGTTAACTCAAACATTACTCAAAGTGATTTAACGTGATAGGCAAGTATCGTTTTTAGTCAATGTTATGAATCCTCTATGTCCGCAGTCTGAATTAATATAATGTGAATTGACTGCATCTAAGAATAGTTTAAAAGCTTCTAAATATTGATTGATTACATGTATATGAATACCTATATAAGAACCAGCTACCAGCTAAAGAAATATGTCTCAGTTTGTTTGAACGTGTTTATCTCTGTAACTATTAGTCAGATTTGAAAAAAAAAAATCGCATAATATACTCTGTTTATTGACATATTTGTTATTATAGTGGATATTGTGTATTATCGGCTGAAACATTACGCTACAACCTTAAAAGGTTTAGCAGTAACCGTACACGATGCAGGGTTATAAAATACGCTAAACGGGAGCGAAATAATAGTGCGAATAATGTATGGTATCTAGAATAAAGATCGAAAAAAATTAGATCCAACCACGATGTAGAGCTACTTATATATAATTATCAAAAGCAATTAGTAAAATGTAACAATGAGTATAAATGTTTTGTTACTGTAGAAAAATATTTTTTATTGCCGAAGTTGCTAGAATTATCACGTATGATCAAGGATCATTGTTTTTTTTTTTTATTCAAGCACGACATAGTGACTGCACTATGCCTGATGTTAAGCATAGTACAATCCAAAAACATCGGTAACCACCGATAGACAGATTATCCATCGCCGGTCGCCGCTGTCATGCCGGCCATAATGACGAAAGTACTCTACCCGGTACTGGATATGCACTGGCTGATTCCGAAACGCGACGCGCAGAAGCGAGTCACTATGACGGGCTTTTTTGCCATATACATGGTGGTTGCGACCCAGTCAGGCTGTAAAACCCTACCACCCCGAAAACTTTCAAAAAACGTTATTAAAATAACATCTGAATTCAGTACTCCAATAATGTATTTCACAACACCAGAATGATAGCGAAATCCCGAGTTATTAACATAAATGAACACTTTACATTACAGATGAAGTCTATTAGGCGGACAGCATCACTATAGTTTCCCTAAAACTTGTTTACAAATGGTACATTACTTGAATTTTTAATCCTGAAGTTCGTGTTTAACTATTCCGAAACTGATAGATATCCGACTAATTGTAATCATCCAGCCCTTTTTATGAAAACAATTCGTAACAAATGTTCTCTCGTCATAGAATACCTGTTTGACATGAAAATCTAAAATACTTTATTCAATCTAGACCCTAATAAAGCACTTATGAACGTTAAAATTACAACCGGTTTGGAAAACAACCCAGTCATCGAGAAGAACCGATGAAAAACTCGATCTTAGTCCGGTAAAGCTTACAGCTTACACCTTGCAAGGCCAATAGCATAGTCAGTTCGAACAAAAAAAACTCGATCGGGTTAATCTTATTATTTAATAGGTGGTGGAGCCACGCTGAAGCTATAAGAAACTGGTTTCAGCATGAATGGGTCGGCACGACCGGGGTAGTACAACTCTCTCACAGAAAACCGACGTGAAGTAACAGTGCTTGCATTGTTGCGTTTCGTTCGGTCAGTGAGAGCGTCGGACATCCGACTCCCGCTCTCCATTCCTTCCCTCCACCTTCCCCCTCCTCCCTTCTCCAATAACACAGGGTGGCAACGCATTTGCGGTTCCTCTGATGTTGCTGGTGTCTATGGACGGTGGTGAGCACTTAACATCAGATGACCCACCAGTTCGTTTGCCTCTTATGATATAAAAAAAAATATTTTTAACATATGTATATTATAATTAAATACAAAACATATCACATTCGTTTTTAGTGTATGCACAGAGATGAGTCAATCCCAGATATCACCTTCAAGCATACTCTAACAGTAGAAAACAATTTTAAATATGCAGTAGTTTGTTTAGAACAAGGTTTCTCATTTTTTTGTGTAGTTAGTTATTTATGGTTGTCGTTTCACACTACTCGATTTACGTGTAGGAAGTGCCGAAGAGTTGTGTATAATGTGCATTGATCATTAGAATATCACGTCATCAGTATCCTTTGTAGGTAATGATGATCCAATTAGACCATGATTCGACACATTACCAGACTATTATAGTGTGAACTCTGCGATATTTGAGCCTGAACTTCTGATGCAAGGCAGAATAGTAGAGGTCCCACAGTTTGAAAATATGCCAGCAAAGAATGATTATACTATTCTGGTAGGTGCACGCGAGTACTGCTTCCTTGTCGAAACATGTTTGGTTGCGGCTGTGATAAAATATACCTAGGAAACACCAACTATTCAAATCAGTCGGATTTTCAAACTTGACGTGAAATAATGTTTTTCTTTAATAGCCAGTTTTAATCGTTTTATATTTTTAAACATTAACATTTTACATTACATCTTCGAAACGAATGTAAAAAGTACAAATTATTTTCATTCCTTGTATGGAATCTGTAATATATTCCTATGTAAAAAAATAATTAATAACTCATCAATTTTCTATTCTCAGTCCACCGTAACTATTATAATATATGTATAATTTCCTTACAATTATAAAGTTGTCAGTCTCTGTTATGAAGGTTTTTATTGTAGTCTACTCTGTAATTGCCTATAAAGTGGTAATTAATTATATATTTCGGTTTTATTTTACCGTACTTATATTGTTAAATTTGTTCTTCTCTGCTCATTGATGTAATTTATTATCCATAACATGATCATCTGGTTATTGGCAATTAAATATTGCATCATGTAAATTTATATAAAAAAAATGCGTCTATAGTATGTATTATGCATCTCCAAGTATTTCTGAAGTATAACAAAATGTATTGTTCTTCTATTGCAAGCGTTTGATTCCCCGCGTTTTTTGCAGGTTACGTTGTTACTGTTATTTCACTTTTTACGCACTAAAAGCATTTAACCATAATGTCATCTAATGTTAAATATCGATATGGTGTAAGATGGTTTTTTTTATATCATATAGGAGGCAAACGAAAATGCGGGTCACCTGTTGTTAAGCGATCACTGCCGTCCATAGACTCTCGCAACACCAGAGTAGTCGCAAGTGCGTTGCCAGCTTGTGTTTGGAAAAAAGGAGAGAAAGGGAGAGGAGAAGAGAGGGGAGATGGGTCTCCGGCGCTCTCACTGACCGAACGAGATACAACAATGCAAGCACTGTGACTTCACGTCGGTTTAGTGTGAGAGGGTGGTGCTACCCCGGATGAGTCGACCCATTCATGCTGAAACCAATAATAGCTTCAGCGTGACTCTACAACCTACTAGAAGTACTAGTAGTCACAATAGACAGGAATTCGATCTGAAGTTCAGCTGCCGAAACATACCTATAACTATTTCGCGACAGGTTTCAATTTAAGGGTGATAGCTATGCAGACGAGCTTAGAAGATGATTGTTCAGTACTTTATTGACTATACCGGTTCATTGTAGGGATTGGATCTTACGTCGATTAAAAGTTGTCAAGAGAATACTGTGCCATATTCATACCACTGAAAATGGTATTGAGTTGGATTAAGGCAACCTATCAAAATTCAAGAGATATGGATAATATCTAAGAACGAATTGGAGTTGGTCTCGTGCAGCGTGATACAACATTCTTTAAATAATAATAGATGAATGTAATAAAACAAAACGATTTGAAATAGCGTTTTGATGTATAGCAGTTCGATCGTTTGTCTTCGAAGCTACAGTTTTACGTAAGCTTCCATTTCGTCACGAACAAAGAAATTCATCATGCCATAGTCTTGGTGATGCTGTTGGAGACGATTCTCCAAGCCAGTATGGTCTCATATCTTCTACCTTTAAACGAGCAATTCTTGTAAATTTTTATATTCGTATATATTCAAGATCTCGGAAACGGCATCATCTATTTCCGTGAAATTTAGTATGTAGGTAGTTTCGGGAACTATAAATCGATCTAGCTAGATTTTATTCATAGAAAACTTTTTAACAAGGTTTTCAGGCAATGAAAAAATATAAGTATAATGTAAAGGTAAATTTCGCTACCGCTGTCAAAACAAAAATAGCTCAGACGAGAATTGGCTGCTTCGAAAATCCGTGTAACCCAAGTTCGAGTCCGAGTTACAACAAAAGATATATCTTTTTTTTTACAGAAAGTACTAAGTGTACTAGTGAGGCAAACCTAACAGTTTATTTTAATTTAAAAATATTTTTTAATATTTGTATTTTAATGAGCCAGGCTCGCTAGCCCAGGTACTCAGGTCTTATGAACCTAACATGATGGGATTTATGAGCAAACCAATGTGATAGCATGGACTGACGAAATATTATATTTAATTTAGTAGTTACTGATGTTATTAGATTCCAATGAACTTAAAATCTAGTTTCAATAAAAAAAAATGTAAATTACACCACACACAGTAGCCCACACGCTCCATTTTACCAGTGAATTTAAATCATTTCTCATAAAAGATGATTATGACACGTAGATAGCTTAAGTTATAAATTATAATATTCCAAAAGGAGAAAGCGTTGCATAAACATTAAAGAGATGAGATGTATTTAATCATTAACAAGCACTTAGGGAGTCGGAGCGCCATTCCTTCTGCTTTGATGAAACGCTGAGATTTATTACAACGAACGCACAGACACCATTGTTGCTTCTTATATATTTAGCTTCGAATTTCTCCGACACTAACTTATATTCGCAGTATTATTTTGTTGTAAATTTTAGATAGTTCTTCATCATGTTAATACTTGAATATAAAAAGTTAATTAATGGTGATAATCATTTGAAATCAAACAGGCTCGCTCTGTCTAAAATGTAACATAGACCGATTTTGAATAAACTTTTACTGACTGATAGACAATTTGTCAGAATATTATATGCACTACGTATACCTTTCGTTGGGACTAAGCAATAATGAGTTAATTTATCAAAGGTAACTTAAAATATTTAAAAAAATATCGGAGTTAAGCGGTAATCAGAAGATTATAGTTAAAATGAATAAATGGCAGTCTACAATTAAATATAAAATTAAATATAGATAAATACATAAGTCGTATGAGAGAGTAAACCAATTTAATGGGACTGCAGTAACGGGCATAAAAATTGATCGATTCAACAGCAAAATCAGAAAAATGAAGAAAATCAATCCAATAGTCATAAGTTTGGACGCGTTAATTACATAATTTATTTAATACATTATTAGCTAAAACTATAACATAAGATCTTAGTATAAACTAATAACATATCTTGGAAGATTCTATTACATAAATCGCGTTCTTTTTCCTTCAGAAAAGTTTGGATTTCTGAATAAATAAGTACTCCACCTCCTTGTGCAATATTCCATATTATAGGCAACGATTAGTATCTCCTGGTGGAATATATAAAGCAGAACATTAAGATAAGGGCACTGATAAATTTAATTTCAATAAGCTGGATATCGGTACGACTTTAGCATTTTATCAAAATGAGAGCTTTTGAAAATGGCTGAAAGATGATTGTATGAAGCAAAAGTGAATCTGCATGATTATGGTGAAAAATGAGAGTTGAAAAGTAAATAAAAAGGGCTAATATGAGAACTGTAATAAATCTACTGAAATATCTAGCTTGTCGTCATATACTACCCGTACGTTCCCCCAAAGAAATATGATAGCTTTTAAATATACTTATAATCAAGCCTTTCGTAATAGTTCTTTGGTAAAGATTTGAGCGAGTGATAGAATATTAATTTTGTTAGATTGAATCGCAACTATCATATACTAGGTTAAACTCCCACTGTAATGCTTAAGTACTTAAGCTTAAGTGTATGCTTAAGCGTACTAATAAAGCTGAAGAGTTTGTTTGCTTGAGCATGCTAATCCCAGGAATTACTGGTCAGATTTGAAAAATATTTTCCGTGTAAGATAGCTTATTTATAGAGGAAGGCTTGTAGCCTTATCCTATATATCATTACGCTAAGATCAATAGGAGCGGAGTACTAATGAAGAGTATTTCAAAATCTGGGTGAACGTACGTATTATTTAAACATATTTTAGCCTTTTACGTAAACGAAGTCACGAGTTAAAGTTAGCGTTAGCTCAAAGTAACCAGTAGCGGTCAGAAACTAGTCTTATATACAAAAATGAATCTATAATCCCTATATCACAGTTATTTACGTATAAATATAACCCCGTAAATATCTTCCAACACAGCTACAACTCTTTGAGATTTTTATTAATATGTGGATTTATTGTGAAATTTAATATGTAGGTAGCTGCTATGGTATATACAAAATGAACAAAGCAGTTGTTCACACGGTTGTCGGACGACATCAGACGCTCGTGTGAAACCTCGGTAAGGGACAAAACGATTATTTACAGCTCTCGCGGGCCTTTCTAATGAGTGTTTTTCTTTTTCTTTGATACACCTACTCACAGATCTTAAGAAGGATTGTGGGTTAAACGCTATACGTATGAAAGAAATCGCACAGTTACTTATATACGTATACCTACATAACATTTTTGTCATTTACCTGGTTTGACTTTCTACTCGTATTGTTTTATTTATTTGTGTTTTTTTAAGTGAAAACTTTTTAGGTGTGTTGAGCGGTATTTTTTTGGCAGGAGATAAATTCATCATTTCACGTCATGACATGCCAGTAAGTGTGATCGACGTCATTCTAGCGACTTATTTAGTATTGTAGTAGACGTATGTAGTAGTATTACAGTTCATCTTGGTAAACTGTAAAAAATACACATAATTATTGTTCACAGAGACATATGAAAACCATACCATTTTAGACTATAATTAGTTATGGAATTTAAAAAAGAACTAAGTTCTTTCATTGTATTAAGTTTTCACTTCTGTTGGCAGTCCTTATGACTGCCTTGCCTTTTTTATTATTTAAACATCTGTTTTGTAACGAAACTTATAACAAGTGATATGAAGTTGCACCCGCGCAAACGTTATTCAAGAACAAGAATTGAACCGCGCGCACACAATAAATTGTTTGTTAAACGTAATTAAAATATAACAAATCACTAAAAAATCTTTTATTCCATATTAATAAGTAGCCTGCTATCGCAAACGCCGCTACATCTTTTAATAATACAATCTTTTAACAATACAATCTTGAGATATTCAATACTACAATGGTTAAAAACGGTTTTTTAAAAATATAAATTTATTTTAATTGTACGCTGCGATCTATTACTTCAAGCAGAATAACTTACACAGACATGAAATATGTTTAATGAAATCGATGATTTTAAAGTCAGTGAAGGGAAATGAGCTTACACGATCTCTAGAATACTTGTGACGTCTGTACGTACGTCGGTATTTAGATCATGATAAAATATATACACTGAGCTTAAAAAGTGTTTTTAATCGTCTCATCTCATAACGTGGTAAGTGAATTACATCGCTGACAGTATCGCGGACATTTATCTTGTGTGCTTTATATCTGTCATGGTTGAATGAGATGAGCAACTCTCTTCCCATGATGGTCTAAAATTACATCATGACTTACGTGATACAATGAAATTTCTTTAATATCTAAAATAAACGTAAATGATGGTTAAGTTTTTCTAACTTTAGTTAACTACATAATTCTAAACAATTATTTGTCCTTTTCTTCTGATTCAATGCACCAATCTATGAATTTACCATTTAGACCGCAGTTTTTTTTTTAGTTCGATAGTACACTTATCAAAGGGAAGTTATAGGATACATTATATCACACTACGAGTCTTAAAAATCGAGTAATTAATATAAAGTATATTTCAGAAAGTACGTTAAGTAAGAATTAATGAATTTATATGGCATTGATTCGATTATAAAAAGACCTTTTGTATGACAAAATTATCTTTAATTATCTCTTTTTCTGGTATTCTTGTATATATATGTCAGCTCTTTGGATTGCCATACTAAAACCTACGTAAAATGAAATGTTTTTCTTTGTGTTGCCTCAAAAATGTAATTGTTATTCATATAAACAATTGTCAATACTTGTTAACAACAACTTAAGGCGAAGCAACGATTAAAATTCTCAAGTTCAAGTACCCGATGAAAGCTAACTGGAATGTTCTTAGTGCTTACCTCATTCTACAAGCAGGGCTGTCACAACCTAAACTCTGAAAAGCACAAAATAATTGAACTTGTTAATTTTATTTTAAATTTTAATTGTATATTTATTAAAAAGAAAAAAAAACAAAATGACATGTATAAAAGAAAACATAGAACGATAAATTATGGTTAAAAAATTATACTGTTTTTATATAGCAGAAGCTGGTGTAAGTTTTTTCGGTGATGTATCGTCAGGGATTCAATACATAATTCACAGTCAGACCACTCTAAACCTGCAATAAAAACGATAATACAAAAAGTGTTAACAATTTTTTTGTGTATTGCTGAACCTAAATTGAATGGGTACGTTGGGTATTGGTTACGTTGAATGTTTTTTTACATAATTTTTTGTTCAAATTCAATGGAGTGGTTTACGTTGAATGGTCTTTCAATTGGAACGTTGACATGGTTTGATTATGACTATTTTTTGTTCTCTATTGTTACTGTGTTGAACTATATAAACTTAGAGTACTATATTTTTATATTTTAATAATTTATAATAAGAATATGTAGTTTTTAAATGCAAATATATGTATTATTTTGCTTGTAAAAGAAAGTAAATTGCAAAAAATATACATTTAGACATTAACGAATAAAGAAATTAACATTTTTGTCTGACAAACGAAAAGTGCATTTTTAAATTATACACAAACATAAGTTATTTAATTTTAATTAATCATGAACGTATATACCTTTTAAAAACTTTGTTTTTCTATGTTCATGCATAATGAGCAGTATACCTATAATAGTTTGGTTTCGCAAGCATTTTATTTCAAAAATTAATAATACTTATAGACATAGTTTATTTGGCATTTCGTTTAAAAAATCTATATACTCAAAAGAAATGATAAAGATTGTCGTTGCCCGCGAATCACTCAAAAACTATTGGATACATTTCAAACAACTTTTTAGATTTACTTCTACAGTCATTTCGCCTCACATTAGCTTAATTTAGAAAGTTTTAAGATGAACCCAGGATTTTTATAAGCACCTACGCGTTCAGTGAACTACTTACTCTTGCTGTGGAGATGTGAAACAAGCGTTATGCTATTGATATTTAGTTTTTACATTAAATATATTATTGAGATAATAAAAAATGCCGGCGAAGTCACGGGTATAAGCTAGTATAGAATGAAAAAAATGTAACATGATAATTTAATATAACCGTAACCAGGGCTTTTTTGTCAGGGTACGTGGGAGCACGCAGCCACAGTACTCATAACAGACAGTATGGAAACTACCTATAAACGCTCGTAGTAGCACACTCACGCAAACATGTGCATCGACGAGACCCCTAAACGGTTTTCGCGGTGCTGTCCATATAATGTTTGGAGTGTGTCGTTTTTGAGCGTTTATTCGTAGTTTCCGCACTGTCTCTCATACCCTTAAAGTATCTAAAAATTGCCACAGAAACTGAAAAAAATTAAAGAGTTTGAAAAAAAATCAATCTTTGTGACCTTAAAACAAGGAGTGATAAAAAACGGCCTGATCGTAGATTTATGAAATAGAAGACATAAACATTCATTCATTGCTTAATTTCCAGGACCTGAGTTGACATTTAAATAATACATTCAAATTTTACTAAATTAATCTGTCAAGAATGACAACCCTAAATTCTAAATTCTCTCACGTGTTTCTGTAGACATAATAAAATAACAGATTTGCATGTAATTTGAATTTAATCGTTGATTTGCGAGTCCTACACGCATTTATGTACTAACTAATGATCGGTTTTTTGTATTACAAGATCTCTTCTCGTATTCTTTTTATTCTTTGATTCGTATTTCAGTGACCTTGACGAATTACGAACTGTGTACAATCCAAGCATGACGGTCATAGTTGAAAGATGTGTGTCCTTGTTAAAACTTTACGCAGGTCACGGAAGTGTACCGGTTATGGCATATACCTACTTATATTAAACTAGCCTCTGCCCGCGACTTCGTTCGCGTGAATTAGATGCACTAACACCAACACTAACACGCAGCAGTTCTCAAAAGGAAAAAAACATCCCGATTTCGAAACATTTTTCATCTGTGCTCCTCTCTTATTGATCTTAGCGTGATGATATATAGTCTATAACCATTCTCGATGAATGAGCTATATAACATTGAAATAATTATTCAAATCGGACCAGTAGTTCCTGAGATTACCCCCTACAACGTCACAACATCACAATGTCACAAACTCACAAACTTTAGCTCTTTATAATATTAGTATAGATAGTTGCTATATCATAATTACCATCACCTTGTAAGAGACCCACTGCAAGGTCATAGGTCTCTTCCCGAAGGAAGGTATGGGCATAATCACCACGCCAGCCCATACGTATTGGTGATTGCAGACTCTGAGAAACCCACAGTTCTGTCTCTCCACATAGAACGGTACTACAAGTATATTTCTCAGGTTGAGGTTACCTCACGATGTTTTCCTTCACCGTCGGCCGATAACAATTTAAATTAGTAATTGTACGCGAATTCCCTCGTTGGAAATGCCGGGATTCGAACCTATACCCATCGGAATGATATTGACCACTAGACTAATAATACCACTTACTGTTACAAAACGATGCTCCAAAATCTGATGTGTAGGATTTCTCGTAGTCAACCAATATCTGAATCAGAATAACACAGAGTGAAATTTTCACATATATTGTATTTTTTAAAATTATATGCTTATTGGTACATAATTGACCATTGCTTTTGAAGTAACAACTTCGATTTATATATAAACGTGCAATGTTTGTTAGTTGGTTAATTGGTTTTGATGAATTTTCCTAAACTGAATTAAAACCAAAATTACGATTTTGCAATACATATTACATGCTTGTGTAGTCCCAATGATTATGTACTAGAATTAAAAAGATGGCAAGATCGAGGCGATTTTGAGCAAACGTGTTTAGTCCTGAAAACTTTTATTTTTGAAATGAAAGTTATCATAATAATAATATTCGTTTATTTATTCGTTCGTTATGCAGTCAACCTAAGCACTGCGACCTATGGTTATGTAATTATAACCAACATTACAAAGAACTGAAGGTTTCAGATGAATTGTAACTCCTTGCATCACAGTAGTAGAAGTACTGTTGCTTTGAAGCAGGATTAAGGAAGGAGTTTTAGTCTATGAGACTCGGACTTAAGCCACCCTCTCCGTGGATATCCATAAGAGATTTCCCCACTTAAAAAAAATAAGGCAGGATTAAGTGTGAACGTCGCGCTCACGCAGTCTAACCTTGCACAGACTCTACTATTTAAATCTGTCGATCTAAAATCTTGTAATGTATTATTTCTTGTATTGTTATATTGATTTAAAGGAGTGGTAGCCATGAGTGTTCAGGCGCGGCGGTGAATACGAGTTCCGCGACAAAAACTCGCACAATCGGGGTCGACGCACGTCGAGACGCGCGCGACTCAGGACCAACAACTATCCGCTTTTTTATATGTCATCAGCCGAAAATTACATCCGCCATTACAACTGCACATTTAACACACATTTATATATATTTCTTTAATTACTCTTGTTTCTCTTTTTTTTTGACGCTTTAAAATTGGTTCATCTAAATTGGTGTATAAATAATTAACATCCGCCCACGATTTGGTTTTTATACAATTTAATAACAACATAAAAAAGCTTATATCACTCACGGATAAAGTAAAAAGAATCTAGACATAGGAGTAGTTTAGGAAATACCCCACACAAACATACACACTATACGTTTTTATAATAACTAATGAGCGCCCAGTGGTCGACATTCGACCATAGTTAATTGATTTTGTAAAGTTTGAACTCTATAGAGTTCTTTTGTTAAAGGGTATACTTCTATAATCAAAGGTTTTCATCATGGCTACTCAGTTATTTGCTATTTGCCATGATCTTTATTATATAATCATTAAAAAAATCTTTGTGTAAATGAAAATGAAAATTAAATATAAATTGGAAACAAAAACCACGTGGTAAAGCTCAAATTTTAACCAAACATAATTTTATGATAGTAAAGAAATTTATCGCAACCCATGACACAATTTTCAGTTAATTTTACACGATACCATGGGGTGATATTTCTGGGTGATATTGAATTAAATGTAGTCTGTTAATTATGAGAAATAGTGATATGCCCAGTATCATCGTTTGGAAAAGTAATGGATGCACAATAGAATCAAATGGTGAATCCAAGACAAAGACGTTTTTAATACTACCATTAGCTTTTGCAAATAAATTCTTTTTTGTTGATAGATGAGGTTCAATTGCACCATTGTAACCGCGAAGGTCCTAAGTCTTGGATTACTTTTCACAACCTTTTTTGAAGTTCGAAATTATTGATGGCTGTTAAAATATCTAATACATAATAAATAATATTTTTTATTTACATGTGTGTATATGTTGTGTAAAATTCGAGTAGTAGTGTGAGTAGTGCATATTTAAATTAATTTAATGTACTTCTAATGCATTTTAAAATAAACAGCTTTCTGCACTTCTCCGCCATATAAACTTTAACTATGCCAAATTTCAAGTTCACCCGTTGACGTGAAATAGGTTAAAAAGGGGTACAAAAATTTGCTTCACGTATGAATATATAGATAATATAAACTAAAGATGTATTTAGTGAAATTTTACAAAAGGAGAATACTATTTTCCTACTCTATGTATGTAAATATCTATCTTTTGCACGCTTAGTAGCCTAAACAGATTGAGGTTAATATGAGGTGTCGTCAGATTCAAATTATTTTATTGAAATCAAGTTTTCAAAGTACAATGACACCTTTAAGTTAAAAAAGTGCTTCCCAGTTGAGTTTTCTGTGTGTCTATATTAATAATTCTATTTATACATTGTTATTGCTTAATGTTTTTATTATTCGTTATAAACGATGTGGTTGAGAGAACGATCTTATGTTTCCCTAAAAATATATAGACTCACGAGTATAATTTCCAAAACACATCAATGTTAAACGAACAAGCATTACAAGAAATCAGTATAAATTGTGGTAGTCTTCACCAAATTCGCAATAATGAAAGTCCTGCAGAACAGTATCTGAGTGTGTCGAAATTAATTCGTGTCTCAAAATAAAACAACGGAAACAACTGCTTTGTTCATATAAATAATTAATATAACATGGGTTTTCGTTTTCAAATCTGACAACCCCCATTGCTTCGTTCATAATCATTACATTTTCGACCCGTATTTTCATCCCTTTGAACCTGTTTTACCGCTTTCATCCGGATGTATCCGGATTGCGAACTCTTTGTACAAACATATTGAATGCGTTTCAGTTTACTATTTTTTATATTCAATACTGTTCACATTATTTTTAAGCTCTCATTCGGACTTTTTATCTATAGTAATTTGAATTATAAATCGACTTGCTACATATTCAATTGGTTATTAGTAGTGATTAAATTATTGGAAAATAGTATTGTATTGCATTTTTCTGGGATTAAACTAAAGAAATTCACAAAACACAAAAAAATACATAAAATACTAAAAACAAATATAAACACATGGGTAGATCTCGGCAAAACAGTTAATAGCAATGTTGAATTTTTTATTGAACAAGCTTCCTTGTAGGCAATTATTGTGATTCTGTTGTCTAAACTAAGCAGAGGCTATATTGTAGATACCACTATATTTTTTGATTTATATTGATGGTATATCATTCTCACAAGAGATTGAAACGATAATCTGTCAACTCAAACATAGCGACATCCTCTCACGTCAATAAATCAACAATAATTTATCAATTGTCACGAACAGAACGCTAATTTATATGTCAGAATAACATCAACATCCTGTATCAACTGTCGTGCGCCCCAAACAGAACATCCTGTAATCCTGTGTTCATAACATTAAATTGGTCGTGTCAAATCGGATAAGAGTTATTGGAACGGGAGAGCGAGTTCCTTAAAAGTATTAGAACATTGGTTCGTTGGAAAAAAATATTTATAGGAATTTGGTCAACTAACTTAACTTATATGTTCTGTTTCCATACTGATCTTGTATATATATAGATTATTTAACTATTTTTGTTATGCTATATTTTACTGATTCCTTCTACTTTAGGCTACAATACATGTGTTCCTTAATTTGTATTAGTTAAAACATAAATTATATAATTGTTTTGATGAATAAAATATCGGTTTGCAACTTGCTACCTAAAGATATAGGTAGGGGAAAATACTGTTTCACACAATTCATTCTGTTAATTTTAGTGGTACATAAGAATCCATACTCCGTGGTATTATTTCCCATCCACTTAACTCGGTCATAATAACTAAATTATATTACGGAAGACACTACGAATATTACAAAATATATAGAGAAATAGTTCAAGATTATGAATAAAGTATAAAATTCACAACATGACATTCCAAGATCCCGCCAAAAACTCTCATTTAACAATTGTTACATAGTAAGAAATTAGTATGCTGCGTACAAAACCTCCTCGATATCTAGATAAGTATTAAGGACAAGGCGTGATTGTAGATTAGCTCGTAGGTCTCCCAGACCTTGTCATTATCGCATTAAATTTATGGGCAAGATTTAATCATATATTTACAGAGGTTCTATCTAATATTACGGCAGAGTGGTTAAGATCCATAATTCACGATTGAACCTTTAGAGAAATTTATTATCGACGAGGTGGTAGGAATATCTTTTTTTGTTTGCTTTTTATCGTACTCTGTTATTTACAGGAATTTGCTTGTTAACTAACATTCCATGTTTATCATCATTCATTAGCAAAGTCTTCCTTACTGTTAACTATTGCTTCATATAGCAAGGTAATATAGAAAACTATGCTTGTTCATTCTATAGCAGTGATGGCCAAAGTACGGCCCGCGAAAGTATTTAATCCGACCCGCTGATGGTTCATCCAGCCTAAATATTCCAATTCCATATGTCTCACACGCCTAATGAGGCGTAGAAGTAAAATGTATTTTGTTTCTTAAAAGCCTGAAACAAAATGCATTTTTTCTATAATTCAGGCCCTCCTCTAGAATTTCTTAAACTTTGTGGCCCGCTATTAAAAAAGTTTGCCCGCCGCTGTTATATAGTATCAACAGAGTTGGTGTAGCTTGCTAAATCACTTCCAATTTAGCAGTCGACCATACTCCTAATTAACCTGTAAGCTAGGATGTTGTACTGGCATTTAAATTTATACATTAATAGGTACCTACGTTCATTTAATAATTGAAAACAATTAAATTTTCGTATTCTAAGTACAAGTATAACTTCCAGCATTGGTAGATATACCAAAGTATTCGGATTTACATAAAGTTACAATCAATCTCTTGATTGAGCAAAAAGATTTCAACCGAAATAATGTACCTAGTACACACGTATGATGAAAATTAATTCGCTTCAAAAACAGGCATAAAATCTTCAATAACTACCATATTTATTAGGTTAATATGATAACGCGGCCGGTCCCATCTTTCGTACTCTCTTTCCGAGACATCTTTATGGATTCTGTCAATTTTATGGGAATTGAAGTTTATAGAGTCAACGATTATGATTCTGTTTATTATAATTTACTGCTAATTGATTTATTGTTAAAATGATATCTGCTTTAAATATAATTATTGAGACCAATGTTGCGGCTGCTACAATTTATCAGAAATCTCACACAGTTATTTAATAAAGCATTTCAGAATTTGGAATTGGCTGTCGTATTGCAGATGTAATATCTACAAACGACATGTTCTGTAACTAGTTTCACAACTACGTGTGGGCAACATTAGCGGTCATTTCACGGCTTATACCCACCGGCTGTGGGCGAGTAATTGTTTAGAATAAATTCTCTGAGTTTGACTCGAGTCAATTTTGAATTCAATTCGAATGTGGGAAATGTTATTCGTATATTTCACTACATATCAAATTCTCTAAAACGTGTCACTGTGTTTGAGGGTCGATTGAATACTTCATTTTGTAAACATGTCCAAAAGTATATCCTCCTTCTCGAATCAATATAAGATATGTTAATAGTTAATACGGATATAGGAAAAATTTTAAGAATGATACTGAATTCACTTCTTTGGCATTAAAAAATGGTTAGTTGTTTCATTTCAATCGTGTTTGGCTTAGTTCAAGGTTGCTTTTAATTTTGTTCATTATATTATTATAATTACCGCTTCATTCCTGTAGTTGACTGTGTTATATTTTACCATTAGTGATACCTATGAATGAATCTAAAGCGTTTAGTGTATTTTATTTTCCTGTAATCTCGTCTAAGTCGGAAATTGGTTCTGTAAACAACAAATACTTCCTTTTATTGTGTATGTGATTGTGTAGGAAATATTAAAGCAAAAGTCGAGGTAGTCGCAAGGACTGACGAGAAGTGATAATTCAAACCAATGGATTAATTGTGTTTTTTTTTAATTCTTAAAGCAATTACAATATCGATTAATTAAATTTAATTATTTATAATTTTAAATTATTGACATTAATATGATTTTCACGACTATTGGCACTCCGAGCTATAATTATGTACATTTTTATGTACTTAGTTCATTAATTAATCAAACATAACATATGCTGCACAACCTCAATACAAAATATCACTATTTAATGTATACAGGCCGTTATACTACACGTTACTAGTCTGAGTTAAGGGCAATATTTATTTTTTTCGAAATGAAAACGCTGTTGACCTGGAAAGGTCTTTATAGCTTCACCGAACTATTGCGACGAGCGCTGAAGTTACTCAGCCGATTTGGGATGTTTGGGCGACTAACTCAAGGGAGCACGGCACACCTCTGCTTGGGCTGTCGTCTGTTTTGTGCAAAACTCGCGACCAAACTGAGCTAACCTAAGCTATCTAGATATACGTATATGAGTTATTGAAACATGCATGTGTACCAAGCATGCGTGCCTCAAGAACTCCTATATGTATTTTGTGTCGGAAAAAATCCTCTAAACTACATAGGATAGGATAGAATAGGAAAGCACAAAACGTCACTCGGTTACTCTTTACTTGCATGTCGTTGACGCGAAACCAAAAGGTTTTATCGTGTCATATAGCACTCAACGAGCCTCAAGACTTAATCATACGTTTGGCTTGTTTATAATGTATCACATAATAATACTATACCAGTAACAAACTACAACATACATCATTATACTTATAGTAAGCAAAGATCATCCTGCCATGCGTCCTATATACATATATGTAAATTATAAAAAAATAATTCATTCATAATCAATAACTTCCGTTCATAAATTACAAATGAAATATTGACGCAGTGAAGCAATGTGCATACAGTATTAATAACTGTTTGTAATCCTAATTATTGTTATGTTTCATAATAATTCAATTAGGTTTTCAGTGTAACAGGCGAAAACTTTCATTTTTATGAATAATTAGTTTTAGCTGTTCTCAGCTCCTTTTGAAATAGAAATAATCCAGTTTTTGTAGGGTCAGAATCATTAATGGTTTTTGCTTCTACTCAAAGATTAATGAGACAACCGTTTAAACGTAGCGATAGATTAACTTGTCTTTAAAAAGAAGTCAACCTACTACCTAGTCATGAGGACTGAAGTGAAAACTCAAAACAATAGAATATAATTGTGTTCTTTTTTGATTTTTTTAAATTATTCTTAGTCTTATTCACATCTATTGACACTTCGAATAATAATTGTATACTTTTTTAAAACAGTGTATTAATCCATCATTAATTCATCACTTATTATGGGCTGTACAATTTCAAGACAAATATAAATATTCTTTTTTTTTGTAACGTAGGAGGCAAAGGTGGGTCTTAAGTGAGTACCACCATCCATAGACACTTGCAACACCTGGGCAGTTGCAAGTGCATTGCCAGTCTGTGTTTGGGAGAGGGAGAGAAAGGGCGGAAGCAGGGGAGGGTAGGTGGGCTTCCGGTGCCCTCATTGATCGAACGAGACGCAACAATGCAAGCACTGTTATTTCACCTCGGTTTTCTGTGAGAAGGTGATCCAACCCCGGGCAAGCCGACCCATTCACGTTAACACGAGTAATAGCTTTAGTGTGACTCTACCACCTACAATTCGATGTACACAGGCTCTTTTACTACGAGTCACTAGTCTTACGCAAGCCGCGCAAGCGCAATACGGTCGTCCAAGCATACTGGCATGTTATTTATAAATTTACCACATGCCAAAAAATACCGCTTTAAACGCTGCTAAAGAAGTTTTCACTTCAAAAACTTCATATATATTTTATGATCCATCTTGTGTAGATACATTAGTACACATTCTACAGAAATTAAAGAACTTGCTTACAAATATTATTTAGTATAAACAGTTATGGTGTCTCATGGTTCTATCAATTCACACGCATGTGTCATGAGATATATCAGTGTTAACAACGATTGCACTATCGAGGCCTCGGAACCTGGGTTACTCATTGCATTGTTTACATTTACGTATTCATTATACTTGACCCTGACTTTACTGTAATTAGCTTCATCAATAATCTCCATGTATGTTTGTTTATAGCTTTGTGTAAGACGTTTAAAAGCATCTAGAAGGATCTTTACATAGTTACTGTATTTTTAGGTAAATAAACTTTTCATCTTTTAAATTAAAATATTATTTACATAAACTAAGTTATAAGGTTTTAGTGGGCGTTGCGGACGTTGTCCTATCTTGATAATTATAGTGATAATTAAAAAACCCTGAAAGTCAACCACAGTGCCATGTTTATGGTCACATACGGAATCTAAATTGTTCTTGAAACCACCTGAACACACACAAAACATTTCATCAAAATCTGTCCAGTAGTTAAGAAGGAGTTCAGTCACATACAAAAGGAGAGAAGAGTTATATATTATAAAGATATCATAAGAGCATTATACAAGTCATATTTCATATTATGCACATATGAGTATATTTAAAATCGAAATTAAAAATATTTGATTCAATTTGGCCTTGAGAAGGCGTTTGTAAAGGTTAAAACCACTACCGCTGAGGACAAAAAACTCAGTCATCGAGAAAATGATTTCGGTAGTGAAAATCACTTCTTACCCTAAAAGATCATCGTGGTTATGTTTAAGTACATCATCGCTTAAAAAGCATTACAATGAAATATAAAAGTATGATATAATAAAGAACACGTTTTTAGCAAGTGTTGTAATAAAATGCAAATAACCTTCAAAATAATTTTCAGTGTACGTCGGCAGTAATGCAAGCGAGGCACATGGTGGCATCTCTTACCGCTGGCCTTCGCCCAAGCTAATGCGAACATTATCGCCGGCGGTGAACGCTATATATAGCTCGTTTGCTGAATAATGCTCTTGTAAAATTATACTCTAACGGCACTTAGTAAATTTCAAGTTGATATATTAACCTCATTACGAAGCTATTGATTATCATATCAATAAGATTATCAGTATTTACTGGTACGCTGAAACTTTAAGATATATTGTCAATTTAGTCTCTAAATATTTTTTATGACACAGTCTTCCTTAAAGTAAGATATTTGAAACAATCATGATTCATTAATAGAATGTCCAAACACTGCCTTAATCGTTGAAAGCTCGAATCATCTAATGAACTTAAGATTTACGTCAAGGTAAAAACAAAATACTTTGGTAAGCTAATATTTAGTGCCAAGAACATATGTGTTATCAGCTGGACGTCAGAGCCGATTGCTTTAATCTTGGAATATATCCTTCAACATCTTCAAACACACGTCTTAATAACAGATGAGATTGTCATAGAACCTTTCAAATATAGAAATGTATTTCTACATTGTTTGTAAGTTATTTTCCAACATACAAAATTAAAAGTTATTGTGAATGTTGAAAAGTCACATATATTGTTGTTACCCACATTTTTTACTAAGTAATATTCAGAAAACTGTATAAATTGAATCAGTAGATGTTATTCTTCAAATTCTGAACTAATATTTATAACTGTTATATTTATACATATAGCTAACAACTAATAGAGGAGAGAGGATGAAGAATACATGTTCAGATTTTAAATAGTATCATGAAATACATGAAATCGAGAAAATGATGACGATGATAGTAAATAGTATCTTAAGAAATAGTTTAATATGTCGTGATAAGTGAAAATATATTAATGATTTTTTCTATCATAGCTGAAGTGTAAATTAGAGTATTATCAGATTTCCTTGTGTATGAAATGTAAAGATTCCATAAAGTATTTTCTTTTGTATGAATTATATACACTAAATCCACAAAAGCATAACAAATCGGTAAAAGTTAGTCTTTCTACTAAATTATTATCTCTCAACAAGTCTCTAAGGTAGATACTAAAATAAGTGCTCTTAGGATATCTATAAAAGTAATTTAACCACCAAAATCCAATAAATTGAGAGTGTTCTGAACTGAAGCAGTATCTATAACAACACCAGTTGTTCGTTGCCTCATAAAAGAGAACCGATGGTCAAATGGCAATGAAAGTATCATAAAACGGTTCTGGTGTGTGTCCACGCGTCGTAAACTTTAAGGATTTATAACAGTAAGCTTATGGAAAATTCTCATAATCTGCAGATATATCTTTGAAAAAATCCAACGGATAAACCAATATCCAACGGATTCTCTTCTGAAGCATGGGCGACAATAAAAAAAATGTAGCAAGCAAAAGACTATAACAATTTTAGGCCGCGTTAAGAAGTTAATTGTGCTTGCGTTGCTATTTTCTAATTCTGTATTGTAATAATAATCTAAAACTAGTGAGCGCCCAGTGGTCGACATTCGACTATAGTTATTTCATTTTTTAAAGTTTGTACTTTATTAGGGTTCTTTTGTGAAAGGGTATACTTTTATAATCAAAGGTTTTCATCATGGCTACTCAGTTATTTGCCATTTACCATGATGTTTAATTATATAAACATTAAAAAAAAATGTGTAAATGAAAATTGAAATTAATTATAAATTTGAAACAGAAATCACGTGGTAAAGCTCTCAAATTTTAAGCAAATATAATTACGAAAACAAAGAAATTTATCGCAATCCATGGCACAATTTTCAATTAATTTTACACGACACCATGGGTGGGTGGTATATCTGGGTGATATTCATTAGATGTAGTCAGTTAGTTATGAGAAATAGTAATATGCCCAGTATCATCGTTTGGAAAAGTAATGGAAGCACAATACAGTCAAATGGTGAATTCAAGAAAAAAGATGTTTTTAATACTACTTTTGAAAATAAATTCTTTTTTGTTGCTACATGAGGTTGAATTGCAAAATGGTAACCGCGTAGGTCTAAGTCATGGGATTACTTCTATGAACAAAACTCTTATTTTGATTATACGAAGTATTATTTGGCTCATTTTTTTATTAAATCATCATTTGAAGTGAGTTCACCATAAAAAATAATAAACATTACAATAATTGTTATATTTTATAATATCATTGTTGAATGTAGGATGAAAAATGGTAATTGGAACGTAAGAGCTAAAAAATACATGTAGTCGAACATAGCAACCTCCTTCGCAACCTTTTTTGAAATCGTTATTGACGGCTGTCAAAATGTCTTTTTTATTTAAATGTGTGTATATGTAGTGTAAAATTCAAGCAGTGGTGTGAGTAGTGCATATTTTAATTAATTTAATGTCCTTCTAATGCATTTTATATAAAAATAAACAGCACTTTCTGCACTTCTCCGCCATATAAACTTTAACTATGCCAAATTTCAAGTTCATCCGTTCACGGAAAATCGGTTAAAAAGGGGTACAAAGATTTTTCTTCACGTATTATAATATATAGATATGAATCATTATATAATTCTCACTAGTTTGTATCTTTGGCTTCTTTAAAAATTACTTCCACATTGTCAACTATAATTTTTACGAGATAAGAGAAGTTAAATTACGACCGTATTTCTAAAGAAATAGAGTGGAAATTCTTCCGAATTAAGATAACTACGGAAGGAATAACGATTCTCAAAAGGCGTATTAAGGTACTAAGGCATCTTCGAGAACCACACGTGTGTCCCAATTCTTTCAACACAACAGCTACTTAGCTTTATTTGTGCACCATATAAGTAAACTACATAAGTTGGCTTAAACGAGTAGAAAGTTGGTTTCAAAAGTGGCTTTATATGGATTAAGTTATTTATTTATATGGATATGAGTTGTTATTTATTTATCATATTAACTCTTGGGTTTGGATGTGTAGTTACTTTGCTTAGGACATATGGTTTGTTGAGTTTCGTAAATGAGATTCAGCTTCATAAATAACTTCTGTGCCTTTTTTATTATCTTCATCAATATACGAAACTGGATGTGGTATATCCTAGATAAATAAATTTCAACATTTTTTGATAGATCACTATGAAAGTTTGCACACCTGAGTGTTTATTCATACAGAAGCTTCTTATAGTGTCAATCCTCCTTCGTACCTCGGTAGCTTTTTAAAACACCAAATGACGATATTTTTGGCAAAAGATAAGTTTATAATTATATTATGACTCGTTTCGCAGACGCAGTTTGCGTTACACTAGTACAGGGGCCTGTGTACAAGTAATATTGATAATAGGTCTTTTTACCTATGAAATTGCCGTTCTGCAGTACTGGCCATTTCATATCAAAATATTTTTTGTTTGGCTAAGAATTCTAATTTCAAATTAATTTTATTTTGAAAACATTGAATTCTTTTTACAAAAGTAGTCATTTGTTTATTGATTAGTGTTACATGTTCATCGCTTTTTAACCTTTTTTGTCATCATGGATACGTTAAAAATTCGAGTAATTATGGAATATGAGTAACGTCGTGTCAGCAACGCGGCACAAGCGGCACGCAACATCAACGACATTTACGGAGCTAACACTACAAACCAACACACCACCTGTTATTAATTTGCTCGCTTCCGTTCTGGAAATTTCGACATGAAAAATGAACCTCGCGGTCGTCCGAAGACTTTGGTTGACAGTGACGAATTAAAGGCGATTGTGGAAGCTGATGATACACAATCTATGGCTGAATTAGCAGCAGCTTTCGACGTTAGCGTTAAAACAATATTGGTCCATTTGCGTCATATTGGCAAGGAAAAAAGCTTGATATACGGGTGTCCCACGAACTCAGTGATCGCCAGCGCGAAGTACGCATCGAGACGTGCCTTGCACTGCTCAACAGACACACAAATCAAGGAATTTTGAACCATATTGTTACCTGCGATGAAAAATGGATTCTGTTTGATAACCGCAAGCGCTCTGCAAGTTGGTTGGATCCTGGTTAATGCCCTACACTACCCTAATGCTCTAAACGAAAACTTACCCCTAGAAAAGTGATGGTCACTGTTTGGTGGTCTAGTGCCGGTGTGATTCATCATAGCTTCTTACCAGACTGGGTGAGCATTACTGCAGATGTGTACTGTGAAGAACTGAGCACAATGATGGAGAAGCTGGCACATCTCCAACCAGCATTGGTCAATCGCTCCTCTCCGCTTCTTCTGCACGTCAACGCGCGATCTCATTCTGCACAGCAGACGGTCTCCAAGTTGAAAGAACTGGAGTCGGAAGTTCTCCGTCATCCGCCCTACTCACCAGACCTTGCGCCTAAGGCTACTACTTTTTCCAGAATTTGTATAACTCCTTGGCGGTAAAAAAATTCAATACCCGACAGGCAGTACAAAATGCCTTTGAAGAATTTGTTGCCTCCAGTCCAGCTGATTTCTTTAAGAAGGGCATCAATAAACTGACACTGCGTTGGCAAAGATGCATTGGTTGCATGGGTGATTAATTCGATTAATACAAATAAAAAATACATGAAAAAAAATTGTTTAATTTTTTTTTATACAAAACGGCAATTTCCTAGGTAAAGACCTAATATTTTATACTTTATAAAAATGTATATAATTATTGCTACGAGTGCAGTGATATGAAAACCACACGAATATTTATAATCTCAATAAACAAGTTCTGAAATTTAATTATTGTCATTTACACTATAATTAATATGAAAATTCAAAAGTGAACCAATTTATTTCAATGTTTTGAATTTCCACTTTTGCCGGCAGACCCTATGACTGCTCTGATTTTTTTTTTTATAATTCAATAATAATATAACAAGTATAATATATAGAGGTTGTAAAGCTACAGCTAGTCTGTTAATCCAATCGATTATGGAAAATCAATAGCGAAGTTTTATAGTCTGAAAATCAAAGCATTTATGGGTATCCACAGTTAATATCCCGCGTAGTATTTGCCCCGAAATTATAATTTTAAATACGTTGGAAAACAACATACGCTGGGTATTCTGTTTAAAAATTTCACAAGCGTAATTTAGTTTTGCAAACAATATTATATATATCTGTACAGAATGTGTTTTAGCGCCATCTATTATAACATATTCAAACAAATATTAATGCTGTTTAAATTTAACGTACAATTTTCACGTGTAACGAAAAGCTATGTTTCACAATAAAATCGTATTTTCATTAAAATCCTTTATTAATGGGCAATAAAAATAAATTAAACGACCGCACGGCGACACTTACTATTAGGTACACACTAAATAAATAATAACAGATCTTTTTAGCGAACATTTGGTAATTGGTAAGTTATAATGTAATATATAGTACAAAAACACTTATATTGTTACCCGAGAAAGTATATTCAATTGTTACCATATAACGTTTACTTTTAAAATATGTGGGCACTGTAATAAGTGAATATTTCACAAATTCTCGAAAGTATTGGTTTTTTATTTTACTTTTTTTTTCTCGAACTGACTACGCTATTGATCTAATAAGGTTTTAACAGCTTCATCGGACTATTTTTTTTTACTTTCTTCTTCATTAGTACTTGGATTAGTATGAAAAATCTTTCCACGATACATACTTTGATTGACTCATGTGCTTTTACCACTAGTGGTGACAACTACTAGAACCTTTTTTCGTCGTTGTAAGCAAACGAGTTTAATTATTAACTCTACCTATCCTTCATAAATGATAAGTAAATATAATATAAAGGAATATTATTGGAAATAATTTAATTACTCGTAACGGTTCATAGGGTCAGCGGGCTCCATTATGACAATATTCTATGCAAATGTAAGTGCTCTGCGTGGTAAATTAGATTTGAGTTGTGAGAAATGAGTGCCGGAACATTACGAGTACATATATCAATTTCAATGTTAATATATTTTATACTGACTAGTTCTTGAACGTGGCTCCGACTTCGTAAAATCGGTTTCGATTTTTCATAGGAACCATATGGTTCACATATATTGTTGTTACCCAATTTCCCAAAGCATATGCTTTACCTGGAATATTTATTGGCTCTCTTTTTATTTGCTATATTTAACCGATTTTCAGTTACGTCCATTAAATTCAATCATATTACTATTTAGCGACTATGGAAAAGCTTAATGGTATTCAACATAAAATATATAATTCCACGAAATAACGCCTTCATTAATCTAAAATTAACAATTATCTCTTTTAACCCCTATATGGTCCAAAACCATTAAGGCTTAAGCTCCATATACACGAATGTAGACCCTGTGAGGCACGGGTGATCAGGCTGTTGGCAGAATTAGCTTAAAAAAGATACCTGAAACGTTTGAAAAATAATAAATTATGTACCGTAAAATCATATTTTTTATGTAAAATGAATTTACAATGTCGTGAAATTAAAACAAAAGTTAAAAACATGATCCATCATTTTGAGTTCTGAGTCTTCACAAATCAGCCGTGGATTTTTTACTGACGTACACACAAGAGCTCTGGGGTAAGGATAGAAGTTGAACATATTCAACGTTATTGGAAACAGTGTCCGAGCAACGTCACTAAACCATCATCCTTGCCGAATCCAATATCACGTCCCTTTTACCTCCATCAGAAGATATGTGAGTGTAGGCAGCACTGTCAACTGACGAGGGAGCAAAGCAAACAATTTTACTGCGATGATGTTCATGTAGTGTTTGTTTTAGACGCCAGAGGGAGTTTCCAGGTACAAACATACGACAATGGATGGACGATATTGAGTGCTTAATAAAAATAGTGTATTTTTTACTTGTCCAGGCCGACACTTATCCCGTTATGTACAAATTAAATATGCCGGTGGTATCTTCAACGGCTTGTACTAGTATAACAAGAGAATGAGTTGTAATTGAACTTACTTTGAATTATTTTGGTATAATTGTCGCTACCTATTTATTTAATACTATTTTCTGATCGCGACTTCGTACGCGTGGATAAATTACTTTGGTTTAACGCCAACACACAACGGAAGCTCTGAAAACGAAAAACATCCCGATTTTGAAACATTATTTATTGGTGCTCCGTAATTATATATCTTTCTTTACTTTCCTCGATAAATGGGCTATCTAACAATGAAAGGTTTTTTCAAATCTGACTGAGTTCCTGAGATTACCGCGTTCAAGCAAAGAAACTTTCCAACTTTACAATAGTATAGACACACTAGTCTAGACTAACAAGATTATTCTAAAGAATTAATTAGTTATCGTAATATACAAGCGTACAAATTTTATTATATCTGAAAGCCGAACCTGACATATTGTGCGTTCCATGCCGAACTACATCAATAAGCACCATTATCCTAAACTAATGTGATAATAAATGTCTTTCTTTAGCTTTTAAGTAATAAAAAGCGTGAGAATCCATTTTCCAATTACCATAAATCCCACACGTGTGCAGGAAGTGGCTTTATTATCAGCGGGTCTGCGGTCCGCGGGTTCGATTCCCGTGTTATGCGATACAGCGCGTAGTGTTACTTACTGGTCGACACGCCAAGCCGGAACTATTTAGTGCGCGCCCGATAAATGCATATACATGTTTTACATTTTTATTAGATTACTTACATTCAGTACCTCAAGGTATTTAATCTGCGTAACATACAGCATACAAAGAAACGTCGACATTTGTTATTCACGCTTTTTTGTTCCATTCCATATATTACTATTATAAATCTTACAAAGCTAAACCTTTAGCAATTTATTCTATTGTTTGTAATGATAGGAATAGTGCATATGATAGTATTTATATTAATAGCTCTGTAATGGTGTCTGTCGTGTATGTTTTTTTTTTTTAATCAAAACTCTTATTATTATAAAATATAAACTTATTATGATTAGGAAGGAGCAGTCCAAAAACATTCATTTAAATGAAGTATTATAATAAATGTATACAATAAACTATTGAATACATGTGATATTCTGATCATTCTAGAATTGTCACTAAATATTACAAGCGGCGTCAACCCTAAGGCTGTCACGATCATTCATCTCAGACAATTATGAATAGGCTACGATATACTCTCCTATATATATCGAACACATCCCTCCACATGCCCAAAACGTAGATAACTTGGTTACAATATAAATGTTTTAAATAAAGCCGCAATATAGTGGGGAACGGAGCGAGCAGATTTTATACGTCGCTCCGTTCAACCTCTCCCGTGATAGTCATTTCATTTAGTATGAACACACAGTTTTAATTACTCTGTATTCCTCTTCCTGCGTTTAAGAACAGTTGTAATTATTTCTTTAAACATATATTAAATTATCATAGTTTTTAATATATTTTGACATGAAAACTTCTTGATTCTTTTTGATGGAACAAAAAATTTTATTTGAACTCGATTAAACAAAAAACACGGCATTAGAAAGAGATAAACATATACATTTATATGATTTAACGATGGGAGAGAATGAGATAGATTACATTATACAGTATTTCTTACATTCGCGATCTCCTTATTTTTTAAGTATAGTGCATTAATTAATACTTGCTCTGGTCGGAGCGTTATATGTGTGTATGTTTGTACGTATGCGTGTGCGTTAGCATATTAAAAAGCCTTTACAAAAGTTTTCATAACCAGGGTTGCGTATTCGTCTCGTGTATATATTAGCATTTTTTAAAGGTGTCATTTATAGTTAATATTACTTACTACACATATGTTTTTTTTTAATTGTAACACGACAAAGTGTTGGTTCTGTATATAATATTAAGCAGCGACTACTGAGAGGTCTACCATTCACGAGTGTCTCTCGTTAACTAATTATTCTTTGGCTCACTTTATCGGTGAAAACAAAGTCACTGCAGTAGACATGTCACCATGTGTATAGTAGTACTGATGTCGCCAGGTACAAACATTACCAAACCTGGTAATTGATTATTAAACTTTGGCTCATACCGGAACGTGACAAGTGTGTGCTACTGTTCCCTTTTTTTGGTATGCGTTTATCACGATCCAGCCAATAGTTCCCATAGAACATTAAAATCATTTTCACGACACCAAAGATTTAGACACCAACCAGAAAACTAATAGAGTAAATGACATACATACATTTTAAACTTTAACGATAACTCTTATTTTCTCCATTAATCTCTATTTATACTGTTTTTATGTTAATAACATTTTACGAAGTAATTAATCGCTAACATCTATCACTGTGTCTCGAACTTAACAAGTATGCGATAGTTTTGACATGTCTTATCAGTTTCAAAGCCACGAGTCGTATGGGAAGGTGTGTGCGTCAGGATCGTCGGAGGCTCATTAGCAAGCTCATAATTACGTATTTAGATATTAACGCACTGATAGTTTTCCTAGGTAAAGTTAGCTCGATATAATATAAGATAATTTCATGCCACAATCGTATTTTTAGATCTCCGATAATTAATACCATTAATTTCGTTCTCTCGAAAATATATATATTTTTTAATTTTGTATTTTATGACTCTAATTTCTATATATTGCCTCTCCTATTACTGCTTAGTTCCTATCCATAAGCTCAAGGATATGTCCGCATAATACGCTGGGAAATCCTCTATCAGCCAGTGAAAGTTTTATCAAAGTCGATTTAGCGCTTTCGGAAAAATACCCGGACAAATAAAAGAGTGTATAATTTTATCTCTATGTATCTCTCTGAAGCGATGTTGATTCATGGTAATGTTTTTAGAAGGTATTCATAATGTAAATTAGAATCAATAGCCTTCACACCCTTAAGCATTCAGTTATACAACATATTGGGTAATAGCTCAGTGGTAGAGCTATTTTTAATTCGTGTATGTGTAGCTACCACTCTTAAGTTATAAAGTTGTTGTCGGATAGCAATTCTAATGTATTTTTTTGTCATGGTAGTAATAAGTGACAATTCTGTATCGAATGGTAAGTACAGTTATGCTATCACAATATAACGGCATCTACTGAAAATTGAAACTATATTGCCTCATCAGTTATCAGCGTAAATCCAACCTGCATGCATTTACACTGGACATGGTCACAAAACACGACAATCCAAAAGAGAAAAAAGTCGATACATTTATCACCACTGGCGTTAACAACTCAGTCGACTACAGACATCCTTCCACTTTGCACGATTAGTAGATATGCTTCAATTGACACTACAACGCGACACTTATAGGTGACGCACTGTGACAGTTATTCCGTCTAGAATAGAGTGGTCTGGAATACAGTAGCACACAATTGTTTTCTTTGTAGACTTGAAAAGTTACCATCTCCAGCCAACTTATCACTTAAATTCAGACGAGGTTGCGTTTAAACGCTACACTTATTCAGAATACAAAAAAGGTAAGTCTTTGACAGACATAGAGCTAAACTAAACTCTACTTTAGTAAGAACCTCGTGCAAGAGTCACTTTAGTGTGATGAGCCCAGTTGGTATTGTATTTGGGTGCTTATTTATTTTATTTAAACATTTGTTTTAACAACAGAAATACAATAAATTCAGATATTTATTTTACCTAATATATGTGGTGCAATAATTGTCCTATATAGCTTTAATGAAAATAAGTCAGTCTCGGTTGAATTACATAAAGCAAAAATAATAAAAGGATATAAATTTAAATAATATGTGCATGAATAACAAGTATAAATACATAGAGTTTGACATTTGAAAGAACTAATTATATTCTATTTCATTATGAAAACTTAAATAGTTTAATTTTTAATAGAAAATAAGATAATGAGTATACAATAAGTAATATTATACATTTAGGTATAACTTTAGAAACTCATGATACTGTTCAACAATTATTTTTTCTATTTATTCAAAAGATATATAACGTAATGTGTTTATGACGAGATCTTTTTAATCGAGTCCATATTCTTATCCATATTATCTAGATATATTTAACTGTTTGTTGCTATAATACAATCTAAAAGCCATGTGTGAAACTATGAGTGTTTTTTTAAAATAATTAGTTAACAAATCAAGTTATTAAAGCGTTGCTTTATCGAATAATAACACTATAAACATTTTGAAATTATATCATATGATTTTACATTAGGTACCCATAGACATATGACGTTGGCACGAGACACTAAAGCGCTTATACTATAATATTTTATGCACAGCTGTACAGTTGCAGTAAATAGGAAATATATAAAAGCTGATGTACCGAATTACAAATAAACTGTTACTGGATGCAAAAAAAGCTGTAATCAATACACCACTTGTAACCAACCGCGGGGTAGGCAGAGAACATCAAATCGATATACGAAACTCTATGCGTATGAAGGTAAAGTTGATATTTCATTGAAATGTTATAAAACATGTAACTTTGCTCGCAATTTATGCAGATTTCATATTCGTAAAATTTATCGTCGACGTAACGCGATAGAGCGGCCGCGCTACGCGTTGCGGTGCCCTGTATTTGATTTGTTATTGTTATAAAGAATTTTATCGGTTCTAAATTTACACTATTGACTATCAGTTGTACGTAAAAATACCGCCGGTTAATACAAATATAACACTTTAGGTTTTGCACGCTGTTTCAGCAAATTACAGCACTAAAATATCCATAATAAATCTAATACACAAATATTATGGTTTCTTTAAAAAAAATAGTAAACTTTTGTTCGAGATTTTAGTAATAGTTATGCAAGAAGCATATCGTGAGCATTTTATTCCCTTTAGTTAAATTAAACAGCCGTACACAAAATTGTACACGGTAAAATTCAATTTTATTTGACAAGAATGGTTTTACTGATTAGGTCTAGTCTAGAATCGAACCCGAGGCATACGACAAGAAGATCCTCCAAAACGAACGTATAAATAAATAAGAAAGATTAATTATATCAGGCGAACTGTAAGCTGGCACATAGAAGCGTAGCAACTTGACTGACATTCCCGCGGGAATCCAATAAGCTACCCCGCGGGAACATTTGCGGGATTGCGGTCTTCCTAACGAAACTCTTAGGTGTTTCACTTTTGTAATTGCTTCGGTTTGTTGATGAGAATTTTTCCGCTATTAATACAATCTGTGTTAACGGACGGGTCTGCTATTTGAAAGCGTCAAGTTTAATCACAGATTAGGGTCCTTTTTATCGAAAGAAAGACTTTTTTGCTAGAAAACCACTTAGATAATTCAGTCCACCGCTTTTTTCAGCTGGATTTTACTCACCATGGGGTGAAGAGTGGAGACAGATTGACTAATATATTAAATACTCGTTATGCAGAGGTTTAGACATAAATATGTAAAATTTGTTACTGTTTTAATAAACCTACATTATGATTTTTATCTCACTAAGAGCATTTCTAATGGCGTCTTGTAAATATCTGTAAAGGCTTAGTTTTTACTATAGGATATTTTGATTCTGATTAACCTCTGAAATCCTATAGCACGTATAAAGCATTGCTTTTAAGCTTAATACAAAGCCGGTCTCGTCTGCCTGTGCAATGCGCGGTAATGCGACTCACGATAGACAGGCGTGCTGCCACCTCGGCGCCAAATGCATCGTTGCAGGCACTACTTAAAATACTTTATTCTACATATTGTTCAGAATATTTTGTTTATATGAAAAATTATCTTTACCTCTACGTAATTTTGCAATAACATTACATTACAAAGATAGTATGAATATTCCTAAATTAATGAATAGAGAATTGACACCTTGATCGCATAACGCTATTTAGAAGTATGACTCCATCTTTTTAAATAAGACAAAACATTAATTATATCATTGTAATGTCATAACTGGATATCTTAATTCGTTGACAAAAATGGAACATGGTTCATGAATAATACTAGTTCTTTCTAATAACTTAGCGTGAGCAACCTCTGAGGCCGTTCACATTGACATTTATTTGACTCGTGCGTTATGCTGATAGCTCAAACTTAAGGTAGCATATTGAAGTCGTGTACTGTATTCCGACTTTAATAATATCAACTACATGATTTGATTCTATCAGCGGATGTCTGCCCAGGAATAAAATAAATGACACAATATTATTGTTGTAATCAATTTATAGTTAACGTAATATCTTGCTAGTATTGTTTGGAGCTACCAAACAAGGTAACTAAGCAAAAAAAAATAGTATTCTTTTAGTCTTAGCAAGATAACACCGTAGTACTATATCTGATAGTCAGTACAGTGAAATAGAATAACAACAGTAACTGGCGAGAAAATTATAATCCAAGAGCAGTTGTTAATGGCATCTTGAAAGTCTCGAAAGCTGAACGTTTAATTCTAAAACCAAAAAATTAAAATATTAGTGATTTTACATGTTTAACATAAACCTACCTTTAACATAACCGCTCGATTACTGGATATATATTAGGTAATTCCGAAACGCGATACATTTATGCATGTCATTGTCGCAGATGTTAGTGAGTGTATAGTAATTTACTCATACCTTTCACTCAGGTATTATTGGTCTGTCCTATCACTAATACTTATGGAGACAAAAAATATTTTAGTTATCTTAAATAACCTAGCTGTTTTCCAGAATGTCTAACTTCCATATCATACCAGTAACATATCTAGTATAACGTTATAAAACAGTTTCAATATTAGATGTTCTTGTGGAGTTGTCTCTGAAAACACTGAACCAATTTTCATGAAACTTGTTATTATGGAAGTGACACATTTAAATTGTCGCAGGGTTATAACTATCTAATATTGGATATTCTCTATAAGCTCTCGGTCGTCACACTCGTTATTGACTCGTATTGACTTATAAACATTGAGACACTGTAACATCATTTATACAGTACTTGCGTACAACTTGATAGCCTTTCAATACTTGTGTTCGTTAATAATATTTTTTATTAAGCTTTATTAATAATAGAAAAATATTCTTGTTTCAGGTAAAAGAATAATGTCCAGCTTTTTATTAATTTCAGGGTAAATATAATTACGTAAGTATGTATGACCAAAATTATTATGTTTATATTTTATTTCGACTTAAAATAAAATTTATTTGTCCCGTGGAAAATATCTTCTTTTTGCTCTTGTTTATGTCATAAACTGAGATTCTGCTTGATGTTTCACGACCTGCTACTTGCCTGACATCAACCTCTTTAACTGTCTTCGTATGGCCTTATTTATATCTAGTCATTGATAGCTATATTATAATTACTTTAAGATTTTCCACTACTTTCGTTATTAGTTATTATTTTAGAATCAGTATTAACGAACTCATAACATCTCGGAACCGTTCCGTACTTATAAATAATTACAGAAATGTTACAGAAATATCTTTAACATTTATCTCATATACACAAAATACCGAAAAATATTTTATAATTTTTATTTTATTAAATAGAAACCCGATAAACAATCATTGTTTTAGCTCAGGTCTTAATAATTGATACAAATAAACTAAAGTAAAAGTATTACGAGACATTAAAAGATAAAACAATTTAGACTATATTTTTATGTGAGAAGTTAAAAAACATATAATTAGAAAATAGGCCAGAAAATTAAAAGTCAAACATTTAGATCTTAACGATGGCACGGCTTACCAACTTTAACTACAAGAACCATCGAAGCTTTATGAAAATTACCAAAAATCAGTCAAGTCGTTTAAAGGAAAAAAAATGCAAACATACACATATACATATACAATTTTTTTAAATTTAATCATAAACATAATAAAGAATATTGTCAGTAAAATTTCGTGTTAACGGTTACAAATTTAGCTTGGCGTTACGATAGCTACAACAAATGTGATGATCGTTAGTGAAAATATTACCGAGACCCAGATTAGTCTGGGAAAATGGAGGGCAAATCGGAGCACGGTAGACTGGCAAAAAATGAATATATTTGCTGCAACTTTGGTGGTACATCAAATTTTTCTTATATATTCTTAGACAGTGTATCTATACTTGTACTAGCTTGCTTTATTTTTACGATACCTTGGTTCATTCACACAAAACAAAAAGCTATGAAGCAATGATAGCTTAGTTAAGACGTATTCAAGAACCACGTCGATAGACTTAGTTTCGTATTTTAGCATCTAAGTAGAAGCTTTCGGTGAAAGAAAACATCTTGATAAGAGCATAGCATAGCATAGTTTTTAAATCTCTAAATCCGCTAGGCTAGCGACTACTCGCAAGTTGAAACGACAAATATCTGTTGGTGTGTTCCGGTTGATGCATCTGAGAGTCAGTCCCCTCTAAGTTTAGCGCGTTTACCATCTTATACCACGTTGCCATTCAACAACAAATGAGATTTTGATAAAACATTAACATTTCTAAAGTATATCAAAAACGGTGCTTTTGCCCAGGACGTGAGGTACAGGATAAATGCAGGGTAGATAAAATAGCGAAAGGTATGCGGTGTCGCCAATGAATCTCAATTAAATATTGACATTACTGGGATAGCTTGAACAGAAAAGCATAATGATAGTAGCTTTTCAGAAGGTCTCTACCAGAAATAGTGACGTATAAATCGGTTCAGCCATTTCGGAGATTGGACGGTACGTACAACAAACAGTTCTATTTTATTTATGTGTATATATTATACCTTTAGAATTTATTTCGTCGTAGGGAATGTATGTCAATCATCTAAAAATGTTATATTACCCACAAACTTTCCAACTATCGAATTTCGAACATACATTTTACATCGCCATCTCCTAATCATATCTAAACAGTATGACGTTTAATTAATTAAGCGTTAACTTAACGTCAGTTTAACTTGAGGTTAACCTCTAAGTTTTATCAGCCTTCAATCAGATCGCAGTCTTTATTCCAATTAAGGTCGGGGCGGCAACAGCTTAACGAATTAACCCGACAAATCAACCGGGCTTTAATAAATCAGCAAATACGTTGAACTCACTCAATTTAATTAAATTAATTAACGAGCGCGTTTACACCGTTGAGGTTAAGGTGCGGTCTGCGGTCTCAGCGTTGAGCGTCAAGCGTTTTAAAGAATTAAATAACCATTATTATTTTGGTATGGATATACAATATCACATTCACGGTCATTTAATTAAAATTGATCGCGTGATAAAATTGTATTCGTGACGTCTCGCAAAATAGGACTTTCTTATATTTAGCCAAGAGGTCTATCATACATTCTTTGTTAATTAGATGAAAAGTTAACTTTTGTGTAGTCCTTTATGAAAGCCTCTTCGTATTTTGGTGGCATTTGTAGTTGTGTAGTTTTGCTTTTTGTTAGATATATATGAAATAAGTATCTTTATTCTGATTCGTAGGGGGCTTGTTCGACTTCGAATTAGATTCTGTAATAATATGTTTAAGAGCATATTAATAAATCATTTTGTTTCTACAAAATAACGATTTTAATACTATATGGATAGTTATTGACATCATATGTATACATTAATTTTAAAAGTATGTTCTAACTTATTTACTATCAATGTAAATGAATCTAATATGTTGAAATTTGCAACGCTAAAAATGGATTACTATATTATAATAAAAAAAAACATGGTGCATTTTCTAGCCTAAAATTCGCTAAACACATTTTAATGAAACTGCTTGCATCTTTTAAATCGCTCATACATAATGCCAACGCTCGTAAACTAGCCCAAACGAAAACTTAACCCAACTAATCCCCCATTTATTATAAACGTGCGCGAATGTGTGTTTATTTGTTTGTTTACTGTTATAAGCCCTGTTTATATTAACTTCATGCGTAAATATTTGTAGGCGTTACGGTTAACTACTAATGATAAACTAACAGAACGGAGGATTTACGTTTTAGTAGCTCATTGTTTTGTTACGTCTATCGCTTTTTTTTATGTTACTTCCATGACTTTCAATTGTTAGAGATTTATATCTACATACTAATATGTGAAGAAAAATAATTGTACACCTTTTTAACCTATTTGCCGTTAACGGGTGAACTTGAAATTTGGCATAGTTAAAGTTTATATGGCGGAGAAGTGCAGAAAGCTGTTTATTTTATATAAAATGCATTAGAAGTACATTAAATTAATTAAAAGATGCACTACTCACACTACTGCTTGAATTTTACACAACATATACACACATGTAAATAAAAAAGACATTTTGACAGCCGTCAATAATTACGAAATTCAAAAGAGGTTATGAAGGAGGTTGCTATGCTCGATTGTATGTATTTTTTAACTCTTACCATTTTTCATCCTACATTCAACAATGATATTATAGAATATAACTATTACTGTAATATATTTTTTTTATGGTTAACTCACTTCAAATGATGAATTAATAAAAAATGAGCCAAATAATACTTGGTATAATCAAAATAAGAACTTTGTTCATAACAATAAATCATGACTTAGACCTCCGCAGTTACAATGTTGCAATTCAACCTCATGTATCAACAAAAAAGAATTTATTTTCAAATGTAATGGTACCTAGTATTAAAAACATATTTGTCTTGTATTCACCATTTGATTGTATTGTGCATCCATTACTTTTCCAAACGATGATACTGGACATATCACTATTTATAATATCACCCAGAAATATCACCCCATGGTGTCGTGTAAAATTAATTGAAAATTGTATAATGGGTTGCGATAAATTTCTTTATTTTTGTAAAGTTGTGTTTGTTTAAAATTTGAGCTTTACCACGTGGTTTTTGTTTCCAATTTATAATTAATTTTCATTTTCATTTACACATACATTTTTTTTAAAAGATTATATAATAAAGATCATGGCAAATGGCAAATAACTGAGTAGCCATGATGAAAACCTTTGATTATAGAAGTATATCCTTTCACAAAAGAACTCTAATAAAGTTCAAACTTTAAAAAATCAATTAACTATGGTCGAATGTCGACCACTGGGCGCCCACTAGTTTTTTTTTTTTTTTTTTTTACTTTATTTTTGGCAATCAACCGTTCAGATTATTACTGCCATTGTCACGTAGTCAATAATATTACAAGCGTCGTACGATCATTTCAATATCAAGCGTCGTGTGAATCAATATTCTAACAAGACGGCGGCTCCCTTGTCAGAACCTTGCATGGAGTTTTTGTGACATCTCAGAATTGCATGCTCCGTGGTATTATTTTCCATTCACTTCACTTATGCACAATAAACTAACCATATTACATAAAACACCACCAACTTTATACAATATAGAGTCAAGCAACACAAGATTATGAATAAAATATAAAATCCACTTACATGACAGACTGAAATCCCGCCAAAAACTCCCGCCCACTAGTTATTTTTAAGTGACTTCAAAACAGGAAGGTTCTCTTTTGTTTTAGTACGTATACACGAAACTACACGACCGATCTATATGATTATATTAAACTGGTATAAGCTGCATAAATATGAAAAGGTATTGGTATATGTAATTCTAGTTCATTTCCGTTCCTTATTGGTTTTTTAAACGCTATAAAAAGTATCCTACGTTCCATTCCAAAATAATTAATAAGTATAACAAATTTATTTTATACATACGCACTCTTTTATGTTATACAACTCATTCAAATCGATCAGAACAGGACAATGTTCCTTTTAAATTTTTTATTAGGTTAAAAAGAGCAATGCACTTCCTTTTATGTGAATATACCTTTAATATTTTCTCTAAATAGTGAAAACTAAAGAGACATAAAAGTCTGTCAACATATTAGTTTGATAATTCAATGTGAGGGTTAGAATCACTATTTACATATTTTATATTTCGCATTAATATTATAAAACCAATCCAAATTACATAATAATATGAAAACTTCACCTACTCGTACCTCTCCACTGACTCTTTAAGCGGCATAGTATGTTGATATATAAATATATAAAAATCCAGTGTATAAATCCACGATGAACTCCGAAACTACTTAACCGATCTACATGAAACTTGGCATTCATGAATAATTTGGTGCAACTTGAGAAATAAGATAATGTATATTTCGATTAATGGTCTTAATATTTTTTAAATGGCAAATTAAATTATTGTCAATGTTAATTATTGTATTAATTGTAAGTTTCATCAGTCACTAACAGATGGCGCTTTTAATTGGTTTGTGAGAGATAACTGTAGAACCGATTGTTATAGTCATCTTATAGATGGCGGCACTTTTTCATTTGGAATTTCTTTTTCATCTCTAGTTTATTTTATGGTGTACGTGTTGTTAATCTATTTACCACGTAACCTCGCTTTTTCTGTATCAAGTTTATAGGCTCATTACCCCATAACACCAAATACTTTATCATAATTTTAATTCAACATGTAATTAATAACTGAGCCACAGCAACGTCGGGTCAGTTAGTCTATTTATATAAATCAGGATACAGATACGGAACCTAGTACCCGGATCGTGTTCACTGAACCAAACAGACACGTGTAAATCCCGCATTAACTTATCTGTCAAACGGTAGATTGAACGACAAAAGCGCATTACAGTCAGCACAGACAGCGCTGTCAGCGATGGCGGCTGTCGAGGTCTGTACAGGCCGTATCAAAGTAGAATAATAAAAAAAAGACAATGCGTCTATCAATGTGTACACGCGGATGAAGTGAAACTTCTTTGGCTTATATGTATTAAATCATATATATACTAGCTGACCCGTGGCCACTTCGTTGTGCGGTTAAACATTTGTACTTCTGATGAAGTTATGAGTTTGATTCGTTTAGATGTATGTATTCTGATAGAAATTCGTAATTCTTGTAGATAACAAATATCACTTAATGATGTAAATGTTTTTTTTTATATATAAAAAAACTACTTTTTGTGACTGAAATATAAAAATTAGATATATGCTGGCGGTGACTTTTTTGTAAGCATTATCATCTACAACTTTTCTCTAGAACTCAATCATATATCTGTCATCTTTAAGGCAGCGTTCGTAAGAAACCTTTTCATTGAACCGTTTTTTTTCTGACTTATATTGTAAATCCGACTGCCACAAAAAAGTCTTTTCATTTTTCTGGTTAATATATAGCTTATGACACTTGCACATAATGTGAATTTCTATTAATAAAATAATTTTCAAAATCGGTTTAGTGGATCCAGATATTACCCCCTACAACCTCGGAAACTCAGAAACTTTACGTCTTTATAAGTTATTAGTATAGATGAGACTACTCATACACTATATACTATATACTATATACTATATAAAGTACCGTAGTATGTATACTTAAGTATATATTAACTCTTTTAGTATACTACTAAACCCAGGCATACACTTATCCATACTTACATACACACAAATAACGCATAATATGTAACGAAAATTTTTCCCCACCGTGCCATAGAAATTGTCACTTCAATAAGAATAAAAAATGACAAAATGAACATTATACCTAAGAAAATTATGAATAAATCATATCACGATATTCGAGTGGTTTAACACACGGAATACTGACTCTTTGTCAGCAGGTGAAGACCTGACGTGTAACAACGATTTTTTGTTACTCATTTTTTTTAATACTTTATATGTAAAAAATTACTACCACCATATCTGCCTACCACGCCTATCATAATGTCTTCCATTTGTCGTTCTGAGAATGTGGAATCGCCTCCCATCAAGTGTGTTCCATTCCTCTTACAACATCGGGTCTATCAAACGAGACGTAAAGAGGCACTTTTGCAGGTCGGCATGATGACGACGACTACCGTTGCTATTTAACACCTACATTCGTCTATATTTTAAGACTGTGTTGTACTTTCACATCAGGTAATGTGCCGTTATTTTGCCGAATAAATAAAAAATAGGTTAACGTCAAGATACGTGGTATTCAAAAAACACATTAGCAAAATAAATAGATACAAAGGGACGAGGGCTCCGGTATCAGCTAGTTTGTCGGCGAGGAACATACGGGGATTAACCTGTCCGCGCCCGGATTAAACCGGCTCCACGTCCGGATAAACGTTTACAAGTGTATCGTTTAGTTAACCTTTTCGTCGAGCAACGTTTCGATTCTTAATACCACTTATAGTCGACTGACTTGTAATGATAAAAAAATAATTAACGCTCACTTATTTTTTGCAAGAGTGTTCTTTAGTAATAATTAGAAAATTTATATATTTACTAGCGAGCTCAGCGGACTTTTATAATAAATAATAACCCTAAGAGTCAACCGCAGCGTCTTCTACCGGGGTCATCTGTAAATCTAAACCATTCTCGAATCCACTGGTATACACATACAAAAAAAAATCATCAAAGGCGATCCATCCTGTTAGGAGGACTTCGTCGTCGAAATCTTCTTGCGCCCCCCGTCAGGGGGGATGCGGGGAGTCCGTCCCAGGATAGCTCCTCTTACGGAAGTATCGCATCGCCACCCTTAATTGAGGGTGTGTCATGTTGACGCATTTCTTGCGTCTTGAGTGGGCGTCGGGGGTGTGACTCGGTGAGTCGCACTCTGTGCTTGTTTATCGTTGGCGACTGTTTTCGGGCCTGCGTGGCCGGGCTGCTATTGCATAGCGTACCTAGGCAAAAACTTTGTCCAGGTTGTAGGGACACAATGTAAGCGTGTAAGGCAGAGTGCATGGTAAGCAAATAATTATATGAGAGCGCGACGTATGAACGGCGAGTCAGTTACTGCGCGCTGGCCCGCACGAAAGGTCGTAGAATCGGGGAATACAAAATTAAACAACGCAAGTTCAAGATTGCATTTTTATTAAATAATCCTATTCGTGAGGACCTTCTACAGCCAGCAGGAGCAGTACTCAATTGGAGGTCAACATCTAAACCGACGACTCCGAAAAGGTACGCCATGAATGCCTTCTCGGCATCTGATCCGGGTTGCTCTTCTTTGATCGCGGCGGCTTTTCTGATGATAGTTTTCAGCGCCTTTTTCCGGCTGGCTTCCGGCGACTGATCTTCCGCTGGTTGCGGGGGCGGCGTGCTTCTTCGGGGAATCGGGTCGTTCGCGGGGGCCATAAGGTTTCCCGCGGCCGTTTCTTCAACCATCTGTGGTTGCTGTTGAGCCACGCTCGGGCGCGTCTTGCGCCCGGAGTCACCAGTCCGGGCGACGGTTCCGGCGCGGCGGTTGCGGATCTCCCGTTTAAATACGGGATAGAATGTCAGGCTATTCGCTGGATGGGCGCCCCCGCAGTTCGCGCAGGTGGCGGGCTACTCCCTCGGGCGTTCACAGCTCGCGGCGGGGTGGGGTCCTCCGCATCGCACGCAGGCGATCTGTCTGTGGCAATTCTGGGAGGCGTGGCGGAATTGTTGGCACCGGTGGCATTGAGCCGGCCGGCGCTTGCCTCGCCACGCCTCGATGGACATTCCGGTCATTGGTAGCAGGTCGTTCACGTTGTAGATGGCCGGTATTAAGCCGGGCGTTCTTTTTAGGACCACGTGGTAGATACACCCCCTCCTACCGCCGTGTCCGTTGATCTGCCGCACATACTCCGCTGTGAACCCCCTCACACGCAGAGCTTCAGTTATGACGGCAGGGTCCGTCTCCATTGGTAGGCCGCGGATTGCGACCTTTAGATTTCTTTGCATTGGGGGGGTGTATGTAAACCACTCCACCCCCTCTTGCTTCTCTAGGTGGTCTTGAATAACGCGGAATTCTTTTGCGTCCGCGGGGATGAAACGGATCCCATCCCCGTACGCACGGGCATTCACGGGTCTTCCGAGTCGCTCCGCCAGTTTCGCGAAGTGCTGGGTCCAGTTCGGCAGATCTTCGACGATAATCGGCGGATATCGCGGTCCCTTTTCCTCGGGCGACGCGGGCGTTTCAATTTCAACCGCGGCGGCAGCACTGTCGTGCGGTGCCTGCAGTTTAGGGTTCCGCGGGTGCGTAACCGGAGTGGTTTGCGGATCGCGCGCTAGAGGCGCCGCGATCGACGCATAAGAGGGCTGCTCGCGGGCAGCCCTTCGCGGCGGAGCGGGGGTGGGTGTGGGTGCGCACACCTGCTTCGCTGGGGTTTCGATTGTCAGCTTGGCTTGAGGCAGGATGTCTTACGCAGGCGCGGGTGATGTCGCGCGACTCGCGGCGGGCCCTGCATCGGGATCGCTGCGCTTCCGGCGCAGCGCTCGACCGAGCGGATTGGACGGCGCGTCGGGAATCGCGGGGAGCGCGAGTTTACCGCGAGCGGCGCTTGCGAGCGCGGCTGCGTCGATCGCAGAAGGCAGTAAGCCCTCGGATGTGGCCTCGTGGATGCGCAGGTACAGCGCCATCCATCGGAGCATCCCTTCCGACAGGGCCCCAGATAAAATTAGCTGGGCGAGAGTGAGAATGTCACTCTCGTATGCCACTGTCGTAGAGGACGCCCTGCTGGGCGGCAGCTGCAGCGCCGGAGGTCGACGGTTGAGGTGCAGGCACGGAGGTGCGGAGTCCAGTGTGATTAGCAGAGGTCGATGTTGAACACGAGGCAGCAGGGTCCGTAGGCAGGCTAGGAGTCGTCGGGTTTTCTGGTTGGCCCTGAAAAGGGCCTTTTGATCGTCGGCTCGCCTAGGATGATGAAGCCGACGAGGTAACGCGTGAAGAACGCATTGTCGCGCAGGTCGGAGTAAGCGGCACTCTAGGACGACCTCGTACGCGGAAGACAACGGAGCGAATCCAGGAGGACTTCAGTGACGTACACACGGACAGAAGCATTATTTTTATAAAAATAAAAACAAGAAAATGCTATAATTCCACCCAAAAACTCACAACAAACCTTAAACAGTAGTAAATATACAATATGAAAGCTCGTGTTTCACTAAAGACTAAGTTTCTGGAATTCATTGTCTTAACTCTGCCTTCGCAATATATCCTTGATAATTTAATATACGTTCGCAACAGTACGTTCAAGCAACCCGTTAAACGATAGTAATGTCTGGATATGATTATTTTTTTCAAAACTGACAACGGTATTGACCTAAGAGGCCGTTGCGGCTTCACCAGATTATTAAGACGAGCGCTTGAGATACTTTACCTCCTTGCAATAAGTCCAAGGGTGTACGGCACACCTCGGCTTCGGCTGTTACCGTGGTTACGTAAAATTACTCTCTCCCTCTCTAAATATATATTCTAAATTGATTGTGAAACATGGCCTCTTTTCTTTTAATCTATACTTCTATACTATCTTATAAAACTGAAGAGTTTGTTAGTTTGAACGCGCTAATCTAAGGAACTACCGTTTCATTTAGAAAAATTATTTCCGTGTTAGATAGCTTATTTGTCGAGGAAGGTTATAGATTATATATCATCACGCTAAGACCAATAAGAACGGAACATCAATGATAAATGTTTCAATTTTTTTTTCCATTTGAGAGTTTCCGTTGTATGTTAACTTTAGCCCAAAGTAAGGTGGACGAAGTTGCGGGCAGAGGCAAGTAAAATATATATAAGTTAAATATGAACCCGATCAAGTCTCTTGCCAGCCGTTCTCCATGGCTGGGATATATTCTGAAGGAATGCTAGTGTTTTAACGTCCATAAGTACCTTCTCAGGGTACTTATGTTCTAAATGTATCCATATTTCTTAGACAACTGAAAATGGTATAGAAAGTACTAATATTTTCACAGTTAGTAAATTTTGTGGATGTGTTTCCCTCATACTATTATAAAATTAAACAGAAAGGACTAGTTACCAACCAAACACGTAATATATCGTACTTTATGATGAAATTTCTAGAGAAAATCTTCGTGGTTCAGTGAGTTAGTGTTAAAACTATTACGTGTTAAGTCGGCAATGATTAAAAGACATTCCGAGAGTTCCTTTCGTAATGAAGCGTCTGTGAAGCTGTGTCGAGATTTAATCTGGAAAGTTTGAAACGCTAAACAATGGCCGTTATACGAATATACCTAGGAGAAACTTGGAACTGTGTTGGGCTGCTTCTGGTTCAGTTCTATTTTATATCTGACTAGCTGTGCCCGTGATTTCATCCGCGTACCCCTTGATTTACAAAACAGTGAACAATAAAGGCATCTGAATGTAGTCTAATTACTATCTACTTTTCTCTACTTATCTTTACTAAGTCTCGTCGACATTAAAATTACAATAACTTTGATCGGTCGAACCGATTTTAGTCAAATAAAGACTAAATGTTACTCAAAGATAGGCTTTATGGTTTTTTTAAAGGTATTATTACCATGAAGGTGGTTCTTTAGCAGTGATGCATGTTCAGACAAAGAGACAGACAGACATTTCTAAAAATGATTGAAGTATATTTTATTACTTATTCCTAGATTTCTGCAAAAATATTTCTACAAAAATCTACAAAGTTAGACACGTTAGATATATATTGTTATTATAGTTACAGATGAAGAAGATATTCTGGAAGGTCAAAACTAGTTCTAGATAAATCCCTGTTTAACATTTACTTAAATCAAAAGAAGTTTAATTGCTTAATTTTAAAATTGCCTTTAGTTTCTTACAACTGATTTCTCACGATATAAGAATTGCACACAACGCGAATACAAACCAAAAACCATGTCTCCCAGCACGTATATAGCCGCTATATTCTTATAGACAATATCTCATTTAGACTTAAAAGTAAATAATAATGAAAAATTAATACACCACGATTTAAAAGAACAAGAAATTAATGATCTTTCCGCATATTAGTCTCACGTGTGTGAAATTTAACAACAAACAGGTCTATTTCACTTTTTTTCTTATTAGATCCTACTTGCAATAGAACATATTTTTTGTTCTGTATTCTTATTTTTTAACATAATTGTCGTTATCAGGTCTTTGTACAAAATGTCAATCCTTTTGCTTATCGGGAAGATTTTGAATACTCAATTATATAATTATACTGGAGCCGAAATGCAAGAACACGAATTAACAGAAACTTTGTATTTTTTTATTTCAAGACTTCTTATAGATAATTTAACTCAAATATGATACATAAAGAAAATCAATAATGATTAATATCTGACAGAAATACTGTATGAGTTTTGATATGTCAACATAAAAATTCCTTATAGTTATTAGAGAAGGTTTTTATAAAAAGAGATGTAACGCAATATTAAGCCATCTTGGGACGAGAATAAGTTGTTTTATTATGTAACGGTTATTACTACATAGAATTCTCTCAAACTATTCAGTAATTTGCGAAGCAATGACAAGCAGACATTCCTGGCGATCCTCCCGCGATGTAATGTAAATGTGGGCCGCGCGACGCGCAGACCTAATCTCTAAACTTTGTTACTGTGAACATAATAAGTACAGTTCTTGACTCGTGCTCAACTTACTTTGGATTACTTATCACTGAGCAAGTTTCTACAGGAATTCACAACATTAATTTATAGTCGCGTAAGTTTAAAGAACAATAAAAAAAAAATATTCCTATGAATTTACTCATTTAATTTTTTATTTTTTCGAACTGACTACGCTATTGACCCAGCAAGGCCTTAACAGCTTCACCGGACTACTACTCGTTTAATTTTAATGCTGTATCATATTGATTACTGTATTCTATATTTTCCTTGCTTTTAATTACTCGCATAAAAGTAATTTATTATCTGGACATTGAAATTATTCATAACAGTATAAAATATCTTCATTGTATTTATGTGTATTGTATTATCGTATATCTATAATGGAAAAATGAAAAAAAAACCGCGGGTAGATCATATTTTGAGAGTTTTATACTTTCTTAAGGCCCTAAATATGTTTATCTATTTCAGTACAATATATGTTGTCAATGGTAGAGTCCGTACCAAAAAATAATCAAATGTCACTTTTTATTATTACCAATAATACATACTCCATATAAGATGATTTTTTTTTGTAAATATATATCCCTGAAATGCTTGTAAACTATCTACAAGATTATTAACCATCCCAGTTGGCGTGAAATAAGTAACGACTCTATTTCGCTGAGCCCAGTCCGCCGTAGGATTTCAGAGTTAGGTATATGGTCCTGCCATTTCACACGAAGTATAGATCGTAAGCATCTCATGTGAAAGACATTAAGTTTTCTTATGTCGCTTCTATAGAGGCACCATGTCTCAGACGCATAAAGCAGTATAGGAAGTACAATAGCTTTATACACAGCGATTTTAGTGTGTAATTTCAGATCGTGAGAATCCCAAACTCTGGTTCGTAATTTTCGGAAGGACCAGGCAATTTTCGATATCCTTGAAGAGATTTCTGTCTCTAGACGGTTATCGCAACGAATATAACTGCCTAGATATCAGAATGATGGTACTTCATCGAGAATCTTACCTTCCAGGATTATCGGTGATGAGTCTAGTCTATCGCCACATGGTGGTTGTTTTAATACCTGGGTTTTATAGACGCTTATGACTAAACCAAACTTAGTACAGGAATGATGTAAGCGATAAAAGTACTGCATAATAGCAGGGTCTTCCGTCATCAAACAAACATCATCTGCGTATAGGATGTCAAAGACGGATACGTCTTGCACCATGCGTTTGGATCTGAAACGACTTAAATCAAAGACGCTCTTGTCTGTTCTAACTTGAAGTTTAATCTGTTCAGCATAACCCATGGATGCATCCCTCATTACAGCGGCAAAATAGACAGCAAAGAGGGTAGGGGCCATGACGCATCCCTGCTTAACGCCGCTAGTCACAGAAAAAGGGCCCGTATAATCGTTATCATGTTGCACCCTTACCGTCATGCCCTCGTGGAATTGGCGTATAAGGTTTATAAACTTTTATAACAACCGATTTTGTCAAGTACGATCCAAAGAGCACATCTGGGAACTCTGTCGAACGCTTTTTCTAGTTGATAAAACACATGTATAGCGGACGTCGTTGTTCTATGCTCTTTTCTTAGAGTTGTTTTACCACAAATATAGCGTCCACAGTCCCCCATTCGGGCGAAAACCATACTGAATTTCTGGCAAAATACCCTCGGCCAGCTTGCTTAGTCGATAGTTCAGAATATGGGCCAAGACCTTACCAGCCGCACTGAGTATAGTTAAACCTCTGTAAGATCCACAGTCAGATGGGTCTCCCTTACCTTTGTAAATTTTGTAAATAAAAGCATCTTTTCAGTCTTGCGGCACTTCTTCATACTGCCATATCTGCAAAATTAGTTCAATAAGACAATTCTGAACATTGGAGCCACAGTATTTGTATATTTCAGCTGGCAATGCGTCATGACCAGAAGCCTTTCCATTTTTGAGGCGTCTAATTGCTCGAAGAAATTCGTCAAAAGATGGTGGGTCATCAAACTACGTGGATGTGGGCACAGTTTGGAGGGAATCAATATATGTTAAATCCATGGAGTGAGTTGCTGGTTTTAGTATTTCACTAAAGTGTTCAGCCCAGTGATTTAACACTTCGTTATGCTCTGTCAGTCATCTTAGCTTGTCTCTGGAGTAAATCGGTACGGTTTTATTATACCGAGGGCCAAAGATCATCCTAAGGCTCTCATAAAATTTTCCATTTTGCTTCGTGTCTGCAAGATGTTGTAATTCTATCGCTTTTGCCGTCCACCAACGATTTTTAAGTTCACGAACTTTTGACTTGAGTTCTCGTTGAATGGTACTTCTTTGTGGAGCACTCGATGAATTTTATAACAGACATCTTGACTTGCTAATGAGCTTAATTATTTCGGCATCGGAGTCATCAAATCAGTCCTGATTTTTCTTCTCTGGCTTTCCGACCGTACGTCTATCAATTTCGTAAAGCGATTGTGATAAGCAGCGCCATTGCTCATTAATCGGAGCCTTTATGTCAAGTGGGACTGTAGCAAAATCAGAATTAAGTTGTTGTTGTAGCCGCTCAGAGGTAGCAAGTTTGGAATATGCCAGTCGAGTTGGCACTTTATGTTCTGCACGATGAAGAGGTTTGTATCAAAAGCGAATTTTTGATCTTATTAGACGATGATCAGTCCAACCATTTGCGCCTCGCATTGCTCTCGTAATAAGTACATCTCTGAGGGCCGTTTTGCGTACGATCACGTAATTAATAAAATGCCAATATTTAGAGCGTGGGTGCATCCAGGACGTTTTAAGCTTATCGGCTAAACGGAAAAAAGTGTTTGTAACACAGAGGCCGAACTCTATACACAAAGACAAGTAATTCGCCATTAGAATTGCATTTACCAATCCCATGTCGCCCCAGACCTTGTTTCCAGATGTTACTTTGAGAACCAACGCGAGCGTTGAAGTCACCCATAAGAATGATTTTATCGCTGGATGGTATATTCTGTAAGACTTTTCATAGATCATCATAAAACTTTAACTTATCCTCCTCGCCATAAGACATAGTGGGAGCATATACACTTATTAAGTGGAGATATCTTTTGTTATGTGTGTGAAGTCTAAGAGTCATTATCCTATCATTTATACTCTTAGGTATCTCGGCAAGTGATCTAGCCATACTAGTTTTGATGGCAAAGCCGACGCCACTACTTGCTTTATCACCTGCGGGTTTTCCAACCCAGTAGTACGTGAAGCCCCCACGGTCCTCGCAGAGCTCCCCGCTGTCGGCTAGGTGGGTCTCGCTTAAAGCTGCTATATCAATTTTGTATTTAAACAATTCCCTGGCAATAAGAGCAGTTTTACGCTCGGGACATAAGTTGGTGGGGTTATCCAGGAGGGTACGAACATTCCATGTCGCAAAGTGTAAGCATGATTTAGAATAAGTTTTTCCCTTACTTATCTTTCGACCGCAAAAGATCGGTACCAGATGGCCGCGGTTAGCCATCTGGGTGTAAAGTGAGACGGACTATGTTTAGGCCACCTTTTATAGGCCCCTCCCCTGTGCAAAGGTAAGCAGAGTGATCCTAAATAGAGCTGCTCAGACATCAGATGTGCTGCCGAACTCGAAATCCCGTCTCAGTCAATTCCAAGAGCGACCACTCTCATCTGACCGCCTATGTGCAGAGCAACAGCTAGGAGTCAAGCACACCGTAACCTGAAATCCCACCACCACTACTCCATCGCCATAGGGCTTATACTCGGAATCCAAAGTCATGCAAGGTTCATCTGCGCGTGAATTGATTTAAGTGGTTAAGCATTTGCGCTCATGCAAACCCACTCTCTCGTCCAGTTCTATCAGGACCCGATGGACCGGTTGCCCGGTACGACCGGTGATAGTCAGGATGCAGTGAGTTGGCTGCCATGCATTTTGGTCCCCGATTGGCGCCAATTAAAGGCATCTCACATTGCCGAGCAGTAATTACCCCCATGGCATCAGAAACAAAGATCTCTTCTACCATAGTAAGCTTAGCTTGAGTTGCAGGGGAGTTATTAAATTGATGGGTTATACCGCCATCAGCTATTACCCTTAGTTACCTTTTACGACATCCATGGGAAGAGAGGGGGTGGTGCTATTCTAAACCGGCACCCACACGGTTGAAAAACATATGTAGTCACTATATAAATCTAAATGTTTTATCCGTATATTCAATATTACAACACGTAGGTTTGCATTTTTTTATGTCTTTATAACATTTATTTTACTAAAACTGACCACTATATATTCAGCTTTATGTATACGTTAGGACTATTACGTTTTATAATGCAATTCAACACTATGAAAGTCACGTGTTGGTTGCTAGTACCTATAGTATAAAAATTTTAAAAAATGAATGGAGTCGTATTTTTCTTAAGAGTAGGTATATCTCTAGCTTTCGTGGAATTATCCCAAGAAAACGATTTTATTATCTGTGTGAACTATAAGACCTCTTGCCGCTAATTTTATACTCATTTTCAGAGTTAATTTGTATATGTTTTAATATGTTTATTTTAAGGCCGCCTACCTGTTAAGTAGTGATTAAAGAGAGATAAGGCACGGTTGACCTCAAGTGATCATTGTAATAAACCTTTTGTTCAGGATTGTTTTCATAGCGGTGCGGCGCTCGGTGCGGCGACAGGTTGTTACGACTAACTCTGTTACGAGAGAAAAACACGTGAAATTTTTTATTGAATAGGTTAATAATAAATTTTAACATAACAATTACTTTAATTGTAGGATTGATACTTTTCGATTTATACACTTATTTACACACGCGATGTTTGTATGTGACATTTTTTTCATCGTAAATAGTTATTAAAACATCTTGATTGTGTTGTTTTTCTTGTGCGATAACATAGATGGTTTTCAGTTATAGTTATACCCGACAGATACTGCATTCAAAATACAATTTATTTATAAATTTTTCTTTTACATTTTTATTTAAAACTTCTTTCATAAAAAACAATGTTTTTGTTTGATTGAAGTCGAGCGTATTTGTCTCTATACCTATAACGTCTATAGCGCCGTTTCATGAAATTTGTTGTTAACAGGTGATTGATATGAATTTGTGGCATTTGTAATACAAGAAACCGTTTAATAGTTTGAACGATATATTCTATTTGCAATAATTTCAAACGTTTTAGCCAGTGTAAAGAAGATGAAATACTACAGAGCTAAAGAGACCTTAAGTTAATACAAAATTTGATCCAAATTATTACAACTGTTGCTAAGCTACATGAAATAAATTTATACACATGAAAAATATTCTGTTAAGCTATATTACTGTAAAGTGTCAGCTAAATCCATCCAGTAGTATTTATGTGGAAAATTAATCAACATTCACCCAACTTACAGACATCACATTTATAATATTAATTGGATAAATATATTTTTTTTTTAGCAACTGCTTCTCTGTTCATAAGTCTCTCGTAAAAACACCCTCAAGACTGTTACACCTACTATAACTTGTAACTGTAAACCTATTATAACTTGGAATGTAATAGCAGTTTATATACCTACCATATGTCTATACATTTTTAAAAACAATATGTATATTTTTTATTTCTATTATTCTTTTTATAGGCATAGCGTAATGTTAACATTTAGTAAAGACTAGCTGTACCCGCGACTCCGTTCGCGTAGAACCTAATGTAAAGAAACAGTGAATAATAAAATATTCTGAATGTATTAAGTCCATTTACTTATCTCCCTTTCTCTCGTACTTAACTCGGGTCGTCATTAAATTTACAATAAATTTTGATAGACTGAATTTTAATTAAACTAAGACTAAATGTTAATAAAGGATATGCCTTATGATTTTCTTGGCGAGGTTTCATCGTGAACATAGTACTTTAGCAATAATGCGTGTTCAAACAGACAGACAGACATTTCTAATAATGATTGAGATATATTTTATTACTTATTCCTAGACAACTGCAATTTTTTTTTTCACAAAAATCTAAAAGTCCAGATAATTTAGATAAACATTCTTAATATATGTATAGAAGATATACATGTGTTAAATGCATGACTTAAATTACATTTGTTAAGGTTTGTCTAAGTGATGTTATAATTTAGTCAAATAAATGTCGGAACTGAGAACACTCTTTTATAAATGTTCCCATAATCCCATTTCACGTTATGGGGTAAATGAGACCAAATAAATATGACAAGGGTGACCAGGAGGCGTCGCGTCGGTAGACCACACATTTACTATATGATTTAGTGGGACACGGATATAAAATAACTTGAGGGCGTACCGCCGAATGAATTACAACATTGAGCGCACTTATCACTAATGTAAATTATATATGTTAGGCACAGTTTTATAAGGTAATATTAAATAATATGTTTTAAAATTAGATATATCGTATATCTTGATGTTTTTCGAATTGATTGATTCTACCAATTCAAAGCAAATAACTTGTGATGATAATAATACCTAGACAATTATTAATAACACAAGGGAATTTGCTACTAGAAATTAGTTAAAACGAAAAAAAATCACAAAGAATAAAATCTCGATTATGATAACGATTTTCGAGTCGATTTATTGTGTGTGCGCTTCGATTATCACCACACCGCTCTATCTGCTACTGCGAGTTTATTTTTTATAGGTAACGGTTATAAGAAATCCTAAATTGTTCCACCTATTTCCTCAATATTCAAAATTAGTGTTTTTTTTTGCACACGTCGTCACAAAATTTACTTATGAGTGTAGTGAAATTATCTCCTAATAAAGATAAATAGAATATATACTATAATGTCTCGTACCCCATCCAGTAAGTAAACAAATAGTTATGTGTTATGTTTGTGTAGCACGTGTTGACTTATGAGTCACTCTCAGCTAAGAAATGAGGAAATAACAATATGAGGAAGGTTTTGTATTATATCTGAAGTTATATCACAATTATGGATAAGATGTTATAACGTTTAAATAGAAAAATCATATAAAGCTGTTAGTGACCGCGGCTTCGCATGCATTTATTAATATCTGATATTTATGTTCAGTATGAATGTTAATAATTTTAAGGGGTGTAAGGGGTGTCGAGTAACATTTTAAAACTTGAGACACCCAAGCCAACCTCACCTGCACATGTTGCACCCTGCTGAATAACTAACGAGGCAATGGCGAAAGCGGGGTGGTAGGTTTTTACAGCCTGACTGGTTCGCAACCATGTATATGGCGAAAAAGCCCATCATAGTGACTCGCTTCAGCGCGTCGCATTTCGGGATCAACCTGTGCATATTCAGTACCGGGTGACTTTCGTCATTATGGCCGGCATGACAGCAGCGACCGGCGATGGATAATCTGTCTTTCGGTGGTTGCCGATGTTTTTGGATTGTACTATGCTTAACATCAGGCATAGTGCAGTCACTATGTCGTGCTTCGAATGAACGCCAGGCGTCGCCCTACTATAGAGAGGCTACTGGGTACACGACCAACAACCTCCCCTCGTCAGCCTCACCAGTGCAACGAGGAGATGGGGGGCCCCGCCCCATCCCCTCAGGTTTGGCGACGGTTTTGGGAGGGTCGGGCATTACGCCTCGCCCCTCCCGCTGCCCTTCTTTGGCGGAGAGGACCACTTCTGGGATCGACCTCCCGGGCCCTCTCCGCCGCCTCCTTCTGTGAGATGACGGTCTCGCAGAAGGAGGCTACAGCAGCCCAGACGTCCTTGCTGCTGAGCATGGCCGAAACCACGCCCGGCAGCGAGAGATCGTCCCCCACCGCCGCAAACAGGGCGCGGCGCTGATCGCCCCACGTGGCGCACTCCGAGAGAGTGTGCTGCGCGGTGTCCGTCTCAGCGCCGCACTCGTGGCATGCGGCGGTGGGCTCCCTGCGCGCTATCCGGTGCAAGTACCGACCGAAGCATCCGTGCCCGGTCAGCACCTGCACCAGACGGTACGTCAGGGAGCCCCAGCCCCTATTCACCCAGGCCGACAGGACCGGGCGGACGGCGTCTATGGTAAATCTTCCGTAACGCTCGTCCGCCAGGTATCGGGCCCACCTCTCTATTTGCTGGCTGCGGGCTATTGCCCGCAGCGCAGCGATCTCCCTGGGCGCCGGAGGTCTACCTCGGGATTTTCCTGCCGCCGCGTAATTGTACACGGCGGCAAGAGTTTCCGACTCCAGCTCCCAGGGTAGAGAGCCCGCGAGAACCATGGCCGCCGCCGAGGACACCGTGCGATATCCGCGGATCTCCCTCAACGCCACTGTGCGCTGCGCTTGCGCAGGACGCGAACGTTCGTGGCGCTGAGGGAGTCCGCCCACACCGGCGCCCCGTAGGCGGCCATGGCCCTCACCACCCCACTATAAAGACGGCGGCAGGCAGCGCCCGGCCCACCCACGTTCGGGAGAAGGCGGCCGAGCGCCGCCGCCGCCCCTACTATACGCGGTCCGAGCCCCTTGAAGTGGGGCTCGAACCGCCAACGCCCGTCCAGGGTGAGGCCCAGATATTTCATCGTGGACCCCACCCTGATACGTACTCCTCCCACCGTTATATGGGCCCCAGAGGGTGGCCCCTGCCGAGGCCCGTGGAACAGCAGGGCCTCGGTTTTTTCGAGGCCCACTCTGAGGCCCAGTCGGCGGATGCGCCCAACCACGAAGGTCGTAGCCAGCGTGGTCAGGCGCACCAGCTCCGTCCATTCTCTTCCCCGGGCTACGACTAGGGTGTCGTCCGCGTAGCATATTAAACGCGCTCCGTTGCCCAGGGGGGGCGAGGCCCAGGCCTGGACGATGGCCGCCTCCTTCGCCTTCTCCCTGTCGAGGCGGCTCATCGCCCAGCGGGGGAACGTCGCACCCCTCCGGGGACGGTCAACCGGCTCGTGATGGGAGGTGGAGACCTCGAACCTGATGTAGCGGTGGTCCGATAGGGTCTCCACCTCCTTTTCCACCCTCCATCCCCGGATACGGCGTGCGACCGACGGGGAGGCGAATGTGACGTCCACGATCGACCCCCCGTTGTACCGCACGCACGTATAGACGTTCCCCCGGTTGAGGAGGGACAGCTCGTGTTCGGCTGCCCACTCCTCGAGCGCCTGGCCTCTCGGGTTCGTTGTCGCCCCTCCCCACGTCCTAGACTTGGCGTTAGGATCGCCGAGCAGGACGACAGGGAGCGGCGCCAGCCGCCTCACGACCGGCCCCAGGGAGTCTAGGAAAGACTGGAACTCCACCAGGGGCCGGTTCGGGGAAAAATAGACCCCGAGGGTTGCGAGTCCTCGTGAGGCGACCGCCACGAACCCGTCACCCCTCTCCTTGATACAGAGGGGTGCGCCCCCTCCGGACAGTAGGACATCCTACTACATTACCAGTACCACTAGTACCAGTACATAGTTTGAAATGAAAAAGATTGTTTAAATACTTACGATTGATAAATATCCAGGTATTTAGTTAAAGCCCAGTGGAAACAATGGAAAGTCCACACGACGCTGCGGGAGATAGCAGAGTTTATTAATTAACGTAAATGGGCATAATTAGGCATCTAGCTTTCCGCATTTGTAAATAGCATTTCTGGGATTTCTTGACTATTACCCACAGCCGTATTATAAATCTATTGGTTGATGCAATTTAACAAATTATTAAAATGATTAAAGGGTTTTGTAATGTCTTAATCGTGCCCAAATGTAATTTATGTAAGCATTATATGTCTAAATATTATAACAACATAAAAGATCGGCGTAAAAATGGATTTTCAATTAATTCTAAATGGGTATGATATTAATTTTTTTAGTATTTAACTTAGGTAAGGTTTTGGGGTGTAAGGGGTGTCGAGTAACATCTTAAGACTTGAGACACCCAAGCCAACCTCACCTGCACGTGGTGCACCCTGCTGATTAACGAACGAGGCAATGGCGATAGCGGGGTGGTAGGGTTTAACAGCCCGACTGGGTCGCAACCACCATGTACATGGCGAAAAAGCCCGTCATAGTGACTCGCTTTTGCGCGTCGCGTTTCGGGATTAGCCTGTGCATATCCAGTACCAGGTGACTTTCGTCATTATGGCCGGCATGACAGCGGCGACCGACGATGGATAATCTGTCTCTCGGTGGTCGCCACTGTTTTTGGATTGTACTATGCTTACCATGAGGTATAGTGCAGTCACTTTGTCGTGCTTCAATAAAAAAAAGGTAAGTTTAAGCAATTCCATACAAATCATAACGGTTGCATAGGTAGAAGCCATACGCATTCGAAGTTCGGTAACGCTCGATTCTCGTCGGGTAGCTGATACACCCTTAATCTCCGAAACATTGCTAAGGGCCACATGTCTCGATACCACTATTAATTTCTAATTCGATTTTTTTAATACATGCTATAGTTTCCTCGGAAAGTATTTTCATATAATTCTATGTTAATGAGAAGATGAAATTTAAAATAAAAATTAATAATTTTTACTGGTTTCTATATGTTTAAAATTACAAATGTTATTGATTTTTTTTATATAAAGACATGCAAAATACCTATTAGTTGAATATTTTAGTGTTTTATTCAAACATTGTTGATCATGATATTTCTTAATTTAATTTTAGGTTATTATTTGCTACAAATAAATCAAGATTAACAAAAAAAAAAAAAAAACAATAAAAAAAATGAATTAGGTACTATTAGGATTTTCCAATAATAATATTTAGAGTTTCGTTTCACTAAAAATTAAAAATCAATACGGCAGAATTGAACTATGCGATTTTAAATACGAAGAAAAAAAAATTGGATCGTCAGTAAAATAGATACAGAATGTATCTTAAGTCACCCTTATATGAAACACTATACTTAATGCCTTTTAGCAAACTCACCAGAAAAATAGAGGATAAAATTTTTGCAAAGCTTTCACAGCGGCGGCGATGCCCGTAAGTTCGATGCGAACGTTTTCTTTGACAGTAATGTCTGGCCTTTGTGAATGTAAGTGCGCAGGTCATAAAATCCAGGCTTGAATAAAATGCCCCTACGTATTATGTACACATTTTTTTATCCGCTTACACAAAACTGGAGCACGGAAACCCTATTACAGTTATTACACACACTAATACCGTATTAATGGTTACGCGTTTCGTTTGAATGTGTGCGCGGAATGGACGTTTCTGATTGATCGACGCACTTAGCTCGCTCGTGTGAGTGCCGCAGGGTTGACACGATACGTGATAGGAATTTTATATGACATTTTGATGTATTATTATATTCCATTCTGAGATATTTCAATTCGGAATGAAACTGGTAACATAACGTAGTTCTACAAAAGTATTATTTATAATCAAGCGCCCGCGGCCTTTACATCCTTTTATTAAGCAGCAATCATTGATAAATGTATATGCAATCAATTCTGAAACGACCTGCACTCCTTGTATACGACGTTTGTAATGAAATTCAGTTGAAGATAAACAAAAATATGTTTTTTTTTACTTTGTAAGAGGATTATTGGTTATTCGTACAGTCTATAATAGCGTCTAATTCCCCTCAATATATAAATTTCTGACTTAAATCAAAATTTACAGAAACAAAAATGCTGTATTTACAATAAGTATCCTATATAAGACATATCTATCACTAAATAAATAAAATACATATTTATTAGCTACACTAAGATAAAGTTATATGTGATTTAAGAAGCAAGATGGACCGTCATATTTTTAATTTGAATTAAATAATTTACTTTATCAAGCTGTTGCTTTCTTGAAAATATAACCAGCTTCTTAGTATGGTATTATGAAGTTTATATTGCTAGTAACTTTTGCACAAGTTAATGAAAATTTGATGTATTCTTCGGGAACTACACATTTTGTCTAAAAGAACCCTACTGTACCCTATACCCTTTCTTGTACTCTTAAGAACGTGTGTATAATTTCATTATAATCGGTAGAGTAATTAAGGCGTGAATACGGAAAAAAAGTCATTTTCGCTATTATAATATACGTATATAAAGTGCATAGTTTGAGTGACAACCCTAAAGCAAGTCAATGGGTATCGAAGTAAGAAATCATGTTTGTCTAGTGACTTCTGAATCCTACTCCCAAACGGTATCGGTTTAGAAATGTACTAAACATAAAAGCGGAAGCGATATGGATAAATGTTTTCGTATTTATATTTTCAGACAGAGTCAATCTGCTATTATTTGTAAGTTAGTAATGAGGTACAAAATTCCATTACTGATATAATACTACGCTATCTATATATTAATACGTGAAGCAAAAAAATTGTACCCCTTTTTAACCTACTTCCCCTAAACGGGTGAACTTGAAATTTGGCATAGTTAAAGTTTATATGGCGGAGAAGTGCAGAAAGCTGTTTATTTTATATAAAATGCATTAGAAGTACATAAAATTAATTAAAATAAGCATTACTCACACTAATGCTTGAATTTTACACGACATATGCACACATGTAAATAAAAAAGTCATTTTGACAGGCGTCATTAATTACGAATTTCAAAAAAGGTTGTGAACTGTGAAGGAGGTTGCTATGCTCGACTATCTGTATTTTTTAACCCTTACGTTCCAATTATCATTTTTCATCCTACATTAATGATGATATAATATCATTGTTGATGATTCATGATTCATCAACAATGATATTATAAAATATAACTATTATTGTAATGTTTATTATTTTTTATGGTGAACTCACTTCAAATGATGATTTAATAAAAAAATGAGTCGAATAATACTTTGTATAATCAAAATAAGAATTTTGTTCATAAAAGTAATCCATGACTTAGACCTCCGCGGTTACGTCGTTGCAATTCAACCTCATGTAGCAACAAAAAAGAGTTTATTTTCAAAAGCTAATGGTAGTATTAAAAACGTCTTTGTCTTGGATTCACCAATTGATTGTATTGTGCATCCATTTTCCAAACGATGATACTGGGCATATCACTATTTCTCATAATGAACAGACTACATTTAATTCAATATCACCCAGAAATACCACGTACCCATATTGTCGTGTAAATCGTTTTTATTTTCGTAAAGTTATGTTTGCTTAAAATTTGAGAGCTTTATTTACCACGTGATTTTTGTTTGAAATTTATAATTAATTACAATTTTCATTTACACAGAGATTGTTTAAAATGTTTATATAATTAATAGCACATAGAAGTATGGGTATACTTCTATTCATAAAAGAACCGTAATAAAGTTAAAACTTTAAAAAATCAAATAACTATGGTCGAATGTCGATCACTGGGCGCACACTAGTCATTATTAAATTGCCTTATTGCAGTCTCAACACTAATCTTAATGAAATGATCCAGCATATATTTTTCCAACGTAGTCCTCATTGTTAATTGTACAATTATTATTATTTTAAATCTTGTCGGATTTTTTTAAAATTATGAAATGAATTGTAAATCAAATCAAAAGATTCTTACGTAAGGCCATGAAAAGACGCTTACGAACAGAAAATCTGTCTCTGGTTTGGAAAAACAACCGAGTCATAGAGAAGACCATCTCATTTATCATTTCATAATTATTTGCATACCCAGCATATTCCTCTATCTACATAATATTTATCTATATTTTACTCAGTTCCATAAAAATGTTGTAACTTCTTATATAGTACATTCTTATAAATATTGTTTGTGTTTATATTCAAATTCATCGTTCCAAATCAGTTTTGGCTTAGTAGTTAAACACTACGTTGAACGACATAACGTCGAATACCAGTTTGTTTTCTGTAAAAGAAATCAACGTGATGAAACAATATAGTGGTAGAGAGGTGTATATTTTTCTAATATACAACTAATTTGTTGCCAACTTCAACTTGAAATTCTATTGTCAACAATTTAAAATTTAGATTAACGTGATATTATCTCTTTGGCCTTTATCACCTATTTTTTGGATAAAATCGTGGCCGATTGCTAGAAACAATAAAAGATCTACAATACAGTTAGTATTTAGTTTTCGTTGTAACTATTCATATTCGTAAAAATATACTACGTTATGTATAATGAAAAGTCGAACATGATTGAGTTTCTTGCTTGTTTTTCGAACCGGTGATAGTATGGATGTTATAAGTGTCATCTCAGGGCCTAAATTAAATATTTTTGGTTGTGGTTATATACATATATAAATATTTTTATTAAAACGCTATCGCTTTTGTCTTGAGTCACGGGTGTTAAGCTTACTTTGCGGTCGATACAGGACAAAGTTTACCATCAGCGTCTACGGATTAGTCGGGGCAGGATGAAAGGGAATATGAGGTATAAACAAGGTCATTTTCTCCCCATACCATAAGAGGATAATTTTATTACTATAACTTTCATCTTTCCCCTGTTATTAGAAATATATTATTATAAACCATAATTTCAAAATAACTAACGCTCTTTTGAATTTCCTAATCCAACGCAACCTCTTACCGTTTACAACCATAGACATTACAACCAAGTGCATTGTTTGTGAAGTGTGTGATTTAGTCATTGGTATAGATTGATTATGACTTCTAAATGATATCTTTGAAAGTATATTATCAATGGAGTTACTAACAATTTATCTTTCAGAATTCATTATTTAAGTTATATTTCTTCTTAGTAACCGCCAGTATTGATAAAACCACAAAGTAAGGATTCTTCTAAGTCCGTCTGGTTAGCGATCACTCCCAGATCGGAAATCGGTAGTAAAGCATCGTTTAGGTACTTTCCAGCAGCTGTACCTGAAATTGAGGTTTTGTTTATAGGTTTAGTGTGTTATCATCAAGAGCTTTATCATCGTTTAACATCACCTGATTCTATTTCATTAATAGCGCATTAAAGAAATCAAATATATTTTCCAGTTACTTGGTCTAATATTATATTATAATTTACGTAATAAACCGTTTGAAATTTAAAATACAATAACCGTTCAAATTTCCTTGGAATTGGAATTCGTGACGTTCAATATTTTAGTACGATTATTTATTATTTACCTCTCATAATTCTAAGTAGCATAATGAGCACAATAATTAAATATTGGTCTTACCAGAATGAAATATCTACTTACACCAAACAAAACATAGACTCCGATTTTTAATAATAGACAGATTTACAAATCAATGTTATCTCATCTTCTTCGACAAATAAAACAATTTCGTTAAATTGCATTCACATTTGCACCACATTAATCCAATGCATTCCGTTACACACCCCCTACATATCTAATCCGGGACTTGAGACTATTAGATTCTAACAAGCACTAAATTCTGGGCCCCGCCTAAACCCTGTACCTCGGACTAACTACCATTGCATGTAACTCTGTATCTTACAAGTACATAGGAGTACAACTTTACCTAGACACAGCGCAATTTTAATTTTATATATCGCTAAGCATTGACAAATTAAACAACAGTTAATGAAAACGGATGTGTTTCGGCAAGTATATTTATATAATATACTCTTTTATACCTAAGTTTTAGCATTTGAACATAATAAAAAATAACACGCCAAGTCTACAGAAATGACTAGCTGTCGAGTGCAGCTGGCGAAACATACCTATAGGGAATTGACCGCAGATATTTATCTTAAAGATGGTAGCTAGTCAATCAGGCATTAGATAAAACTATACCACTACTATGGTCTTATTAGGATATTTCACTTTAAAAAGCATTGACAGATTACAAAATTCTTAGAAAGTAAACTAAACCAGGAAAAAGGTGCAGAGCAAGAGTACGAAATTTTAGTCAAACCCTATAAAACATAAGGCCATCCGATAAAATTTTAAATTGTATTATCGTGAAAATACCTAATCCATTTAAGAAGGCTTGATGACAGAATTAGATTTTTTTAATGAAATTCAACAGGAACTCCCCGGTGGGCAAACTGCGACCGGAAATAAGACGGCGGCAATGGGGTGAGGGTAGCGGGGAGCGAACACTAATCCTCCAAAAGCTGCGGAACCCTTAACGATATCAGGATAAGTCGAGAACGTTCGAGTTACATTCTATACGAACTTCGGTGATAGAGGAAGTTTAAAATTTAACAATTCTCGACTAACGCGCTATTGTATGGCTATTGCCTCTAGGCATTCAATTGATGTAGACAATTATAGCCATTGTCAATTTTGCCTATCGTAAATTAAAAGTAATTGATTTTCCTTGCAAAGTATAGTTAGAAACTTTTTAAATTAAAGAAACATTCATTGATCTAATGAAATAAGTAACAAAACATACATATAAAATGGATCTAAATTATAATGAAGCGCGCTCATGCCTAGTAACGTACATTTAATAGTGTAAAGAAGACTGCAAAAATCTTTGATAAGTCTGTTCTGTTGTTTAACACACTAATGGCCAATGAGTTAATGATTTATAAGGTATAAACAATCTTTTTTGTTATAACGGAATATGAGCAATAGTTTTACGGGTCACTCTATACTGTTATATCGTAAATGAGTATGATAGAATCATTACAAATGACTCTTCAGAACACCTACCAACAGATTTATCTTAAAACCTGTTTATTGAGATAACGATTTATATTAAACAAAATTGGTTCACTACAGCTATATTTAAGTGACGTTTCTTATGGTAGAGCATTGAAATTCTGGTCTGCAACCTTTTTGTGTGAAGAAAATTGGTGGAAGTAAGCGCTGTGTTGGGTAGAGTGTTGAAAGCACTGGTTCTTATTCGGTCACCGAAGTTAAGCAACGTCTAGCGCGGTTAGTACTTGGATGGTTGACTGCCTGGGAACAATACGTCACGTTGGCTTTGTTGTTTTTTTCTATTTAAATCTTTCTCTGTAATACAAAAGTTTCATTTCTATCGTTTATCTCACATCCGGTTTTTTTATTAGTAATGACAATTTACAATAGGTAGCTTAATATTCAAAGAGTTGACGCTCCACTGCGTAGAATCTTAAGGCGGATTAATACTTAAATCGAGCCTTACAATATTCATAATGGCACTCGTATATCTGAATATTGGATTCAAAGAGATTATATTGGCATCAGAGATAATCTACAAAGCTTCGAACGGTACTCTTATCTCCTTCTTTAATGTTATATTGTATACTAAATTCCGCCGGCGACTTCATCCATCTTAAATTACAACATACACTTAAAATCCAATAAATATAATGTCATACAGTCTGGTATGCGTAGATTTTTTTAAAATATTTTCATTTTGATGTTACTCGACTATTTATTATTACAAATAATGACGAAAGCATGTAAAACCGCGAGTTCAGACCAGCTGAATTGACAACTAATAACTACAAGTTATTATTAATATATAGTAGTACTACTTAGATATATAGTATATATCTTTTAACTAAATTTGAAGCGATGGTCTCGCTACTTGCCCCCTCGGCGCCTGATTCTATGTTTCGAATTCCACAGAGAGCAATTACTTGCATCTGTTCGTCCAATTGTTCCTGACAATTGTGCAGGTTTCTTATAAATATATGAATATGCGTAGGTATGTATATAAATGTGATCAACGAAGTCATAGATGTAAATTATCAGAATGTATATTTTTTTTTCTTTTATTAAAAGATTTTATAATCGACATTATATTACTTATTAAAATATATGTTTTAATTTTTCTTGTTAGAGATATCAAACACAGCACCTCACTGATTGCGTATATCTTGTAATGATCCAAACGCATCCGTTTTGCATAGAGGAGAGACTAATTATGAATTAACTACCTTTGAGAAGATTTTAAATTTTTTAATAAACTTAAATAGCGGATTCTGGAAACTGAAAAATGTAAAACTAGTTACACAGGTCGGAGCGATTACACTGCTTATTTAACCATAAATATTTTAATCAAAAAGCTGAAACTGTTTCATTCCAAAAATGAGATGTGATTTAATTTAGTATTAATATAAAGGTTGTAGGAGTTTCAAGGGTGATTTAATGCGTTCGAAATTGGCACATAATTTAGGTAAGGCGGTAGTGGACGACGCGCCACGCGCAAGCGACAACGACGCCGGGCGAAAATGGATTTCCGTTCGAATTCACTTAAACTGTTCGAGCCATTATTAACTTTGTTAATTGATTATTATTGAACAGCATTCACGATTTTGAACTTTACAAGTATAAAGGTATAATTTGAAAGTAATTTGTTATAATTTTCTCTTATGTCTGTGAAATACACCATTATTTTTAGGCTTTCGAAAAGAATGTCAACTCTGTAGATGACAATTATAAAGAACAGAATTCAAGATATTATTTCTTTAGAACGCGAGAATATATAGAATTAGTCTTTAACTCTTTTACTATTTAACATTACACTGCTAAGACCATTTAAATATATATTAGAAATTATGTTAAGCGAGAATAATTACATATAGGTGTGCGCAAGTAATGTGGGGTGCAACGTAATATATTGCCTCCTGCGGAAACCCGAGCATAACCGAGAAGTACTGAGCTGTGAATACCTATTTTAGAAACATGTCATGCTTCATATGGAATTGAACGCAGTTTATTTTAATATAATAGCAAGTATGCCAAATTTCGGATATCAGGAAACAATTACGAAATCGCACTGAGGTACAAACCCTTCTATAAAGGTGAATCGAAAGAATAATGTGGGTAGGAATATTATAATTGATTCGAGGTATCCTACGTGTAAAGTATTTCGATGCAACAAAGCAATAGATAAGACGTGGGGCACACGGCCGACCTATATAAAAATTGTATCCAATATTTTGTAAGTTAATAAAGAAAACAGGGCTGCCTCACGTTTACGAGACCATTCATCATTCGTTTCAGCCAATTTCCGTTTATTAATCGCGACGGCACAGCGCGCCGCCCGCCGGACATCTTTGTCGGTTCATTTTGGAGCTCCCAAAAAAATATTTCCTTCGCTTAAAGGTGAGACGTCTTTTAAATATTATGTCAAGATAATTTAAATTAACGTCTTTTATTTATGTGCCAATTTTACATTGCTTATATCTGTATTCTTGTCATAAGATATGTGTCGAACGGTAGCTTACTACCACAAGTCATTCACAGTTCGATAATCCTCGGCAATGTCCCTTTTTGTCAGGCGCCTATCCTGTAATAAACTTCCGATATCTTAAATTACACCACATGCGCTGTGTATATTTTGAATTTATTCTCTCTTAGCAAATATTCTGATCTATATTTTCTGTAATAACTGTTCCATTCCTAAGACTTTTAAAGAATGCGAAGAGAAATGTGCATATCCGACTATTTGTCCCAAAGACGGACTTATACCATATTATTATTTCAACAAACAAACGATCTCTTGCACCCTCTAAATTATAACATAAGAAGTATATAAGACACTCGATTCATGGTGAAAAAGTAGATTTTTTTTTTTAAATACTGTTGTAAGTAGTAACCCAGGGGCGTATGTGAATTTGTTTGCGTAAACTTGTAATCAAAATACAAAGTAACTGCACTCTGTATACCACAGGTATGAATCTGTCAGAATTTAAACAGTGTTGAAAGTGTTTCTTTCTTGTCTCTTCATATTTTTAGAAGAATGTATATGTCACGACTGACGTGGACGGTAGTTATAAAGGTATGAAGTCGCTCAAAGATAACATCCTCCTTGTCTTTTAATCGATCTCGAGACCAATCAAGTATTAATAATAAAAGCGTTTACAGTAAACAGCAGATACAGTAATACACTACTGAGTAGGAATTATTATCTTCATAGTAGAAATATTTTTTTAAGGATAGAACGGCCATTTACGTCGACATATATAATTAATGAACTGTTATAAGTAACGCCACTTATAACTACAGCGATTCAAATCCTGGACATAATAAAAGGACGAGCGTATTCTGCACATTCACACGTAGTAGAAGTTAAAATTATGCTACCTATTTAGGGATAAAAGGATACTGTGGTAATGGCACACGCCCGTTCACCTAATGAGACGTGATGTGTATTTAGGGTTTTATGAGAGGTAACATTGTGGGAGGTCTCAACACTGTGGTTCTACGGCGTTTGGTTTTTTGCACGTATTAAGCTTCGTACGCACGTGAGCTCGCTCCCGGATTAACCGCTATACGGAGCGAGTTACCTAATTAGTTCCATAATTTTACAGCAGATGTCATTGTATTTTTTTATGCTTAGTGCTAAGTCAGAATATTAAGATTTACTAAGGGGTATGGCGGATTACTAATATTTGTTTTAATACTGAGATAATTACTCTAAAACCATTCAGATAGTACTTAATTTCTGTGAATAACAGTAAATATTTTTATTTATGTAAAGAGTATGGTAACTAGAATCGGTAAGTTTAGAAGCGAATATATCAGTGCGAGTATCAAATTAGAATCACAGACAGTTGAGAGAGTTAGGCGTAGTTTTAAGGAAAGAAGACAATCATTCTCAATAGAATCTTAACTATGAAAGTGAATTAATGATAAGAGTAGAGGAAGACCGAGAGGAATTATGTAAAGGATCATATATAAAAGGTAAAAATACTAAAATGGTAACTAAAAGAAGACTGTGAAAGAGGAAAAACCGAAAGAAGATGACGATAATAATTTTATATAAAGTATCCACAGTAAGGCTCTTGTAGGCAATTTTTTTGTTATTCATAAACATTACATAAGAAAATAGGTTTAAAAATGTATCGTCGAATCGAAACATGAACAGTACAATTTTACGTACTGGTAAATCGTAAGGCCCAAACTCGAGGAAACAGCACCTGTGAATGATGTGTTCACGCCCCGTGATTTAATGTAAGAGGGTCAATTCAGGGTACAAGGAAGGTAATTTTTCTTGTTTAGTTTATATTGCGTTGTTTTGAACAACCGTGATAGATTTTTATTAAACTAACATTGGAAAATCACACATTGAGGTACCTGAAATTTTTTACCATGGTGTTTTAGGTTTTTTAAGCTATGATAAAGTTTGGCGGTCGATATTCATCATTCTTGTTGAAATTACGCCCTTATTGAAAAATTCAATGCCCTTGGTGGAGGATTTTTTTACAACTATGCCATAACGTGCATATAATAATAATTGATGATTATAAACGATAATTCGCGAATATTCCTTAAGGATCGGTAATAAAATAGAGTTAGTTACACTGCGGTTATTGCCATCATCATTATTTTTCGATGCGCTTCCTAAGAAAGTCCGACCGCCAGCCGGAAGTGTAAATAACGGTATCGTCAGCGTAATAATCTATCTCGACCCCCCCAAAACCGAGGTAGGTCACTGATGAACAGATTGAAGAGCGTGGGCGCGAGTATGGAGCCCTGTGGCACACCTGAGCGTATCGGGTGGGGCAGCGATAGTTCACCATCCACTCTGAACCGGAATGTCCTATCAGTGACATATTATCCGCGATTTTCTCATATATTATATATCATCATATATATTAGCTTATCATCTGAATCTTAGATAATTCTTATAAATGTAAAAAATGCTTAAATAGAATTCCTCATATTATCTTCGATACATATAATGCGAACGTATCTGTACTATTGATTTTTGTGAAAAAAATTGCAACAATTTTTAAAGAGTGTCTTGGAAAAAGTAATAGGATATATCTCAACATTCTTAGAAATCTATTGTCATGAACATGCATCACTGCTAAAGTACTATGTTCACAATAAAACCTCACGAAAATCATAAACCCTATCCTCGAGTAATATTTTGTCTTCGTTTCATTAAAATCGATTCACTCTATCAAAAGTTATTACAATTTTAATGACGACGCGACTTTAATACGAGAGAAAAGTAAATAAGTAAATAGTTACTCTTTTTTACATTATATTAGACGCAGGCACAACTAGTATCGAGTAGAATGCTCACAATGGTACCCCATTTCTTACAAAGAAGGTTGTTACATCGGTCATTGCAAAAACTATCTGCTACCGAGTTTTGTCCAAATCCGAGAAACCATAAAACCAACATACAGTTTGACAAATCACGACGCACGTCAGTCGCGGACGCGACGTGCTTGGGCCGTAGGACGGAGAGATTGATTGATGTTTATAGGCCGTCGACTATCGTATTGTGTTCTTACAGGGGACGGATGAATCTACGGGTATTGGGTTTTCATAGTGATTTTTATATAGTTGTGATAATTTCTACAAATACGGACTAAAATATCTGCACAGCTGAAAGGTCTTCCATTTACCTAAATAATAAGGCAGATGATGTAACATTGAATTTGTAGGCAGTTTGTAAATTTAGATAAAAGTACTTACAGATAATATTTTACGCCACTTTTACAGATTGTTGTCTCACACAACGGTCAGAATTAAAATTATTACACTGCTAAATAAAGTCTTATCTATCATCTATAGCATAAATGTAATGAATTAGGTAGCATTGATTAATATTACATCTGTGAGGCATTACGTCACCGAATATGATACATTAAATACTATTAAAACTTCAAGGTTCAGTTATGGAAATAATCACTTTAGAGCGTAAAGTTGCAGTTCTCGCACCGTTATGATTTGGCTGCTAATTTTTAGAATTCTCCATAATCGTTATTGAATGAGAAGCATTCCTTTGGTTGAACTATGTAAATAAAATGAAGAAAAACTCGTAAAGTCAGTAGAGAAATGTAATACACAAGTAAGTCGGTGAGCGCCGACACAACTCTTCTACTAAAGACTGAATAAAACAAATCCATCTACGTTGCGTTTATATCTTTTCCCATCCACTTTTCAGCTATTTCCCATTTAGCGTGTGGTCTGAGTCACAAACTTCTAAGTTCATTATTAGTTTCAGTTCACTTGCGATAAAATAAAATACTTAACTGTATAACCTTTATTTTTGAGCTGAAAATCGCATTAGCTCATTAGCGTTGAGTGATTTTTGGTAGTGGAAAACTTTATGAATTCGCGTCACCGTTTACCGCGACATGCACGTAATGTATTGCGCTTGCGTCAAACTAGCGACGTGTAGTGTAGTGGCATGTGTACATGTGTAGTATTGATATTATGTATTGAGCTTGCGCAGTCCATCGCATCTTTGATTAATTAATAAACTGTATAAACATCTATATAATTACTAGCTGACCCGTGCAACTTTGTCTGCACCAAATTGGTTATCACTGGTTTCAATTGTATTTTTAAACGCGAAAAAAATTAATAAAACTGCTCCCCGATCGCAGCCACAACTACTGTTTCCAATTTTGAATCCAAACTTATCCACGGACTCACTCAAACATATACCCAGATTATATGGGATTTTTTTTAATTAACCCGTTCGTAGCATCATCTACCAGGTTCAATTAAGATAAAAACTAACCTACATAAAGTTAAATAAATTTCTGTACAACTTACTTTATCATAACTATCTTCACTTGTATTAAAACGTTTTTATACTCCATTGTATTGAAGAAAAATATATGAACACTGCGTCGGAGCGTCAAACATCGCGTCGAAGTGTCAACTGTCATTTGCTTATAACTATTGTCTAACGAGTTAGAAACTGTTGCGAAAACGAATTTTAAATCTATTTCCAATATATTTTTTATAAATAATCTCTGTATCACTCACAACATAGTCGCCATCACCTTTTGGTAATTTATCTATGTTGATATGTTTATATTGTATATTATTCTACGTTGTTACACTGAATATTTGGCATTAAATTCATAATGTGTATTTGTCACACTTAATATTGGCGAAATTGCCTACATAGGCAGAGGCCATACCGGAAAGAATCAATCAAGCCAGCTTTATACATTATATTCATCCGAACTACGTCCGAGCTACCTGTCTGGCTACCGGTAAATGTTGCGTTTATTTGTGCATATCGTACCCTTACAAACAAAAATATTGATTTTTTACATAATTTTAGGATGGTTTTTTTTTTCACTAACTGAAACGTTATTAAAATGGAATTATTATAAAGACATTTTTAGTACAAATTTTATTTTTCAGACTAATTCAGTTATTTACTCAATATTTATACCGATTTATTGCTATAAAAATAATATGTGTATAGAACAACTTAGCTATAGCTATAGCTTAATGCAGTACTGGCTGCACGATAAAGATAGCGATAATTGGAGCAGCGTATGTTATTCACGCATATATTTAAGATGGCGTCAGTCCTAAGCCATACATTTACGTTTATCGTTGTTTCATTCCACGCCCGCGTAACCACAGATCACACCGCCGTGGTTTGGGGGTAAATTTCGCTCTCGCACACCAGATTAGGCCCCCCTCGGCATCGCGCAAAGCCTAGGTCCGTTCCCTAGGCGTGGATCCCTTGAGTACAGTAACACAAAATCTTACAACACTGCAACAACATTACACATATCATCCCCACACACGTGCACGTATCCACGCTTACACATGAAAGTGGAAGGGTTTTGTTTCTTTCTCTTATCGAACTGAAATAATTTAGAAAATTATCTGATACGAAATATATATAGGAGTTGTTGAGTTATGTATGCTTGGTACACATATATGTTCCAACAACTCATATATGTATGAATAGTTAGCTTAGGTCAGCTCAAATAGTTCGCGAATTGCACATTTCAGGCAACATCCCAAGCCGAGGTGTGTCGTGCACCCTTGAGCAAATTGTCAAATAAAATCGGCTGAGTGCCCTAAGCGCTCACCTATATAATTATTGCTCTGAGTGCAAGTAGATTGGAAAACAAGACTAATCTTAGTAATTGATATTTATAAATTATGATATTGAAATAACTCGAGACTATAATTGAATGATTTTTTTTAAAAAGAATACACTGATTTCGGTGTTATGAGTTTTCACTTCTGCCGGTAGTCCGTATGATCGCTACGATTTTTTTTTATTAAATTCAAGTCATACATTAGTACTGTAGGAACTACGGCTCACTACTATCGAAATCTAGACTGACACGGACATCGTAATAATACTCGGAATACGTAAGATAGACTATTTATATATATCACCATAAATGGTATTTATACAGACAGGCGACATTTCATTTGTTTGTTCAATTGCTTGAACAACATTCTATTTACAATATTACAAAAAATTTTGCTAGTCTACCAAAGAGGATGGCATACTCGGTAGCTACATGATTTCCCCTGAAGCGAAGCGTACCGGCATCTTGATGTTTCGACCGGAACGTGTCTTCTGCAGGGTGATTGGTTCGGAAGTAGTGTTGCTTAGAGTAGTGTTCGGTTGATCCACTTCGTTGAAACCGTAGGCAGGTTTTAAACGATCGACGGATACAGTTGATAAGTATAAAAGTTACAATATTATGACATGTGTCTCGCCTTCTACTACAATTATGAGGAATCTAAAGAGATCTCATATGTAAAAATACTTGAAGCTATTTGTATACAAAACACGCAAAAATATAAATACATCTTCTCTGTTTCTGTCCATCTGCGCAATCATCTATATAAAGTAAGTTTACATTGGAATAAGTCGTTTAAGTTAGCATTGCATTTGAGAGCTAAATCTTATATCTTGTACCACACTCTATCCATTTCCCACAAGTGTCGGTAAGACACCCCGGCCCTGACTATTCAAATATCCTATTCCCTAGACCATTTCATATAATACATTTTAACTGTAAGGTATTAAACAAAATTAACTATCGCTGAGAGACAATGTTGTATTGTTATTACAGTGTGTTTGGTAGCAATTACAGTACGTGGAAGATTTAAATTTCTGTATATCGAAGGAGTAGCGGACTAGTAGTATGACGTCATTCATGATCACGTGACTTTTTTCTTCTAATTATCTAGTATCGAATCAAGTATTAATAATAAAAACGTGTATGTTAAACAGTAGACATAATAAACAAATACTAAACTATGTGTAGGGCCTTACAACTAGTCCAGCCAATAGTAATGAGTCAATAATTTGGGACGTCAGGTCAAGAGTATGGATCAAAGATCATAAGAATATATTTATTTTCTTAAGTTACATTAAAATTGATTCAGTGATTGAGAGATGATTTTATTAGTCACTGTTTTTTACATTAGGTTCAGGCGGACGGAGTCGCGGGCATAGCTAGTTCAAATACATAAGCATAGAAGCAAAATAAAATAATATAATTTTAACAGTTTCACGAGTAAATATATCGGAGTATTCATGAACGTGGCAGCACTCTGAACAATCACTCTTGGATCGTCTGCACTTATTTCCTTTCCGTACTATTTCACACGCGTCTCCTCTTACTATAATGACATTTACGGACACAAGGCCTCGTAGTTCATCAAATAATATTACATTTGGAACGGCCATGCAAAAATTGTCGCAGTATTTTTTAAATAATAAAATAAGGTGCCTGAAGATAAGTATAATCTGAAAGCTGCAGCGACCATCGAGAGATAAGTGTTTTTTTCGAACTCACAGTGCTATGGGCCTTACAAATCTTTAGAGATTCGTTAGGCTACTAAGGCGAGCGCTTAAGGCAGTCAGCCGATTTTTGCCAACAAGCTTAATAGCACAAGGTAAACCTCAGCTTGAACTGTTGCCTAGAATACAACACTACAAATCTATCTAAGCTGAATAGCTTATATTCGTAGCTGTATACGTTCGTGAGACCAATTAAAATATTATAAAATTGTAATGTAGTGACGCTCGCGCAGCGACTTTAATCGGTCGCTCGCGCCAACAAACGTATATATATATAATATATATATAAACGTATATATATATAAACGTATATACTCGTACATGTTTTATTTCCTTTTACAACACATTGGTCACTCAACATATAATCGAGGACGGAAAGCTACATAGTGGATATAAGGAGATAACATATACAGAGAATATACCTACATTGAATCTCCTCCCAACACGGGTGGAAAAATATCTCTCCTAACATCCTAACCATAGTATAACGTGAGAACCATGTAGGAAAGAGTATATTTAGATGATTCATCTTTATATGTGATGAAACTACAGATCTTTTGCGGTTCAATCATGTCAAACTACTGAACGAAATTTTTTATGTATTAGATGCTTTTAGGCGAATTAGTTTCTGAACTCCATTATACTTTTGTCTTTTTTTTCTCGAACTGATTATGCTATTGACCTAGCAAGGTCTTAGTAGCTTCACCGGATTACAGTACTTTTGGCTTTTTTTTTTATTATGCACAGCCTTGCGAGTAGATATCAACTAGATATTGATATATTTTTTACCTATAAAATTGTTGAAAAAGTCGTTGTTTGTTTACTGAGAAAGATGACATGACCACTCTCAATTAAAATGTCTCTGTCGAACATGTTAAACGAAAAGTTGGCCGAACTTATGGTCTGTAAGCTACATACAAGCTGGAAACGCGTATCTGAGAAAACATCGAGTTTTGATACGCAATCGACTGTGAATTATATTCATGCCACATCCCCAAGCGTATTTAGAGCTATTATGAAATCAATAGGTACTGGATAAATATTTATTCTATAGCATTTATTTATTTACAAGCTTTAGGTCATTTTGCATTTTTTAACATACTTAGACTCGTGAACAAGATTGGTTTTAATATGTTAATATTATTTTTAAACGTTACAAAGTATGAATTCTGACCTGGACAATACGTAACTGTTTATAAAACACAGTAGGTATTTACATGTGTTCAAAATAAACGCTGACAATTTGTTATATGTTAGCTTACTAAAACTACAAGATCGTACGACCTTTCTCTATGAAACTTTACACACCAAGTGGAGAAAATTTTTATGCCATTTCACTATAACTCACCAATAGGTTGTGTGTCATTCAGACGATCACTATCAAAATTGGTATGTCTGGATATTTAAACACTCAGAATATTTGTACGCTATCCATCTTAATCTAAAGAGTACCTATATAAAAATCCCGTGTCATAAAGTTTGTTCACGATAATTTCCGTAACTCTCACCCGATCTTCATGAAAGTTGACGTTTATGTATAATCGGGTCCAAATTGAGAGATAGGATAATTTGTATTTTGATTAATGGCCTCAATATTTTTATGTTTCATCAATGTCGAACAGATGGCGCCTTAAATTAGTTTGTTCACAGAAAACTGTTGGACCGACTATTGGAGACATCTCATAGATGGCGCCACGTTTTAATTTTAAATTTCAGTTTCTATTTTAATTTATCATGTAATAACTGAGCATATGTATACAGTCGCGGACACAGCTTGTATAATTGAGTTATCTCTAATAATAAACCATTTTAGCAACTTTACATACGTAGTTCTTCAAAAATATCATATACTGAGTATAAAATAAAATTCTCATTACATGAAATAACAATGAAAACAAACCTTCTAGAACGTTCAGTCATCTATACAACAGTCACAACCACAACCGACTTAATAGGGAGCTAGAATACATGGCCGTTTTAAGAAAAACAAAACACAACAACAATCAAATTAATTGTCAGTCAACAAAATCCCTGGGAAGGACAGTGGAAGGGAAAAACTGAAAGGGACAAATGGCGGGGCCAACGTCACAACGGAGCGCGGGAAGCGCGACGCGACGCGGGCCATTGCGGCAAATAGCTCGCTCGTATTGTGAATTTGTTACGTTACTTATTGTGTGAACCGCAATTTTATCAAGCTCGAGGTCGTCTCATATGTCGGGCTATTATTAATGACAATACTATTATATCTTCTGTCTGTAATGGGGTAAACGAAAGTTTAACGGACAGTTATGATATAATGAAAATATGTTCTATTACATGAAATCTAGGTTCCTTTAAAAGGTAGTAATTCTTAACAAGTGCATAAATTAACCTAAAAGACATTGTATATTTTATGATATATTTTTTTCGACATTAGGTATACATAATTTCCATAGAAATTTCTGGAAGTAAAGTTCGAGAATCAGTACATAGAGTCCACCGATCAACCCTTGATCAATTATTTATACGAAGGCTTCGCATCGGGTAGTAAAAACTTTGGTTGATCAGTGATTTTACGGCTGCGAATAGGTGAGCTTAAGTGTAGTCGGGTTTATTGGCTATATGCGTTGGATCGGCGCCGGATTTTATTACACATGAAGAGTTTCATCTGTTTTTAAGTGCCACGTACGGATTAGTATTCGGTATCGCTTTATTTGGAAGCGTAGTTGTTCGTCTAAATTTATCCTGCCGCTTCGATTTATTATATTTTTATTTTGGGGTGTAAGGCGTGTCGAGTAACATCTTAAGACTTGAGACACCCAAGCCAACCTCACCTGCACGTGGTGCACCCTGCTGAATAACGAACGAGTCAATGGCGAAAGCGGGGTGGTAGGGTTTTACAGCCCGACTGGGTCGCAACCACCATGCATATAGCGAAAAAGCCCGTCATAGTGACTCGCTTCTGCGCGTCGCGTTTCGGAATCAGCCTGTGCATATCCAGTACCGGGTAACTTTAGCCATTATGGCCGGCATGACAGCGGCGACCGGCGATGGATAATCTGTCTCTCGGTGGTTGCCGATGTTTTTGGATTGTACTATGCTTAACATCAGGCATAGTGCAGTCACTATGCCGTGCTTCGATGAAAAAAAAAATATACATACCAACTTCTCACGTAGTTAGTAGAGACAAAGGTCTCAAAGACTCTTTTGCACTTCTGAAGTACGCAATGTATTTTGTGAATATATCCTCATATAATTTATAAAGGTTTCTTTTTCATTATTCATAGGGTTGAGTGTGGTCTAAATTGTTAATATGTTAAACTTATAGGTCTTGCTTTTCAACGCAGCTTTCGTGGCACATTTATAGGTGTTTCACGAGAGTTTCACCTTGATGTTATGATGTATATATAAGTTTTACACTGTAAGAGAATAAGATATAGAATGAGTTTCTATACAATTTCGTACTTTATGCGATGGTTCGTAGCGGTCTGCGTTCTCACTACTCTACCATCGTATACGGGCCCATACACGGACTCCGCATTATATGGAGACTGGACTCCTTGCTGTTTACTACTAATACACTCGAAATAAAGTTCACAAAATGAAGGAGAAAAAGAGACGTTGAAATCTATAGCAACTTATTTTGTACAGGATCGTAGTCACTTTCAAAAGGCTCTTGTGTATTATTAACATTGTTAATATATATTACAATATTACAAGATAATGCCGAAAATTAATGTTTACTAACTCCGTTAGGCTATTCATCAAATTCTCTTAAAAATAATCAGAATACTAAGTTTCACTTCTACTGCGTCTGAACTCACATTCCATTTTTTTTTTCAATGAAAGCTCCGGCTCTGTGCATAGATTCGAGCCTACGTCTATTTGACGTGGTCTCTAAACACGTTATTACTTAACCATCATCCCCAGTTGATATTGTCGTCTGTTCAAGCATACTCATCCCATTTTTTTATAATTAAAAAAATTCTAAAGTAGACACAAATCCAAATCCCATTGGGGACCAATGAGGTTTGTAAATTAAAATGGGAGATAAGAATTTAAGAAGATTTCCCTCGTTCCAGTTATCTGAGGGAGGACGTTTCGTACATTTTAAATTAATTTGTGTATAGGAACCCAATTTAGATAGATTTCTTGATTTAAAAAAAGTCGAGGCTATCATTAACTTTGCCGATAGAACTGAAAACTGAAAACAATGGAATAACTACTAACTATAATATTTAATAACTAATTGTTAAATTTGATTATATATTGAATTATTTATATTACTTACATAATTTGTATGTTGCACTTATTAACATTCGTCTAGTTTTCATATCTATTCGCATTCGGAACAATAATTATATACATTTTTATAAAGTTTTTTTAATCAATCAAAATGCCCGAAAAAACCTAGATAATCTGGATTTAGTAAAAGACCGACATAATATAAATACTATAAATAATAACAAACTGGTCACTCCATGTTTCAGGCTGACTAAGACCAGTAATATTGTGTTAGGTAATGGTGTTAGATTTTATAACAAAGTCCCAAAACACATTACCCGACTTGCCAGATTATAAGTTCAAATGTTATGTCAAGCGAGTCTTAATTCATAAATACAATATACATAGTGGATCAATATGTGAACAAAGAAGTGAGGCCTCTCTCTGTGCATCCACCAAAAACGAATGTAGTTATATGTTTACTATGTTATAATTATATTAAAAAAAAAATGTATTATTAAAAGATAAACCAGATCGAGTTTCTTGCCGGTTCTTCCCGATGACTGGATTGTATTCCTAACCGATGGTAGTTTTGACGTTCATAAGTATCCTCTCAGGGCCTAAATTGAATAAAGACTATTTTCATTTTGATGATTTTTGCTACTTAAACACAAACACAATACGGTCGGTAACATATAATCGCTGATGTGAAACGTACATTTCTCTACAGCCGAAAAAATAACGCTCAATGAGCATAAAGAAGTTTGTACTTCAAAAATAAACCAACAGTGGTTTTTTAATGATCTTAATTACTTTATATTATTACAATAGAGGTAATTGTAGATAATTCTTAAGAATCTTTGAGAGAGATCAGTGTGTAGGCATGCTTTACGTTTGTTCTTACTAACTTTTACAATATATTTGAATAATCAATCACCAAACCAAAATTTACTTAATATAAAGAAATGTAAAATTGTTAAATATACTATAGTCAAATATAATGTTGTTGTTTATTATTTACAATATAATAAATATGATTTATCTATTTCAGGTACTGTTAATCGAGCTCGATAGAGTATTCTACGCGACCAAGGGTATGAGATTTAATAAAACTGAAAAGGTCTTATGTTAATAATAATATTCATATCAACGAAAGAGTTGTAAAACTCCTTTTCTCGGGTTTAATTAATAAAAAGTAATTCAAAACATGCGTATTTCGAATTTTAACCAGAAAGTAAATTAACGTTGCGAGAAAAATACGTACAATTTTATAGCTACTTCAATACGATTAAAGCTACAAAAATATATGATTGTTGTCCTCTTTTTAATTTAAACGTGTCAAAAACTCAGTCTCCGAAGATAGTTTATAAAATAAAGTAATAAGACAATGTTTTAATATAAAGTGGGATCTTATTTAGTTTAGTTTCTTTAAAAAATTCATAAATTCAGATCGATGTCATTTTATTTTTAAAAAATGTACATAGTTTTTTCGGTGACATTGTAACTTAATTCAGTTTTATAATAACGATTATAGTGCACTATAGTATTATGCTAGTTACTCAGTCTATATTGGAATTTAATATGTTTATTTAAATGTCTTTCTGTTACAACAATCGTGATATATTCTACTATAAGCAAATAACAATATACTTCCTATTCCAACTTTTAGAATTAGCTTAAAGCATTTCTCTGATTATTAAAATAAATTTAGGTCGAATGTGTAAACATGGTCTAACTTTAAACGCATTTTTCGTACAAAATTTTGATAGTGTTATTTTCGGAGTTCTAGCGCCTTTTAATACAATTATAGCAATAAAGCAACGTTCAACTATTGCTATTAATTTACAGCAGGTGTTAGAAAGAAATTTCTAGTTCATTTTCAATACGATACAATTTTCATAAAGAAACATTTAAATATATTATGATATATATCTACGAGAATATTCCTTCTCTAATTTATCCAGCGTTTGTATACAACGCGAAACTGTCTCTAAAGTTGTCTACCACCATTAACTAGTTTCGTTTGCCTTCCAAAGATATCGGCTTGAAGTTTCAAGTGTGCGCAATCAATCTACTTCAGAAGTTCTCGATTTATTAACAGTTCGTACCTACTTAACTAATGAACTAGTCAGTTTTTTCTGGATGTGAAACGAAAACGGTAATGCGTCAATATCGTATTATTAACTAATGAGAACATATACACATAGAAAACAAATTATAGTGTCTCTTGATTATCCTGCTCTTGTTCCGAGACAAATGAGCCGATTTTAAGGTTTTTATAGATACGTAGAGGATATTATGTAGTACCGTGCAAGCAACAAATTACTATACTTTATCAAAACGGTAGTGATCAAATTTAATTAGGGTAACATGTAAGTTGGAAAATAGAAACAAGAAAATTATTAAAAAATAAAATAAAAGATATCCCATTTATTTTTCCAAATCACCAAGAACATAATATAGTTTCTATAAGAGCAATACAACGCAACTATTCGTATAGGTTTTTAAAACTGATTAATTAAAAACAAATATCAATCGATTTTTCTTTTTTCGTTAACTCAGACCGATTTAAAGAACATTACTAAAGTGTCTCAATAGTATATATAAAAAAATTGTTCAAAATTGCTCAAATAAAAAAATATGATCACATCTAGTACAAAATATACTATCCTTGTATGGAAGTTAAACAGAGCGACCATAGGATAGTTCTCGAACAATCCGCCATTTCCATCTTGTAACATTCATGAACTTTCCTTATTCGGAAAGGAGCCGCACTAACTGACTCGACTGAAACGATAACAGACAGATTTACAGTTCAATATGTAAAAATCGTGAATATATTATCACCCCGTATTCTTAGTAAGTCCGGTGGAATTATAAGAATATGCTACATTTATACGTAAAATAAGAGAGTTGTGTAATTTGTTTTTCTTTCTACTTGCTATTTCACTTATACTTCTTGTTATGTGTTACTTGCCGCGCGATATTTTTTAAAAGTTTTTTTTTGTAACCAATATTACAAAATATAGACTCAATTAACACAAGATTATGATTGGAAAATATAAAATTAATTCCAAGATACTGCCAAAAACTCCGCGCAATCTTAACATTATTGTTTTTTGTAGCATTTTGTTTTCTATTATTGTAATAGTAATTGTTACTAGATAAATAACTACTCTAAACATAGAGATATCTGTACCCTTTTTTTTTACGTGGGGAAATCCCTTATGGATACCCACCCTCCTGGGGGAGAGGATGGGTTATGTCCAACTCGCACGGACTAAAACCCCACGGTGTACCGACAGACCGTGATGTTGGGGCGGCAAGGGATCGTTCTCCGCTATTCCCCTTGAATAGCCGCCCCAACGGTCCACCCGGCGGAAGGTTGCCGCCGGGCTCCTAGCAACAGAGAGGCAGCTGGGTACACGCCAGCTGCCTCCCCTCGTCCGCCGGACCTGTACAATGAGGGGATGAGCCCCCCGACTACGTCCCCTCAGGTCCGGCTACGGTGGCAGGAGGATTTGGGCAAAGCGCCGCCTCCTCCTGCCGGTCCTCCGTCGGTGAAGGCGGTCACTGAGGGAGTCCGCCTCGCGGGCCCTCTGCGCTGCCTCCTTTTGCGAAATGACTTCCTCGCAAAAGGAGGCCACTGCTCGCTACGCCTGCTCGCTGCCGAGCGTGGTCTCGTCCACTCAGAGAGAGTGTGCTGCGCGATATCTTCCTCAGCGCCGCAATCATGGCAGGCGGCGGTCGGCTCCCTGCGAGCGATCCGGTGCAGGTACCACCCGAAACAACCGTGTCCGGTCAGCACCTGCACCAGTCTGAACGATAGGGAGCCCCATCTCCTCCCAATCCACTCCCGCAGGACCGAGCGGACGGCGTCGACGGCCTCCCGTAGCGCGCGTCCGCCAGGTCCTGCATCCATCTCCATATAGCCCCCTCCCGCAACTCCCGCCTTTTAACATCTATCTCTCTGGGAGCCGGAGGCTCCCCACTACGCTTCCTCGCCGCCGTGAATTCGTACAGGGAAGGGAGCCGACGAGCGTAAAGGCCGCCGCCGATGACACCGTCCGGTATGCCCAGATTGCCCTCAATGCCACCGTACGCTGCGTATGTGCAGCGTGCGCACGTTGGTGGCACCGAGGGTATCAGCCCAGACCGGTGCCCCCTAAGCGGCCATCGCCCACACGACTCCCATGAAGAGTCGACGGCACCCGGCACCCGTCCCCCCAATATTGGGGAAGAAATATCTATAGCCTGGGCTATTTGAACTTTACTCCGCTTTATGTATTTTCTTACCTTAAAATAATGGATTACAGCTTACCGTGATGGGTAAATAGTATGTACATAAAATTATAGATATAATAATATTCAAGGTCTTGATTTACCAATGAATTTCATATACATCATACAAATATATACATATTTAAACTCCACCAAAGAGCGAAACCTCAACTAGGTACGAGACACAGTATCAAAGTAAAGTTTTATCCCATTGAAACGTTTATCTCCCTGTCGGTACCTCAGTCTATCTTCGGATGGGTTACCTTCAAACTTAAGGGATAGGTAAACTTGTAGAATTGACAGCTTAGTGAGAATGGATTTGACAGCAACCGACCCAAGTTAGTTTTTGTTGAAATGAGACGTGAATTTTACAAATACTACTAGCCAACGTGGCCACGCGTTGCTGTGGCGCAGTTATTGCACGTGGCATTGAAATCTTGATAAACTATTTTCGAAATTAAAAAATTGCTCTATGGGATATCTGGATATAAATAATATATATATGGGTTATATGCAGTCGGTCCTAAAAATTTCTGTCAACATATAACTGTAATTTAAAGCGCCGTCTGTGCAAGACAGATGATACTTACAATTATTAACAATAATCAATAATGACATTCATTTAATTTGTAATTTAAAAATATTGAGATCATCGATCAAAATATAAATTATTCTATCGTTCAAGTTACACTAATTTATACATAAATGCCAACTTTCATAAAACCGGTTGATTAGTTTCGGAGTTCATCTTAGACAAACATAATGACATCGGATTTTTATATGTTAAGATTTTAATGCAAGTTACTGTCTGACAACAATGTCACCCGATGATAAGTGAAAATCATATCGGTAACCTTAAAATCTCTCAAATTCACTCAGATGGAAAACAAACTACAAATTAACAATCAATCACATAAAATACCAAAAATTATTGTCGAGTGCTAACCTAAATCATAACTAATATTACAAATTCAGTTTGAGTATATTTAGTTTAAGCTAGTCTATATATATATATATATATAAACAAAACCGAAGTATCTGTTGTGTGTTCGCCTTAATCTCTGAAAGGACTGTACCGATTATTAATAGATTTTTTTTACATATAGGAAGAGAACTCTACACGGTATTATCTAGACTTCAAATGTCATGCCTTTCTATACAAAATAAGCAGTAGTGTAAAAATTTTAAAAAGGAAAATTAAAGTCGGTAAAGGAGTTTTAGGAATTAAATGCAGTGATACAATTGCAAATAAAAAACCTAAAATAGCCCGCTATTATTACAAGATAAATAAGTGTTTCTTTTTTTTTATTATCATTAACGGGCCCCTACAAAAAGTTTCTTAGAGTTCAATTTAGTATTCACTTGAAAAATTATTCTGAAACTCAAAGACATGCATTTCTTGAAACGACTTGCTTGTCATTTCTTGAAACGACTTGCTTGCCATTTTATACACGCTAATGATATTATAACATAAAAATTAAAGTTTTAAGTTAATGTAAAGTTTAAAGAAAAACACTTTCAAACGAAATTGAAATGAATAGCTTAGGGATGGTTAACTTTAACAATTCTTCTGACAATACTGGATATAATAAGAAACTTCTGCGACGAGTAATATCTAGAGTGGAGAGATATAACTTAAATAAGATGGGACAAACGGCCTCGTGTTATGTACCGCTTCGCATTTATAATTACGACGAGCTATATAATTTATATAACTATTGTATATAAATGTATTAACGACTAGCCTCTGCCCGCGACTTTATTCGCATGGAATAGTTACTTTGGGCTAACGCTAACATCTGACAGAAAATACATATAAGAGTTGTCGAGGTATGTATACTTGGTACACATATATATAACTCATATAAGTATGAATATGTAGCTTAGCTTAGGTTAGCTCAGATAGGTCGAGAATTGCATGAATCAGTCAACAGCCCAAGCCGAGGTGCCGTGCACCCTTGAGCTAGTTGCCCAAATAAAATCGGCTGAGTGCCGCAAGCGCTCGCCTTAGTAGTCCGGTGAAGCTGTTAAGAGCTTGCTAAGGCAATAGCGTAGTCGGTTCGAAAGAAAAGACTAACGCTAACACGCAGCGGAAGCTCTTACGAGGAAAAAAAACCTCGACTTATTAGCATTTTTTATTGGTGCTCCGCTCCTATTGGTCTTAGCGTGATAATGTATATCCATCCTCGATAAATGTGCTATATAACACTTAAAGAATTTTTCAAATCGGACCAGGAGTTCCTGAGATTACCCCCTACAACGTCACAACATCACAAACGTTACCTCTTTATAATATTGGTATAGATTTACAGAACAGTAAGTTCAAGTAGCCTGCCAAGCCAGTTTTACTTTCAAATGATTATTATAAGATGGATCTTTAAGGGAACGAAAGTGTTGACAGAAAGTAACATCCCTCTCTTTATGTCTGTTACTAACTTTAATGAATACAGTTATTAATGTATTTGTTATAAAGAATATAAAATCGCTAATACCATTTCATGCCAATCTCTCTCTGGATGACTGGATTATTGTTCGAAGCTATCGTGGTATTTCAATGGTAATAAGTCAGTTTTTATGCTATTTTATTGTAAGAAACTTGTAAATAACTCTACGACATATCAACCTCCTTTACATACAGTTTAACAAATCGCCATCACAATAGGACTTATGTCAGAAATTTCAAAATGGATAATATTTAAAATATTGATTTTGCAACAACTCAATCACTTATATATCACACATATCGATATCGAAAGATCGAATCCTTTTGAATGAGTTGGAGCCTTCGGGATTTTTTTTCTCGAACTGACTACGTTATAGACCTAGCAAGGTCTTAACAGCTTCATCGGCTTATGATGAGGAGACTTCAGTGAATGAATGCATTGTGTTAAAACCTTACAAAAGCTTCTTTCTAAGCTAGATTAGTTAACTATCACCCTCAAGTTGAAAATCTATCGCTAAGAAGCTATTGGCGTATTCAGACACGTGTGCGTTTAGGTGGTAGAGCCACGCCGAAGCTATCACTGGTTTCAGAATGAATGGGTCGGCTTGCCAGCGGTACTACCACCGACAGAAAATCAAACGTGAAGTAACAGTGCTTGCATTGTTGCGTTTCGTTCGGTCAGTGAGAGCGCAGGAAGACTTCCTTCCTCTGCCCTCCTCCTACCCAAGTTCGCTATTCCTCTCCTTCCCCAAACACAGGCTGGCAACGCACTTGCGACTCTCCTGGTGTTGCTGGTGATAAGTGACCCACTTTTTCATTTGCCTCCTATGTTATAAAAAAGGCAACTGCACTTGAGAGCCAGTCCCCCTCTAGGTTTATAGTGTATTTATACTACTACCTCTTCATTTAATACCAGATGATATTATGGGTGAATGCTTAAAACCTATAAAAAGTATTTAAAAACAGTTTCTTATTATATAGGTACGTGACATCTCGAAATTACTAATACGATTACGAAAATTATTTCTCACATAACAAACAACGTTTTCGTTAACACACACGCGCTAAGTCTGTCTTTTATTAATACACAATTTTATATTGAATTAAATGCGAAGAGAAAGACGGCAAAAGTGTGTACTTTGTTTTTAATAATCTTTGAAAAAGCTCGACAGATTTATAGAGGCATTTATAAGCAGAAGTATTGTATTCTATCTTCATTAAATATATATTTTCTTCATTTTTTACAAAGACATGTGGAATTATAAAATATATTATAACTTTGTATGGAACAAGATATATATGAGAGTTGTGTAAAACCAACTAATGCGCGGTTTTTTTTTTATTTACTAGTAACTGAAGTTTTTATTTTCATCTCTACTTCAGTAATACTTTTTATTATTAATTTGTTGCGATCTTATCATTGATGTTTTTATTACATTGTATTGTAAGATATTAATGATAAATACTAGATAGACACCACTTCGAACATAGTAAAGTCTTCTGACTCAAAGTATCAAATAAGGTCACATTGGATTTTCTGAACTAAATGCTCCATTTCGTTGTAGAATTCGAACCTGTATAATTGTACTCGTCGTACAAGTGTAAAGTATACTACTGTACTATTGAGACATCCACGGCTTTTAGTTTTAGCGAGATAACAAGATAGGGGCTCGTATATATTCTGATGTTTAAATAACTCTAAAATTCATTCTGAATTTTCTACAAACAGACAGACGGTCGCTGAAACATTGAGTTTTTCCATAGAAAAATGTCAACTAGTTCCATACCATTTAATACAGTTGAAGGGAAGGCAATATTCTCACCGTTCCAGCTCACTATGTATTGGATGAGAGCCAAAAGGGAAAATTTAAACATGTCTCTCAGCAACAGATTTGACTTGCAGAATGATCCCTTACAAAATATTCAATAAATTAACGTAACGTGTATGTATAATAAGTACAATGTTTTTTTGCTTAGTCCAATTGTTTTGTATTCAAAACTGATAATTTTATTATATTCAACGAACTTTAAAAGTTTATATTGTACAAATAAATCTCTTTCTTAAACATATTTCATTGTGTTCATGAAGGTAGTTTATAATTTTCAGAAGTATTTTTGATAATTATAAAAGTCGGGTAAGCCGGTTTAAATGAAATTCATAGCATATAGTATATATATATATATATATATAGTAGTCATGATCAATAAATACATTTAAAATAGACTAGCGGTTCCGGCGGACGCTGTCCCACCCTGATTATATAAATCCTTGACAAATTATATACTGAAACGGTTCTCATGAATCACTTTATCCACTGGTGATTCAGTAGTTTTTGAGTTTATTGCGAACAAACAGACAGACAGGCGCGGTAAGGACTTTGTTTTATACTATGTAATGATATCTATAATAAATTCTGAAAATCGGTAACATGTACAGACGGAACTACGTACTTCTTAATACTAATAAGACATATGAAATTTTCATGTGCAAACCTGACAAAGTCACAATGTAGTGCTTTGATAAAAAAAAAATGCAACAAATCTACAGTCTTAGGAATAAAATGCTATACACTCCATTGTAATACTTATACTATATATACTATATATATATATATACTATACACAAATACATTTGGTTTATATTTCTCAGAGTGGTGTTTTTATTAACGATTGACTAATCTATATTTATTTACTCAGAACGAGAAATCCTAATATTACCAGCACATAAATACGCCGCGAAATTAAATGACGCCCGATCTTAGTTTGACACGAAACGTCACTTTAAAAATTCGTCAGAGGGCGCCACCCCCGGCCCTGGGGTCGCATTGAGGTGGAGCAGGATTCTATTAATGCTGTGACACCCCGACGCCGGATTTCTTCATTTCCTAAACGCCTCTCGGGGTATACAACGGAATTTGCAGGGGTAGTTTGTTTGGTCCCGGCTAAATTGGGGTTTTAAATTGTGACAATCGGTAAGAAAGTGGCTGAGAATGGATACGTTCATTGCTTTACTAGTGTTTCATCGCGGTTTTTGCTCATTTCGTTACTAATTTATCATAGTTATAGTTTGAAAGCAAGAGCACTTTAAGTTAAGCGACATTGGACAAGTGTAGGTAAAATTTGCATGCCACTCATAGTTGCATTAAAATTGGAAGATTTTATCAATACTGTTCCTCCATTCATTCACTGAAGCTTTGTCCAATCACTAACTTGTGCAGATGTCTACGTTTTAAATAATATCCAATTAAATATGTACAAGCGACAGACGACTGCTTCTTCTGTATTTCTATTTTTATAAACGACGCCATCATACTTTGCCTTCGTGTAAGTAATCCATTATACAGCGTATGCTGAGTAACTCTTAGGTGACAGAATTTTTTCAACATAACTTAGTCGTTATCAACACTCTGGCCAATTTATACAATATCTTTATATATTATAGCAGTTGACGGCTCGTTCGGACACCGAGTCGACGGACGTGGGTTCGAATCTTAGCAACTGAGTGGAAGCTTTCGGTGAAAAAAAAAAAAGATTAAACCATAGCATAGTGTTAGGGGTTTTTTATAAGTCCGACTGGCTAGCTATTACCCTTATATGAAAATCTATAGCCAAGCACCTGTTGGTCTGTTTCGGCAGCTGTATATTCAGAGCTGCTTGACCTCTGGGTATTCACCTTTATTTTTAGATGTTACCAAGAGGCATAGCACAGTCAGTCTGTTGTGCAATGCCAAAGAAACAAGCAACGCGTTATATAAATATAGCGTCTGTGAAAGAACACTTCGCGGTAATAAGTTTAGGAGTCGTTCAGGAAATTTGCTACATAGATAAAGGATGCTTCGGGACAGAGAAAAATCATCTCATACCGGATGAGTACGATCCGATGGGTTTTCTTTCGGTTCCATTTCAAATATTTGATCGAACGGAGTAAAATGAAAATGTCTTCCATTTGCTTCGCGTTTTGTTTTTAAAAAAAATATTTTTATACCTCCATTTTATTCTCAGAGTAACGATATATTAGTTCACATTTATTATCTACATCTGTAATCTGAAATCTGTTTGTATGACTTATCTTTTTGAGCAGATATGTTAATTTTAAAATGAAGTGTGGTGTAACGAAAATAAATTAGGTTAAGAATGAGTATGTCAGGGGAAGTTTGTAAATAACACCAGAGACAGAAAAGTTGAGGAGAAATAGGTTAACATGGTACAGACATTTTATGAGAAGAGATGAAAGTTATGTAACTAAAAAAGTCTTGAGAATGAAGTTGGACGGGTATAAGAGTAAAGGGAGATGACATCTGGCAGACGAGAGTGGAAAAGGAAAACATGTTGTGCCGTACTTAGGTAAGAAGAAAAATATTTTATAGGCTCTTAGCAACATATCATCAAGCCATCTCTTAATGTATTTTTTTAGTAATTTATTTATAACCCTACATAACATTGCCTCAATAACAGCTTCAATCTATATATTAATACGTGAAGTAAATTCTTTGTACCCCTTTTTAACCTATTTTCCATAAACGGATGAACTTGAAATTTGGCATAGTTAAAGTTTATATGGCGGAGAAGTGCAGAAAGCTGTTTATTTTATATAAAATGCATTAGAAGTACATTAAATTAATTTAAATATGCACTACTCACACTACTGCTTGAATTTTGCACAACATATAACACATGTAAATAAAAAAGGCGTTTGACAGCCGTCAATAATTACGAACTTCAAAAAAGGTTGTTAATGAGGCTGCTATGCTCGACTGTATGTATTTTTTAACTCTTAGGTTCCAATTACCATTTTTCATCCTACATTTAACAATGATATTATAAAATATAACTATTACTTTAATATTTATTATTTTTTATGGTGAATTCACTTCAAATGATGATTTAATAAAAAAAAATGAGCCAAATAATACTTTGTATAATCAAAATTAGAATTTTGTTCATAAAAGTAATCCATGACTTAGACATCCGTGGTTACAACGTTGCAATTCAACCTCATGTAGCAACAAAAAAGAATTTATTTTCAAAAGCTAATAGCAGTATTAAAAACATCTTTGTCTTGGATTCACCATTTGATTGTATTGTGGATCCGTTACTTTTCCAAACGTTGATACTGGGTATATCACTATTTCTCATAATGAACAGACTACGCTTAATTCAATATCACCCAGAAATACCACCCACTCATGGTGTTGTGTAAAATTAATAGAAAATTGTGTCATGGGTTGCGATAATTTCTTTATTTTTGTATAGTTACGTTTGTTTAAAATTTGAGAGCTTTACCACGTGATTTTTGTTTCAAATATATAATTAATTTCAATTTTCATTTACACATAGATTTTTTAAAATGTTTATATAATTAAAGATCATGGCAAATAACTGAGTAGCCATGATGAAAACCTTTGATTATAGAAGTATAACCCTTTGACAAAAGAACTCTAATAGAGTTCAAACTTTAAAAAATCAAATAACTATGTTCGAATGTCGACCACTGGGCGCCCACTAGCATTGATAAATTCGGTTCAGTTTCGTAGAAGATCTTTAAAACCAAAAACAATTATCATACATTAGGATGATTTATCGCGCCTACAGCATTGTGGTACAAAATTGTGGTAATCGAAAGGTTTGACTACTGAAACGCTTGTTCAACGTCCGCAGGTATAAACTTTGGTACGTACCAATGGCCCTGGTTGCGGCGGTGGAGGACGATCTCTCGTTGCCGGGCGTGGTTTCGGCCATGCTCGGCAGCAAAGACGTGGGTACTGCTGTAGCCTCCTTCTGCGAAGTCGTCATCTCGTAGAAGGAGGCGGCGGAGATGGCCCGGGAGGTAGATCCGCGAAGTGGCCCTCTTCGCCAAAGAAGAGCAGCGGCAAGGGCGAGGCGTAATGCCCGTCTGCTCCCAACACCGTAGCCGAAACTGTGGGGACGGGGCGGGGGCCCCATCTCCTAGTTATACGGGTGAGGCTGACGAGGGGAGACTACAGGCCGTGTACCCAGTAGTCTTTCTAGAGTAGAGCGAAGGGGCAGTTTTTCAGGTTTGAGAGCAAGCTTGATCGCTGGCTGCCCCTACAATGAGGCGGACGGTACACCGTGGGGTTTTAGTCCGTGGGAGTCGGACATGACCCACTCTCTCCCCCGGGAGGGTGGCGTATCCATAAAGGATTTCCCCACGTTATTAAAAAAAAGGTACGTACCAATGGATCTATCGGAATTAGCGTACATTTACTAATTTAAATTGATAACAGTATCGCCTGACGGAGTAGGAAAATATCGCCAGTAAACCTAAACCTAAGAAATGTTCTCATAAATACCACCTTATGTCGGAAAATATAGAACTATCGATACTTCAAAGTTTGAAATCGTTAATACGTCTTGAGCTAGTGTGGTGATTATGTCCATACTTTCCTTCGAAAAAAGGTCTGTGATAATGCTATAAGTATCCCACAGGCTGATTTGATAGTGATGTTCTAATTTCTGTCAAACATTAATTGCACTCAACACGTTTTATTTTCGATGTATAATAAAAACAATAAAGATGTCATTCCGTTGCTTCTTATTATAATTTCATTTCATTCCAAGATACATTAAAACCCCGTAAACGTCTAAATAATAGAAAAGAAAAAAGTCAATAAAAGCGGGAAATGTTAGCAAAGTAAATGTTACTTTAAACGCTTCCGTATCGTTATTACCTACATTCGTTCTTAATGTCTGTGCTGTTGAATTTAATTACCGAAAAGTTAATTAGTATTGTTGTATCATCGCGACATTTATTTGTGTGGTAGACAGATCAACGTATATATATAACCTTGTTTAAAATTGCTATTTTAGGTTAGTATTTGAATGTTTATATAATATATAATTGATATACATGCAATGTATCATGTAATTATAATATATTCATTCGAAAATCGTTAAAATAGAAATGAGTTAATTGAATAAAACATAACAGTCGGCTACACTACCATCTGATGGTGTATGATCTAGATGTGCTTTGCTCTATTGACTGTGTATACATTGTCATTTGCCGGGTTACCGTTAAAGGCTACTTATTAATACCTATTTATCTCTGAAGGAGTAAGTGCGTCATCTATATTGTTATTGATGTCTTCTAATTCCAAGACGCCTTTTTTATACGCCTTTACTCACTCCGAGTTAGTGGGTAGGGATAAATAGTTTTGACGGTAGTTATTACAGTGACACATCTAATTCGAAAAGCATGCAAAGTTAACAGATATAATAAAGATAATTTAATATTTATATCGCCATATAGTTCGTTCATTTATTCAATGTAAATTTGGCCGTAAGACAATGCTCATTCCCTTGGCCAGCACCCAATCCTCATTAATTTGGTTCGTAATCTCAGTATTACTTCGAAGATCACATAACATTAAAGGAAGCTGAAACTTTAAAAACAGCATCCGTTTAATCTTGTTTAAGTTTTAGGCAAGGAGTTTATTGAATTTTTCGTTAGAATTTCTTGTGAAATAAATTTATCTACTTAAATGGTATTATAGCATTTTGAAGGGTTAGAGAAATGTCGAGGCTCGGAGGTAGGTTTTTTCGAACAACGCATTTATTAACTTAGATTCAAATTCAGTTTTGACTTGAAGCTTTCGGTGAAGGAAAACATTAAAGTAATCAAAATAATATCTGTATATGAGTGATATCGATTGACTTTTACGATTTTTTTACAAGAATAATATATGTACCTATTTATGTAGAAGCTTTTTTCTGTAAAATTACTTGTGTGTCTTTAAGTAGTAAATAGACATCTTGGATGTGCCCCTACTTCTATCGCAAGTGAGTGTTACGTAATCTTCTCGGACACCGCGATCAGACACTTATAAACAGTTTTGTGAAAAACTATCTCGCACGAATCAGGGTAGGTCATTTTATCATGTGATAATCACGTGATATAGCGTTCAGATATGTCATCTCCATACATTTTTCCGTTTTCTATTTGTGTTAGTGATTGTAGATAAGCAACTTGGCTAGGCACCCTGGATCATCTCTCCTCATTAAATAGATTTTAAGGAGACTGTATAAGGTTGCATCTAGGAGTACTACAAATAAAGTGACGATTACGACTATATTTTCAATATACATTTTTAACAATTTAGTATTATATAATTTCTCAATTCTTTACGTGTTCGTTTGTAATTATTTTCTTTCATTTTTTAATTGTAATATCTTAATTATTTTAATTAGTAATAATAATTGATATGCATAACGTGTAAATAGAGACATATCTAGTAAAAACACAGAACTGTACACTTTATTGTAATAATAATGTATTAATGTTGACTTTGTTCGTTACCTAAACAAATTACAAATAGATAAGTATATTCGCGAAAAGTATTCTTTAAGATCTAAGCTACATCTAGACCAAATCTGAAAGCACGATAATTCTTCAATGAAATGAATTACTTTTGCGCCTATAATGTTGAATGAAATGGTTATAGTGTATAATATATTTAAACATATCTGAGTCGGCTTATTCATTTTACTTATTGTTTATAAATGTATGTGTGATATACACATCTGTTTCAACTGTCGCGTCACCAATCTATTGCACTAAACTTCACTTCGTAACTTCTTCACTTATCCGAATATAAACGAGTGGCCCACTACGACGTTTAGTGGAATAACAAGACAAACTCCGTTCTAATTACCACATTCCTTCCCGCCGATAAGGGGATTGCTTAATGAAAAACAAAATATCTTATCTGTTTGTAGCAGTTTCGCGTGAAAGCCGCGACTCCCGGCCATACTTCGCTAATTACTGATTTTCAAATTAATCACAGGGGCATTTGATTAATCGGTCTCCGATGTCGAGGGGGGTCCTGGGGGTCGTGGGGTAGCGCCGGGGAAGATGACTCGCAGTTCCTCCGAGGGCCACTTCGTCTACAGTATACATTTACACAAACTAATTAATAAGTGTAGGCAAGTTTCGAAGTCTCGCGAAAGGATGTCGACAGTCGACATTTTTGGTTTCGAAAAATTTTCTTTCCTTGATGGGTAAAGTTACAAAGGAGTCGACATTTTTAATAAATATGCTAATAGACAGTTATTCGACTCCCAATCACTTCACAATATTTTAACGTAATGTAAAAGTAATTTTTACATATTAAAAAGGTAACGTATATCTGCCTGCTTCTTAATTATTGTACTTATAATTCGAAAACTACTAATCCGATATACAAAACTCTTTTTATAAATTAAAGCTATGTTCTTTGGCCAGGTTTTAGCATAACTAGAGGTAGTTTTATAGTCGAAATTCAATGATGAGTCACTAATTTTACTAGTTTTAACATTATTTTAGATATTATTGAATATACTCGTATACTGTTTTAATTTTATTCTTTTATGTTAGATACGAGCGTGTATAAATTGTTGAAATACATAGTGTGTACTTGTTGGTATGTATATTTACATACCAGATACTTATTTGTATCTGTTTCAAAATTGCCTTATTGATAACATTAATAAAGCTCGTCAATAACTACTAAACAGTAAAAAAAAATCTATTGATAAGTAGAAGAGAAAGAAGTACTGAACTGTTTTTTTGAATTTATTTTTGCCTATATTGATTAGTTTTTATTATTTTGAGCAATAGAATAACAAGTTATGAGGTTAAAAATAAACAAAATAAGTTGATTGTTGTTACATTATATTACAATATTTTACCTCAAGCATTAAATATTATGTAGTAGACAGCTCTTTAAAATATAATACAAAAATGTATTACACGTACTTTATATAAAATGTTATATGAGATATACAAACCATTAACCATTACCGAATTATATAATTTCTCAAACTTAATTAAATACGTTAACTTTTTCCGACATTATATCTGTGTAGATAGTGAATATAACATAGAAAAAAGATTGTGCAGTGAAACTTTGAACGTGAAATATGTCGAGTAGAATTTAATAACCTTCATGAAGTATATTATATAGATTTATAATGGCGTATTTATAGAATTTATATTTATATTCGTAGTATTTATACAATTGCGTTCAGAAATGCATGCATAGTTGCGCGCGTATATAGTAATTTCATTAATAAAATGTGACTTTGCTCACATTATATTGAAAGATCCGATATTAATTATAGTTCTGAGGACTTGTCGATAACATCTGATACATATTACTACAGTTATCTCTTGTATGATTTAAAAAAAATAGAAAAATATATTTAACGCTAGCTCTCACTTCAACTAGAATCTGACTCTATTGACACATCTCTATGCGTAAACTGTCAACGATTAAAAACCTTATCATATATTATCCAGCCAGATGCTTATTGCTTTTACGAAAACTAGAAAAATTGACAATCAAACTAAAACACACAAAATGCGCGAACAGAGTGAGTGAGACAAAGCTGTCCAGAAAAATTACGAGTGATATCCAAATGGAGATGGAAACGGCCAGCTGACTGCCGAAACACTGAAGAGTGGAAGCTGCAAAGGTCTCTCCACGGCCCAAGGGCTCAGGAAGGCGCCGGGACATGGCCGCGCCGCCCTCGCAGCGGGCTTGCGGGGGCGGCGCCCTGCGGCCGAGCGAAACCTTGCCTACCCTGGGAGAATTATATAACCAAAGGCGTGTGCAGAGGCTGCGGAGGTGACTGGGGTTACGAGGGTGGTTTAAAAGTGGATTTGGATAGTTCAGAATATACGGGTTACAAGTATTTCTATAATAAACCGGGTTTTAGGATAAAATCGAGGTCGTGTGAGGATGCAAGATTTATACATATTAATTACGTGCTTTTAGCTGAGTTCAGACACTTCGAGAAGGTAAGAGATTTTTATATTGTTTTCTTTAATAATATACATGTGTATAGTATGATTTTTATTGTCTACTTTTTTGAATAATCTCACTTCAAGTCAAGTACCGTTGTGCCCTTAGTATGATTGCTAGAATAGTCATGGCGTAATATCCTACTCTAAATTTTTTATATATGTATTACTACCGGCTCTCTCCCACCCCTTATCTACGTCTCTTATCTTTATAAATGTACCGCAAATGATATTAATTATCAGATGTCAGATTTTTTTTTTAAATAACTTGATACTAATATTGTGGTTTGGCTAATTGAAACGTATTTTTTAAATGTAAATTTAAGCCTATGTGTTATTCTGGTGCATAGGCTATATTTGTGAAGATTCAGCAAAATCCGTTAGTAGTTTTAGTTAGTGTACAAGCGTAAAAATTGTCTTTCCATCATACAGCCTTTCGTGTTGATTGTATTTTTAAAATTATCATTCTGACAAAAACTCCGTCTTCAGATCCGATTCCGTATACTGTAATGGAGCGTGTTCCTTACCACTAAGTCACCATTGCTTCAAAACCGTCCAATTACTTTAAAGTCACAAGAAAATTTTCATAACGAAATAATTTCATTATGTAGGCAATCTTCGAGATAGAGCCGAGTACCTGTTGTCTCTCCGTGCAACAGTATTAATAAGCTTCACCCTTAAATTACATGAAATGATGGCGCGGGGTGGTTCGGGGGTGCGTTCATAATCTAAACGAGGTGAAGGGTTGTACACGTTTATGACATAAGGTAACATAATTATGAAGAGTTATGTAAATTCCTGTTTCTTATATGAAGCAATAAGTTGTCTCACATAAAATTGCCATATAACTTGTTTTATGTTTTCTATACTTTTTAATACAACATATTTTATTGAGTCTTTGATGAGTAGTATGAAGAGTAGCTCACAGAACATAGGTATCACAGAAACTTTGCAAAATCCTGTTGGAATGAGGCCAATATGTTGTATGACCTGGTAATTATATCTCATTAGTGGTTCTCCTGATAATATCTCACCTAAATATAATAAGGAACAATGGAGCTGACATATTCGTTGCAATAAACATCGCTAAAAATAAAATAAAACCTAAAAAATAAATAAATGTGATGTGTCAAAGCATAAAAAACGTGCAAACTTATTATTTATTTTGATAACCAATCTTCTAGATCAATATTTTTCAAAGCGCGGTTCGCGACCCCCCGAAGTCTCTTTGAGGAGGTTGCGAAGCGAAGTTCTATAGCGGAGTTGCAAAAGGTTGGGAAAGCTAATGCAGTAAAAAAGTTTTAAAAGATTTATTAAGGAAAATATTAATTAAAGGACATACTCAATTGTATTAAATAAAAAAAATACTTACGAGAACTCTTAAGTATTTATCCGAACCTTAATTATAAAAATAAATAAATAGGTTAAATTGAACATTTGTCACAAAATAAAATACATGAAAGAAAAGCAACGTGTAGAGGGATCGCGAAATATTTCTTTATACTAAAGGAGCCGTGTCAAGAAAAAGTTTTTTTTTTTATTACAGTCATTATCGAGTAGTTTTATTACAAGTATCTTGTGATAATATCAATAAACTAACAAGATTATTAGAACTATCCATGGAATTTTTGTGGCATCTCAAAATTCATGCTCCGCTGTATTATTTTCCATCCATTTCACTTGTATGCAATAACCAAAGTACAAAATATAGAGTCAAATAACACAATAAAATTAATAAAATATAAAACTCACTGCACGACAGACTAAGATCGCGCCGAAAACTCCTATTAAAATTTACCAACATAAGTCATACGTAAGTGAAACTATATTTACTCATATTATATTAATATCAAATAATATTAGTCAAATTTTAATAATTTCACAATTTAAGAGTTACGACTCTGAAAGGATTATTGAAAACGTATTCGAATCTGGAGTTTTCATGTTGGAATCCAACTCGTAGTAATTAATTACGGAAACGTAACGAAATTAAGTGAAGCCCGTATAATAATACAATAACGTATTTAATTTCAATTTCCATTTTACAAACACAATCAATCATACCCTGTGATGGGGGGCGGCCGGGGCCGGGCCACTGGGAGGGAGCTCTGAGAATTCGAATCATATCTTATTCTAGTACTAATTAGTATTGTAAATACGAATGTGAGTTTGTTTATTTATTTATTATACTTTCACGCTTTCCTTTTAGCAAATTACATCAAATTGCATGTGATCACTAATCTCACGGCCTTTGAAATTACCACTACTCTCTTTAGGTTCAAGGACCTAAACCATGACTGAAAAATCTTGGTGACCTTATTACATAATGTCCGTGCAAAGCGCCAAGGGAAAGAGAATTACCTCGTATCTACTTGCGACCACCTCTCTCTCCTATCACATTCATAAATGCGAATATATTTAAACTAAAAAATTGAAAAAGAGACATCAAATTCGATTTACGATATTTGGTTGAAGATGTACAACTTATTAGGGGCACAGAAAAGGACAAAGGTACGACCGAAAAGTACCGTTCCCAGGCGAAACCGCGGGTCAAAGTTAAAGTATGATAAATAGACGTAATGTCCAACGTTTATTGTCTTCATAAAAATTGAACAATACTGATTATATTAGATCGTATAATAAAGTGTTAACGACCCCTTAATTCAGTACGTCACTAGAGCAAAAATGACATTTCTAAGTGTAAAACTTAGCAAAGTCAATGATATAACATGTGTCTGTAGTTATAACAAAAATGTTATTCAAGTTTAAAAGCACCCTAGGATTGTTCCCTAAACTACTAAAAGTAACAGAACACATAATATCGTTGCATGAAACTAACAACAGTATTCTCGAATATTGCGAAAATAACATTTATGGAATAATGCGAAAGAAATAAGTGTTTCTTTAGTAAAAAGCGAGTCAATTTATCAAATTCCATATTGATGTATGTGTATTGTAGCATTTATTGCGGTGAATAATATGATTTACAGCCGGTTCCGAATTTCAACCGGTTCGTCCGGTTCGACGCGCCGTTTGAACCGGTCACGTGCGGTTATGGTCGCACGTGCCACACCGCACCGTGCCACGTCCGGATGTGCAGCGTCTCGCTTTTCAATGTATTATTTGAAATTGTTAGAGGAATTCATGAATCGTCTTTATGTTTCGGAAACCATTTCACTTAAACTTGTTCGGTTTATTATACACTGAACGACTGTATCTTTCCCAATAAAACGAAAATAAATTATTTGTCTACTTTTTCGATTAATTACAAGTACAAGTTATAAGAATATATTTTTAATTAAAACGTTTTTTTTTTTTTCAGTGATACAAAATGTACATTTACAGTTGTTGCTTTATACCGATATTTGAAGGTCTGTAATAAAAGTGTGACGTAACGAAGACCCCTTTGTTGCATATAAATATAATAAATATAATATGCTCCGTTTATGTTATACTCGAAACTAATTAATTCGTGGTGTTCTTAAGACATGCTTAGGGCCTTTATATTTTAAATGTCTAACGTAACTAAAATACTTAATTAAATAATGATTACTAGTATAATGATCAAAGTAGCAACGCCAATAAGCCATTACTTTTAAGTAATATGTATGTAAAAGATCAATGCTATGATCATTTTTTTTAAGATTTACATATATCGTATTAAGCTTGTCTGTATATCTTTATGACATATACAATTCCATACTAAATAACTTTGATGTGTCTTGCAAAGTTTAGTCGATGTTAGAGCAATATAAGCTCCCGATAGTTAATTTTACGTCTCGAAGATAAATATTCTAAAAGTTAGTGAAAATTCTGTCACAATCCATTCTGGAGTTTAGATAAGCTTAAGAAATACACAGACGAACACGAAAGACAAATTTATAGTGTAATTATTTATTGACTAATCTCTGCCAGCGACTTCTTTCGCATGGAAAAGGTACTTTGGGTTAACGTTAACACGCAGCGGAAGCTCTCAAGGGGAAAAAACCGATTTTAAAACATTATTCATTGGTGCTCGGCTCCTATTAACTTTAGCGTGATAATACATAGCCTGTAACCTTCCTCGATAAATGAGTTATATAACACTAAAAGAATTTTTCAAATCGGACCAGTAGTTCTTGAGATTACCCCCTACAACATTATAAACTCGCAACCTCACAAACTCACAAATTTTACCTCTTTACAATATTAGTATAGATTATATATTCTACTTATCATAGTCCTGAGTTATTGTACGTTATATTATATAAGTAATGTTATTTGAAATCTTACAACCAAAACTAGTTGTTCATGTCTTTTTAATACTGGATCTCTCTGAATAAATAATGTTGAAGCATGTTATGCATTTATGTGGCCTTATTTAGAAAATGAAACGAAAACCGCGTTCCCTGTAATAAATTTGAGACTGTGCATAACACTCGAAAGAAATTCAATTTCATATAAGGTAAATAGGAGTTCCGAGTTTATAAAACTTACAGAGGCATGTTACGAAGGAACGGGGCTGCGACTCCGTTGAGCCGGCACCACCGCACCGCCGTGCCACTGGTCGTTATCGCAGGTGCCCGGCCCGGGTATATCCGGTTAAATCCAGTTACAACCGGTTACCAGGGTAAGGATTACGCGCTCGATCCGGTTCTGCAGTCGTTTGCGACTTGATTTATACACTCGGTGGCGCTTTTTAAAGGTTGACTAGAGGTCGTGATGTCGATGCTAAGGGGTCGATCGTCCACGAAGACGGATTTATTGGAATTTTTTTTTTTCGGATGATTTGATAAATCAGTTTATACGGATTATGTTTTTTTTTTATATATTGGTTTAGTTATTCCCTATTTTATTATATGATATATCTTTCAAACGAGAAATATTTCGTTGAAATAAAAGTACGTTCTCATAATTTTTAAGTACTAAATTATTCTCTGTTATAAAGTAGTAACCAGGAATAATAGTACAATGAATGGTTATGTATCATATGAATTAAAAAAACCTGATACCTGTAGCCAATCTCGAATAGAATGATGTAGTAAATAAATGATAAGTGAATTTTTTAATTAATAATTATAGTGATAAAACTAGACATATATATTATAGGACAGATTCCCTTCTGAATTCGGCACTGAATTCAACTCTAATTACGTTAAAAAGGTAATATTCATATAAGCATATGTACTTAATAATAAAGTTCTTCAGATAGTCTTTATTATTTATTACTAATACAGATATATTCAATTTAAAGAAATGAACAGTGCCATCTCGCAACATCTTTCGGTATTAAATGCATTCCAGTGGTAGTTTCCACTTTGCATTCAACTTTAACTTTTTTAATAATCTCTTATACATGTTTCGCGTTATTCAGGTTTCATTTGAGCTTCTTTTTCAGGGAAATAGGTTTTTGCGCGGTCGTTTCTAGAACTTTATTTATATAGAGGCTCGTTATTTTTCACATACGGTGTACGTTTTAAAATGTTACTTCGATTTTGATGTATTGGGGAAGGTCCTGTAAAAAAAGCACGATATGTTTCTGGTTCCAACGTTTTTGTTCTAGAAATTTAGAACAACCGAACAATCCCGTGGCTATAAGGCTAAGGACTCATTTTTTACATTTTATCATTTAAATAGACATATTATTTGTATTCAAGTTACTCGGGACCACATAAAAGGTTTATCCCGTAAACTAAAAGAAAATTCTCGAAACAGAATGATATAAAATTAGATGCATATTATCCTAACATTTTCCATCCGAAACGGCCTCAAAGGATCATATGACACGACTTATCCGGGCCCACGTTCTTATCCGGCGCACATTTAAGTCCGGGCACGAAGCGACATGTCACGACATGTCCGGATAAAATTATGTTAATTCACCGCACGCTGAACCGGTCAAACCGGTTATACGGGAGTAGGGACGTCGGACCTGCTAGAAAATTATGAAAGATTAACAAATATTCATAATTTTATTTAATTTAATACATAGACAGATCTTTATTTGAATATACAAACCGATCGATATACGGAGCATATTTCGTTTCAACTTTTTTGGTTTATTCATTGAAATTGAATTTAAATTAAATTTCGTAGTCTCATTTATACTCCAGCTTGTCTTCATAAATTCATAAGTGCCTTGTTAAAAAGTAAATAGTTGAAATTTTAAATCTTCATAATATATAAAGATTCAGTATTATGATGTTTGTTTGTCCACGATAAACTTCGAAACTACTCAACCGATCTTCGTGAAAATTGACGCTTATGTATAATGGTCCAACTTGAGAGATAGGATTACTTATATTTCGATGAATGGCCTTAATATTTTTTAATTATCAGTGTTGATTATTGTTATTAACTGTACGTTCCATTAGTCACAAATAGATGACACTTTAAATTAGTTCGTTCACAGAAAGCTGTAGAACCGACTGTTATAGATGTCATAAATGGCGCCACGTTTCAATTTTGAATCTAATTTTCAGTTCAACATGTAATAACTCAGTCACAGCAACGCGTCGCTGGTTCAGCTAGTATATTATATAATCATTCTAATGTATAACTAAACTTTATTCAGTTTTTGATACTCTAGAATGAAAAACATTTTTTTAAGATAACTTTGAGAAATACAATTTATTCGACATCCCTACCAAATAGTAACAAATTAACCGTTACGAATTAGTCAAATGGCTGAGTAGGATCGCGATGCGGTTCGAATCGTTAATTAACCGGCTTACACTGGTTTTAACCGGACATTAGCGGAACGAAATGGCGCGGTTTTTACATAATTTTCGTACGCACTTAATCGGTTTTGTCATTCGAGTCACAGACAACTCTCGCAATGAAGTATTTTGTTTTGGATTTACCGCATGTTACGGTTATTATTAGTGACTTTGAAAATCTTGTACACTATGTAAAAAAGCATCCTTTTTTTTCTTGATGAAGTTTTAATTAGTTTTCAAGTCAAAAGTATTTTTAGATTTGATGTATTTGATTCTTGATTATTATGTAAACATTTTATATAAATTAGTTTTGTCATTCATAATTTTTTTTTATAATGCAAAAGGCGATGTCTCTTTGTTTGTATACTCGTTGGCATACTCGACAACTACTTCAAAGAATTACATGATTCGTTCTTAGGTGTTATGTATTCTATAGCTAAACTTTAGTTTGTGGTTTATTGCATTATTTAATACTTATATGGAATTAGTTCTGAGATTAAAATGAGCTGAAGTTAACCGAAAGTTACTAAAAAGCTATATTGAAAAATAATCTTGGCAATAATTTTCTACTTCATGCGAGCGGTGTTAGTGAATATATTAAATTTACATATTTACTTCATATAAAATAACCTAATGTAAAAAAACCGTGCGTGATAAAATAATCTGAATACATCAAGTCCATTTACTTATCTATTCTTCTTTCCGTCTTAAGTCGCGTCGTCATTAAAATTACAATAACTTTTGATATGTGAACCGATTTCAATGAAACCAAGACTGAATGTTACTTTATAATTTAATATAAATGAGGTTTTATCGTGCACGTAGTATTTTACTCGTGATGCGCGTACAAACTAATACAGCGACAGATATTTCTAATAATTATTGAAATATATTTTATTTCTTATTCATGACACTTGTAACAATATTTTTCACAAAAATCTAAAAGCACTGACACGTTAGATCTACATTTTTATTATATCTATAGAAGTCATATAAAGCATGTAATTTGTTATGACCCGTGGCTAGAGGCAATTCATTTAAGTTCTCTCTACGCCACAAAGTGCTTAGCGACGAATTTAACTTTGTTCCGAGTTTCTAGACAACAAGTTTGATAACTAAAACCGTTTATATCTTTATGAGAAAACAGATGACGATCATAAATATACTGCGGTGAACATTATTAAAGTCGCCGAGTGTGAGGCGCCTACTGGAACTTAAAGAGGTGTATCAATTTAACGCGCGCGCTCGGCCGCGGCTGTAACCTCGAACACCTGTGTCTCGCATAGATTAAAATAAAATAGCAGTGTCGATAGTAGTTATCTTAAAAAACTTTCAATATAATGTTGTAATTAACAATGTTTAATGTTATATCGGCTTATTATATGTCATAATTGTTTAATTTCAAATTATTATTACTAGTGGGCGCCTAGTGGTCGACATTCGACCATAGTTATTTGATATTTTAAAGTTTGAACTGTATTAGGGTTCTTTTGCCAAAGGATATACTTCTATAATCAAAGGTTCTCATCATGGCTACTCAGTTATTTGCCATGATCTTTAATTATATAAACATTTAAAAAAATCCATGTGTAAATGAGAATGAAAATTAATTATAAATTTGAAACAAAAATCACGTGGTAAAGCTCTCAAATTTTAAGCAAACATAACATTACGAAAATAAAGAAATTTATCGCAACCCATATCACAATTTTCAATTAATTTTACACGACACCATTTCTTTTTTGTTGCTACATGAGTTTGAATTGCAAGATTGTAACCGCGGAGGTCTAAGTCATGGATTACTTTTATGAACAAAATTCTTATTTTGATTAAACAAAGTGTTATTTGGCTCTTTTTTTTAATTAAAGCATCATTTGAAGTGAATTCACCATTAAAAAATAATAAACATTAAAATAATAGTCATACTTTATAATATCATTGTTGAATGTAGGATGAAATATGGTAATTTTAACGTAAGAATTAAAAAATACATAGTCGAGCATGGTAATCTCCTTCTCAACCTTTTTTGAACTTCGTAATTATTGATGGCTGTCAAAATGTATTTTTTATTTACATGTGTGTATATGTTGTGTCAAATTCAAGTTGTAGTGTGAGTAATGCATATTCTAATTAATTTAATGTACTTCTAATGCATTTTATATAAAATAAACAGCTTTCTGCACTTCTCCGCCATATAAACTTTAACTATGCCAAATTTCAAGTTCACCCGTTCACGGCAAATAGGTTAAAAAGGGGTACAATTTTTTTGCTTCGCGTATTAATATATAGATAAAATACAGTGTAGTGTTATGTCATTTTGTATTACAATTTTATATTATTATAGGATTTTCAGAATCGGATCATTATTTCTACAGATTACTTCCTGTAAAAACATGCATACATTTTACATTTTTATAATGAGAGACTCTTTAGTTCTATAGCGGGAGCTGTCGATTATTTGTTGATCTCTGTGTAGTGTTTCTTATTTTTGAATAGATGGAACGATGTTGTGCTTCAACAAAAAAAAAAAACAATAAAATTAATTCATCTATTTAGTCGGTCCATAATTCAATTTCATATATATTACGACGTATAAAACTGTTCACAATTATGTAATACACAATAAGTTAATAATAGTTTCATGAATCTAAACGTTTGATTAACAATGTAAGACATCACATAAAAGAAACATATTGTTTTTAATAGCACAATATATATTCTGATTCATTGACTTCTTCAGAGTTTATAATTGGATAGAATATGAATTATTTAACTCGTTGTGTTTTAGGCATATATTTCCCACTCTGTGTCGTATCTGCATAATATAAACTCTATGCCAATATAGATTCTAACAATATATACAGGTGAGTCGGTTGGTAATAAATCTTTCTCAAATGTCTTCCTAGATAAAGAAAATTAATCACTCTGTGCACTTTATGGTAGCTGTATTAAATTTCTTTACAAATATAACAATAACATAATGATTAATTCTTTGATCACTAAAACTTTATATAGTGTCTTATGGTTTTATTACAAAAACATAGTAAAGATCCGTCTATGAACAAAGAGAATACTTATTACAAATAATATAAATATAAGTTTAGATATGTAGGTTAAGATGGAGACAAACATCAGAGATGTTACAGAAAAACCTAGACAGATCTCTTTTGTTCGAGCTTACACAATTTATAATTATTTTATTCGCGGTGTTGGGAAAATAAAATGGAAGATGAAAGAGGATAGACAATATTTAATATTTTTGTTTAGTTAAATATAACGGTACAATATAGTATACGCCATTTTTTCCAAGATAGTTTTTTATTGTAAAAGTTAGATAATATTTTTTTCTTTTTCCTATTCTATTATACGAGCAGACAAAATGTGTGATAAAACGCAACGATATGCTAATTCTTTGTTGCATATGACATTTTAAAAGTCTTTGTTTATATAAGCAGAAACGTTATATAGAACAAAAATATAATTTTTAAACTAAGATTTTAAATTTTATAATTGTTTAACAAGTCTATACGATAATATTTGGTTCGCTATACCACCGCCCAGCTTCTTGTGGGTTCTAGAACAACTCTAGCGTGATCAACATATGAAGTTAGGTGTATGTAGTTTCCATTAATTGTATGTTAGTCAAATGTCTATGAAACAAAGATTGATGGAATTAAATAATTTCTCCTTTTTTTATTCTATTTTTGGCAATAAATCTTTTATTATATTTTACTGCCATTGTCGAATTGATAATACTATTACAAGTTTCTTGCGATCATTTCGATGAACTATCAAGAGGGTGGCGCGCTTGTTACACCTTTCCAAGGAGTGTTTGTGGTAAGTCAGGAATCCATGCTCCGTGGTATTATTTATTATATTCACTTGTGCACAATGATCGAACTATATGACATAAAGCACCACTAATATAACAAAAATAGAGTCAAATAACACAAGATTATGAATAAAATATACTACATGACATTCCAAGTTTCCGTTAAAAACTCACAAAATATCTTTTTTTATAAAGAAGACAGTGTGAATTTGAGAGCTCATGTCAACATTAATGATATTGTAAGAATGTAACATCTTAGGTGAGTTAAAAAATATCATAAAATATTCATGTCACTGCGACCGAACAATGTAATAATACTCGAGTTGGCTCGCTAACTTTATAATTTGTTTTTTCATTGCAAATATTGTGAGTTACTGGAAAATACAAGAAAAAATTCTAAGACAGCAGAGTATGCAGGACGCCGCGTCGATCCGCGACCTCTCTGAACTTTGAATTCAAGATATTTCACTGAAGAATTTCTCTCGAGGAAAAATATTATGCGCGTTCCACTCGAAAAATCTGCCTTTGTTGTTAAGCCAATAAATCTTATGAAATATTTGGCAAGTTTTATGTTTCTCTTTATACTCTCTTCTTCGACAAATATTTAGAATTATTTTATACTGTTCATCAACTAGTGAGTTTAACAACTTTGTTTTGAGAAATGGTTTTGTCGGTTCGTGAGAAATACCTATTTTATATACAAGATTAATTATCGAATTCGCTTTTTATTGTTACGATTTCAACACTACAATCTCATTAATTATTTTATATTTTTTAAATTTCAATTACTGATTTAAGTTATTATTACGTTAACTTTTTTGTAGTTTCAAAAAAGGACACTTGTCTCCTATTCTATAAATAGTATAATGTATTAAAAGGAAAAATAAACTAAAAAGAAAATGAAAGTGACTATTGCTTATCCGCTATAGTAACCAAAACAGTTATACGTATATTAACGAGATTTTTATAAGCAGATAAAAACATTTTAAAGTACTAGTCAGTCCACCGTTTTTCCAAAAAAGCTAAACTGTACTAATAAAATACAGATGTAACAAATAATACATCAGATATAATTTCGAGTAGGTATTTCAAAATTATAATAAAAAAGTAAAAGACAGCATACAATTAGTATAACTATTTTTAGGAGAATGTATTCAAAAGCCTAACTAATAACACATCATATTATAACAACACTTCGCCACTTTTTAACGCCACTATTGATTATCCAAAACCATAAAGGTTTAGGCTTCATATATACGAATGTAGACCCCATGACGCACAATTCAACAGACCGTTGACAGTATAAGTTTAAAAGTAATACCTAATTTATTACAAAACCTTGAAAAATACTAAATTATGTTTTGCAAAATTATATTTTTTTTATGAAAAACGTTTTTTTGCTTTGTATAAATGTTCCTTTTACTAAACCATGAAATGAACAATGTACGTAATGTAGTAAAATAAAAAAAGCTAATAACATGATCCGCCGTTTTGAGACCTCGGTCTTAAAAAATCAGCAGAGGGTAGCAATAAAATTAAACAAAGGCGACGGTTTTTAAATAATTACTTGCTTTTAAATATCGAAGTGAACACTGAGAACATTCGCGTTACCGATAAGTTCAAAGTGTACGAACAAATAACTGTTCATCAAAATCAATAAACGATATCTGTTAGCGGCAGGAATTAATAAAATTCCAGTAGAAAGCTCCGTAAAAATCTCGATGATACGTTTCATGTTGGCTACAAATTGAATTCTGGTGTTTCCCTACCGGTCATTTTAATTTTTAAATATCCATTCCACTGACACGAGTAATAGAGATTCAGTACGTCGCTCATTCATATAATATCATTGATATATTGCTTGAAATATTCATCGAAAACAGCATATAGCCAAAACGAGTAACGTCATTTCATATGATCTTCTATTTATGTACGTCCATAATCAAAAACTTTAAACAGAGGCTAAACCTAACCTACAAGTAAGATGATACTCACACATAAATTACCTAATGCTTATTAGATATTCGAATTAAATTATACAGTTACCAAGATAATGCAAATTACATATCTCAATGTATATTATACAAAAATAATAGTCTCTAATTTTTTGATCAAATTGAATCCTGATTTGGTATCTTGTAATCCGAAATTGTTAAGTATCAAAATAAGAAAATAAATAAATCATACTTGAAACATTAAGGCGAAAGTAAATCTTTCTGTCTGGTATTTTTACGACTAAACTAAAAAAATAATAACAGTAAAGTTTGGCGTATAGGCGTATATTGGGCGTAACTAACTACATACCTGGAGAACAAACCAACATACCAGAAACAATTAGTTTCTATATAATTAAAGAAACAAACAATAAACAGTTAATGGAAACACCTTTACATTAAGAAAAATACTGTAATTGTTGTAGTATGTTGAATGTAACGCTTGGTTTTACTATATCTTTTACCAAACGCCTATTTGGCAAGCTACTTCACTGCTATAGTACATTGTATAAACTACATTGTTCAATATTAGAAAAAATAGCATAGAATTTTCATAATAAATCTTTATATAGGCATATTGAAATTGTATATCAAGGAGGCTGCCAAGTGACTCTCGAATCAGTCTTTTAAATATATTTTTATAGCACTGACCTATAAAAGCCAAAGTTACGTTACTATTTGTCCCTATATTGCGTCTGGTGTAATCAACGTATAGACCGACAACAAATATTGCACTACCGCCAGAACTTTTAATTAATTTTCATCGCACTGCAAACGGAATATTAATATTATTTACACACGCTATGTATTATATACAGCCGAGTCTTTAAACTCAATATTGACCATATATTTTAACTAAGCAATTTCAGTTCCATGTATTTTGATCTTACCTACTGTTCGTAGTTAACTCACATGGTGTGAAATGTGAGATCGTAACAAGTTTAACATGGAGATTGTTCTCAAGAGCAGATCAGTTGAAGCGATGATGATTTCGTTTGTAGCGTGGTTGGACAGAACGTCGATGGACGTAGGTTCGAAATCCTACCAGCTCAGTCGGAGTTGCCAGTGAAGGAAATATCATGATAAAGCTATAGCGTGGTGGTGAAGTTTTTTGAAAGTCCTCCTAGCTAGCTGCGATTCTCAATTTGTCAAAAATCAGTCGCGAAGCAACAGTTGGTTTATTCCGACAACTGAACTTAAGAGCCAGTTCCCTGTAGATTTGGTGCGTTGACCGTCATAAACCACGCTGGTTTGACATCACAATATCGTCATTTAAACTTAATGGTGGTAGCAATTAAATCCAAAACAAACTATAGAAAATATACTTTTGTAGCACCGTGAGAATGCGTTTCCTCGACGAAATATAAACCCTGTAGGCTTAGAACTCACGTCGATTGACACATTGTCCAAGTATGAACACCATTCGGTCATCCTTTGAATAACCTAACCGGATTTCACTTACATTTACTAATATAAATTGGTAACATTAAGAATTAACGGTGAAGGAAAATTTCGTGCGAAAATCTTTACCTGAATAATGTTTCCTATAGATTCACCGTATATTGGAAATATATAAAATTAGAGATTACCACAGTTACTACGCATTTGAAATAGTCTGTACCTCGTGGGCTATCGTGGTGATTTTGCCCACACCTACCTTCGGGACAAGGCCTTAGGCCTCAGCACAAGTATTCTTCAAAAATGGCATTATTATAAATAATTAAACTAAATTTCAAGACGTTAATTTAAAATCTGTCGACCGATGTAGTTTCCCTCCTATTCTTAAAGATTAGAACGAAAATAAATCCTATTTATATATATAATAACTCAAAAAGATTGTAAGAATACATGGATCTTTCACATAAAAATTACTTTACATATTTGATGATTTTTTATAGTAGATTAACTTATATATAAGAATATTGTTATTACTAAGAATATTATTTATCAAGTTATAATTAAAACTCTCGCCTTCAGAGATATACTTCAATGGGCGCTGCATACAGTATTAAAGTTGCACGATGATAACGTAAGTAGATACGTAGGTAGTTTCAGGGACTATTGTAACAAGTCAGAAACCATGCTCTGTGGTATTATTTTATTATTTTTATACTTATTATTTTCCATTCACTTCATTCGTGCGCAATAACTGAACTATATTACGTAAAAAATACAAAACACAAAATCAAATAACACGAGATTATGAATAAAGTATAAAATTCCAACAAAAACTGCGGGCAAATTTTAGTGAGTCATAAATTTATCCACTGACTAGCCTCTGTCCGCGACTTCGTTCGCGTTCTCAATAGGAAAAAACATCCCGATTTTGAAACATTTTTCATCTGTGCTCCGCTCCTATTGGTCTTAGCTTTATGATATATATCCTATAACCATTCTCGATAAATTAGCTATATAACACTGAAAAAATTATTCAAATCGGACTAATAGTTCCTGAAATTACCCCCTACAACGTCACATCACAACGTCACAAACTTTACCTGTTTATAATACTGGTATAGATAGACATCCTCTGTAGTTGACCCAAACACTTAGGAATCTACTTTATAATAAAGATAAATTCAGCAAGCGAAAATTAGTACTAACATAAAATTATAAACCGTAATGAAACTTCATAATTATTTTCTACAACACGTTAAGGTAATGTAGGCGTAAACTCAGAATTATCGGTTATTAAACCGGAGATCCGCCTTTATAATATAATAAACCCTTATTATTATTGGGGGGTGTTTTTGTGCTTGTGCCGATAGGGAGGGCAAACAACATCAATATTGCCGCTCGGGAACGAACTTTACACGTCATAAGGATGGGAAAAGTTCTGAGAGACTTATCGACGTTTGCGCTGTTAAGCTTGTTTGGACTTAATTAATTGATTCATTAACGCGTTTTAATATATATCATAATGGAAATGACTGTTTCAAAAATTCATGACATAACCTCCCATACTATAGAAAATACGTGAAATAGAAAACAGGTAACAAATCATCTTGTTTAAAGGTAGTTGGTATCCGTGACTTTACGGATTTGTAGATCAATATTGTATGCTTTTTTAAAAATTTTAATGGTCATTCTAACATTATCACTTAGCTTTTATAGAAATAAGTACATAATAATAAAAGTCTATTTAATACTCTAATAAAACCTCTATCTGTTTTAAGCTGAGTGGCTTCCATGCTTGCCACCAAGCCCGAAAAGTTGTGAAGGCCAATCAGGCCAACAATATATAGTGATTTAAAAAAAAAAGAATATTCTCTATCTAGTAGTAAAAACTTTATCTAGATCAATACAGCTTTCTCGGAAATCAGTTCGGACAGGTCAAGATATTTCGGTTTTATTTATTCGCATGGACACATATAGAAAAACCTATTTGTAATATCATTGAGATAAACCATAGTAATAAATACACTAACTTCAAGACCGGCTCTCAGAAATCATAGAATATTAGAAGACAAAAATAGCAAATAAAAATGTTTGTTTTCAGATTTTTTGAAACGTATAAATAATTGTAGATTTAAACTAACAAGTTGTATTCTTAAGACATATACTTACATATAAGTGCTATGAGGATTACTTTGAAATATCTTGCATGCCTTTTCTAAGTTAAGGAACATTCATCGAATTACTCAGAGAGTATCCACCGTAATATTTGTCATTTTGCGTATTGCCACAGTTACTATCAATTTATATTTTAGTGATAATATACATAACCCAACTAAATTAATTTATAAATTATTACAAAATGTGGAAAACTAAATATTAATGTCGACAAACATTATCGACAAAATAGTTCAACACTATACAAACTTTGGTCAAGGTGAGCGAGACAAACGTATAACGCTTATTTACTCTCTTATTAGGGACATTACACTTACCATTTCTTATCTTTATTACACATTATAAACTTAATTCATGAAGATTTATTTTTTTAATATAATAAGCTATACTTATGATGTTCATAAGATTGTTTTTTTGATATGAAACATTTATATGCGGAGGGTAAACCTAATTATTGACGTGGCGACGCAAAATACGAATTTTGCACTACTATCTAAATATTCAAAAACATTTGTAACCCTATCTGTATAAGCATAAGATTTAAACTGTTGTCGGCCACTCGTTCTACTAGAGTTAGGCAGCACGCGCCGACGACCTGCGCCTAGTTGAATTTTGTATTTAATAAAAATGAATATTTATGTAATAAAATAGTCATTATTTTATGAAAAAAAATTGTAATGCTTTATCTTTTCATTACGTCATAGCTGTTTCCTGTCGTAAGCTGTTCCTTTATGCATGTAACTTATACAAAACAATTTCGATGTATCACATCTGCCAGGCGTCTCGTGACAGCTCAATTTTTATTTATTTTTTAATTTGACCGCATTAATCTCTGCAACTGTCGATCACATTTTACCGATTATTTTTGTACCTTACAGTCTATTTATTAAGGACTGTTATAAGCTATAACACTGACATGTAGGCCAGAAGTAATTAATGGCAAAGTATAAGTCGGAATGTAGGGCAAGGGAGAAAGAAATAATAGTTCTGGCAACTGAGGAAACAGGAAAATTCAACGAGAGTCAACTCATGAGACGCATTTAATAATAATATAAAACCACAGTTATAAGTTCTAACAATATCGCGAGATACTCGTATAATCTCATGTGATATATGTGTATGGAATATGGAAAACCAAATCTCGTTATAGTCACTGGCTTTGGAGCGTTAGACTCGGTTAATGTTCGCAGTTTCAAATCAATAACAATAATTTTAAAATGTTCCTTATTGGAGGTAAATATCGCCATCTCCGTGGAAGCTCAGTATTATTCCCAGATCTATTAAGTGGCGATGAGAAAAAAAAACCTGTAACCGATATTTATAATTATTTATTTATATATCACCAAATGGGAAATATTTCACACAATACTGTATTATGTGAATGTATAAATTTGTTTTTAAGGTGTTTTAATACAACTTTAATATTTATTTCAAGGACTTTTGTACGACATATTTACTATCTAAACAATCAAATAGGATACCATAGGTAGTCCGGTGAAGCTGTTAAGACCTTGCTGGGTCAATAGCGTAGACATTTCGAAAAAAAAAACCATACAATATCTAATAATGACAATAATTCGATGATCTCGTTCAAATAAACATTAAAGTTTTGTGTGTCGCATTTAGCATTTTTAGTTTTTTTAAGAAAGATAATTAAGAATCCAAAACATATTATAATTTCGCTTAATAACAACAATAACAAACAGGCATACAAAGAGGTGTTTCTTTTACAATATGTACTGATGTGTATATCAAAGGAGTAGATTAAATGTTACTTATGAAAAGATAGTTGTGTTATTTATACCTTTAGATTCTTATATATACGTAAAGAAATTAAATAAATAAAATAAATTAAATTAAAAGCGCTCGCCTTAGTAGTCCGGTGAAGCTGTTAAGACCTTGCTGGGTCAATAGCGTAGACATTTCGAAAAAAAAAAAAAAAAGTTAAGAAATTATAAAGAACACAGAAGACTGGAATAGGTTTAAAAAAAAATAGAACAATTGTAAATTTTTTAATTGTTCAGTTGTTACGTGATTAAGCTCCACATTTTAACTTTTAGTTAAAAACAAAGTCAGTAACAAAACCGAAAGACATTTTAGCGCTCACCCTTCTAGTCACAACTCGAAAATTGATTGATTACTAAAAATTCACTTATTTGTACTTGGAACTTAATGTTATTCGAAACTGCGTTTAAAAGCAAATCTAAAATGCGATAGAAAATATTTTATATACAGACATAACATATAATTTATATAAAATTATATAAGATTTAAGCGGAGTACAGAGGCGATCTCATAAATACCACGCGGTACATTACACGAGGCCGTTTATCCCGTCTTATATTAAGTTTTATCTCTCTGCTTTAGTTATAATTCCGCCGAGAAACTCTGTATTACTTTCTATCTAAACTAATATAATTTAAAGAGATTGTTTGTTTTTTTTTTTTTCGTTCGCTTGAACGCACTTATCTCTGTCAGTCACAATTGAAAAAACATTTTTGAACGTTATAACATACTTATTAAGGGTCGTTATATCAGATATATTGTCAGATTGTGTACAGCTTGAAATTTTCATTAGTTTCTTATATAGTGTAAGTGAGCACTCAGATTGATTATATTGAGAGTTAGAGTTCCAAATACGCTGTTAGTTTACATATCTTATGTATACGTTTCACGTTACAATAAGTGGTATGCGTGTCATAACTAGAAATGTTTTTGAAAGAGTATTTCTGTGATTGTACATTTACACATTTACTGTAATTGTACATTTCTGTATTTGTAATTTCGTAATGGGACCACACGGGAAGCAGCAGCTTTCAAATAAAAAAATATCACCAAAATCGGTACACTCAGTCCAAAGTTATGAAATAACAAACATAAAAAAAACATACACATCGAATTTATAACCTTCTCCTTTTTTGAAGTCGCTTAAAAACGGTATCGAACGCATAGTTAGGAATGTCGCATCACTAAAGCTAGCGCTACGTCGCAAGTGATGTGTTACAAATGGACCACTTATGTCAATCGTGTAAGAACTTCGTAGCCGCCATGCGAACGGCTCCACGTGAAGGTATCCGTAAACCTCTAACCGATGTACGTCACGATTTGAATAATGCATCTAGTTTTTCTAAGCTCGTGTGGATTTGTTTTCCTACGACAGTGTTTTTCTCGTTCACCTGCAAAGGGAAATGAAATATTACAAAAAAATGTGTGGTCTTTTGAAAATACAATGCAAGTTAAACTTTTTTAGGGATCGTAGGCATTTAACTGAATTTTTTGGAAAATTATTCGATTAAGTGTATTAAAATCACGGTATTAATCTTAATTTAATAAGTGAAAAATAGGAAATCAATAGTAGATAAGATATTCGGCTATACATTTTCATTTGAGTAAACATACTAGAGTACAGAATACATAATAAATACAATAATTTAATCGAGCGCTTTTCACTTAACCCCTACTCCGAGGCCGCGCGTGCTCTTTAATGCGACATGCGATAGATGGACGAAAAAATTGAAGAAATGGAAAAAGGTTCAATTTAAAAAATCTTATTCGTTTGACAACAAGATATAGAATAACAACATATCATACGAGCCATTTCAACTCGGCCCTCAAGCATCTATCTTATCACATCAACAGACGCAGTTCTATTTGATGTTGTTGCCTTTAGGCTGCAGTGGTCACTTAACTCCGTGTATTCTGCGTATTTTTTGCTAATCATATATCTTATCAAATTCAAAATTCCGTACAAGCTATACGAACATTTATTCTCTAGTTTTATCCGTTAAGGGTTAAGTATACAATTTTTAGAACAATTTAATTTTCCTTAGAACGATTTAAGAGCTCTTTTAACTTTAATGTCACTAGCTGGTACGCGCTAATTGATTCCCGTGAGAATATTGTTGCTGTTTCGTAAAAACTTCGTATTTAACTTGTATTAATTGTGGCCCGATATTTATTAATTGTTTTACTTGTTATTTTCCCTACTATAAACTCTGTAGCTGGTTTACTTATGTAAAGCTACTTTTGTAGAATTTTATCATTATTGTTTAACCCCTGTGGAAAATCGTGATGACATATATACTTAGATAATACTTTAAAAGTTCTCTATCCACCACTGAAAGTTTCGCCAAAATTGCATCAGCCGTTTCGGAGAATAGCCCAAAAAAATGTTCGAAAAACCACCTCTACTTTGTAAAATAAACATATAATCGTCTGAATCCGACAGTCCCATTGTTGGCAATTTAGCTGCCGAAACGATATTCGGTGGTGACTGTCAAGAGATATTTTTGCCTCAGTGATCGCCGTTGCCGCCAAGTAACTATATAATAACAGTTTAATCCTTGTACCCAGGACCTGCAGTCGGAGATCGAAAGTCATCGGAATGTGTACGCGTCGCTCACGGGCACCGGCCGCCGGCTACTGGGCAGCCTGTCATCACAGGAGGATGCCGTCATGCTGCAAAGGAGACTGGACGAGATGAACCAGAGGTGGCATCATTTGAAAGCCAAGAGTATGGCTATCAGGTTGGTATTATTTGTTTATTGAAGAAGGAAAAAAATTGCAAGAAACATTTTTTACATTTTAAACCGTTTAAACGTTCTTATATAACAATGATTTCAATCGTAAGTAACTACCAGACTAAAAATGTTATAACAACGGTTGAGGCCACAATGAGTAAGAGTATATCTATACATGGTTTGTAGTGCAACATTTGTTTTGCTCGTGTCTTCAAAGGACTGGTGTAGATAGATGCCTTCGCGTAATTATTTTGAATTAGCCTTGTATAAAATTATAAATTAATGTAGCGTGAGAACGTGTTCAACTAGAAAGTAAATTCGAGTGTTATTATAAAGAGCTTGTGAAGCACCATTGTGACTCAAAGTACTAAAATGATAATATTAGCAAGGAATATATGTAAATGTCGATAATAAATTGAAAAAAAGCAATAACAATTGTTATCATGATATTATCGTGACGATTCCAAGCAAAATATACCTCATACCTCATACTGTAACCACGGTTTTTTAAATTTCATATTATAGTTTCAAATGAACAAAGTCGTACACGAGTCCTAGTTCGTAAATCAAAATATTTTAGCTTACGTATAAAAAATAATTAGCCAGTTCTTTATACATTAATTTAATCGCATTGCTCATTTTCATCAACCAGTTTTTATGACTGACGGTTATGCAACTATTATCAAATACGACATTGTTTTTATACGATAGGGTATACAATAAAGTCTCAATAAGTAGGCGGTACATTAATCAAAATTGTTAATTAAATTTTAGATATCTATTCGAAAAGCAACGTGAAACACTATGCAACTAAAAAAAAAAAAACATTTCGCGAAAAACTGATGCTCGATTAGATAGCGACAGCCATACTATACATAATACTTACAATAGTGGTCACAGCCATCATGTTCAGATGTAAAAATGTAAAAAAAAAAACAAATATGAAACAGAAAAATTCTTAATTAAAACCAAAAAGTACCTTTAGAAACATAAGCACAATGAAGTGCTATGTACGTGCTAAAGGTTTAACTTTTAGAATATTTCCCGAAAAACATGGTGATTAATCAAGGTAATTCAGCATGACGAAATGTAATGGACACGCAGGCGAGGTGGCGGCGCGCCACTGCGACGTCGGACGGTAATGTGATTAGCGGGCAGCGCCGCGGGGCAGCGGTTTACCCTGATTGGCAACTAACGCGAGACAGTTGCTAGCCGAACAGTTATTGAGTTACTGTTCTAAAGTGTTAATTCGCACTGCAAATTTACACCAAATTGTTTACCAGAAATAAACAACGCGCACTGCAATTAAAATGAAATCGCCTAATCTTTTATATGATTGACCTCAAATTAAATGTATCTTTGAGAAAATCTCTTCAAGTTACTTTCACCGAATCGCGAATTTGGTAGACGAATGGTGAAAAACACTGAGATATTCATTTCTATATCAGTTTTAATATTAGGTATAAACAATATTTCAGGATTCGCATGTCGTTACTAACTCAATCAATTTCTTACCTACCTACTAATTGAATATAATAATTTATAATATTATCATCACCTTCATGAGTGAATCTAGAAATTTCGCTAATTAATTTGTAAATTAATTCCTAAGTTATGTAACTTAGTTCTCCCTCCACAAAACTTCTAACTTGATATATCGCCTGGTCCTTTGAGTGCATAGCTCGCATGCCGAGCGACGACGGAATAACCCGAATTGCCTTCGGCTTTCATCATACGGGAACGCTTCCGCCCATAGAGGTGTTGTCTCAGTGTAAGCGACAGTGAAAAATATTATTTCGATTTAATCTCCATTTAAAATCTAATGTAATTAGTAAGTTCTAGTATTGATTCGAGAGGTTTCAAGTCTGATCCCACATAACCGACTTTGTGTGATTTTGCATTCGTTTGTAAAGAAACGTAAATTTATGTCCCTATGATTTCTTGTATTTGTTATACTATAGTTTTAGTGGATTAATAGTTCCATACGACATATTCATACGATATCATCAAGCGATGTTGGTTCCAATCTTACGACAAGTCCAATGTTCTTTAAATAGTTTAGCAATAGAAAAATTCCCATTCTCATCAGTTTACTTCGCTTCCATTTATATATGAACACAATAATTAATTACAAATAATTAAACATTTACAAAGCAAATGCTAACCATTTCTCCACATTGTCGCATAAAATAATATTGCATCGTAAAAGAAATGTATACAACAAAAGCCCGACTGCGAAGCTTGTTCTCTCATTCACATACTATGTCATTTTTAACTATTAAGATACATTTAATGAGCGTCACATTATACTAAAATCCATTAAGCCGTTTAAGGTATAGAGTGTGCCAAATAAATACTCGACAAAATTTGCCTGAATCATGGAAGTTTTGAAAAGAATAAAATACGTTTTATTCAAGCAAATTAAATGTTATTATTGACATAAACATTATGTGGTAAAACTACTATTCAATAAAGATAAAACACTTTAATAAGAGTTTGCACTAAATTTACCAACTGAGGTAACAGTAGCGCGCATAAAACTGATTTTTATAGTTCATTTTACAAGCGATAGCGGAGCGATAAAACTTTTTACAACCCTCTAGTTACCAGATTATGTTTGCAGCCGGTGTTATGTGTATTTCAAAGCTGTAAAAAGTGTTTGATACATTATCGAATGTATATAAAATTTTGTTGTGTTACAGTATCTCTTTGATGCCTCACATTTAGAGTTTTCACGTTTTATTTTTTCTTATCTACTTTAATTCATAATTATTATTGTCGGTGAATGTATATGCATCTAATATTTATTACTACATTCAAGAATATTCTTTACTTTAAATATCTTTGTATATAATATATGTCATAAGTGTTTGGTTTAAATAATGTTGTAACTCCATTACTATTTATTTTAGTAAAGGGAGATAATTATACATTGAATACTTTATTAATAGAACATATGAAACACTGACATATTATGTTGTATTATATTTAAACTGTGCTTGTTTATGTTATATATTTTATTCTATAAAATACGTAGGGTTTAATTTAATCATAATCATTGTAAATGTCAAGAGAACTGCTTAAACAAAGTATTTTTACTATTGTACTTATAATAATTTCTTTCCATTTAGTCAAAATGGTTCAGTTAAATAATTATTTTCAACTGCAGCTTTCGTTTGTTTGCGACTTTTAGTCCTTTAATGAACCATTTGGCTACAATCGCTATTCTGGTTCCTTGGTGTAGTGTCTATATCTACATTGTACGATTGCCAGAACAAATTAGACTATCGAACAGCGTAGATCATCGAAAAAGATTACTTCTCATAGCTATCTAATTCAAGTGCCTTTACATTTTATAACTGAACCTAATAACTGGAGTTCAGTTACATCCATATTTGATATTTGCCCTAGGAACTGCTTCCATGTTGTCTGAGATACGACTTTCTCTGCGGAATTTTTGATATGTTACGTTAACAGATATACCCGCCAACAGTAGGACCCCACCTGAACACAGTAAAATGCGATCTGCATGCGTCGCGGCGTAAAACAGGACTGTTTAGTGATTTCATCGCGGAATAAAGCAAGATGGCGTCGTTTAAAATCACTTTATTGCCGCATTTTATGTTCTAGAACTAGATAAAATCGTTGGCTCGGTTTTGTGGCACTTCAGATGATTGCTCCACCGTTTGTTTGTGGTACACCGTGAATTTATTTATTTCGCAACACATACATATTTTCTGTAGTTGCTTTTTGTATTACATTTAAAAAATTACAGAAATCCAAATTTCATTATTTTGGGACAATATAGAGATTGCTTTTAAAGTAATTTCACGTCATATAATCCGAAAATCCATATTTAAGGATACTGGATTATTTATTCGATTTCTATAAGTACAAACATTAGCATATACATATATTCTTCACAATTCACGTAAACTGACTAATTTCAAATCAATAAACGCTTTATTGATTGACGGTGGAGGAAAATTTTTTAGGGAATCTTGTTACTTATATATGTATATTATATACCATATATATATATATAATCCCAATTGTAACTTCGTTTATTTCTTCTGGAAGACGTCTTTACTCATACATAAGACAGTTTAAACCAGTTAATATTACATTTACATTATTATTACACTTGTTATTTGTAAGCCCTTTCACGTCGAGGATAAAGTTGGAAAACTCATTTTTGCAATAAGTAGTTTGTTGTGTATTTTTTCCTGCTATTTGTAATGTTTTTTACATTATTTAAACTGATTGATAGATTGAAATTGTTTACAATTATATAACATGCGCAAGCAATAAGAAAGGATAAGTTAATATTGATTACCGAGATGTTATCTATGGAAATCCTTGTTTTCTATAAATCTATCTATGTATACAATATTCTGATAAACTCATAATATTAGTTTAGGGGCCATAGCCCTAAACTACAATTATTTATTCATAATAAAATTATATTTAGTTAACACTGATCTAATTTGCAGAATTTTTATTGAAGCTTTGTTGTATAATTATTTTATTTATTTCAGTTTACTTATTACTATGTTTACTCAGTAAATAAACAAGTTATAATAATATAACTTTTATATAATCAGCATCTGAATAAACAAACATGTATTATTTTTATTGAGCAATTTCAAGATGGGTTTACTTTGTGATTATCAGTTACGTTATTATCAATAACATTTTTTATGTTTCCTATTAAAATTATTACATAAATGGCATAATATGGTTTACATTTAATGAAAATACAATTAACTTTTTTACGATACTCAGTATTAGGTTTCATTGTTACAGAAAAACATTAATTTCAGTATAATCTATATAAGTACCCTCGTATTTCTCTTCGAGTACTAATGCATTCGCATTCAGTAATAAACTTTAAGGATATCCGTTACAGTGCAATAGTCTTAAACGTGGATAAAGATTAATAGGATACGGTCTAGAGATGCGATACGTTAAAATGTTGATGTTTTCGCGACCACCTCCGCATTAGGACTTATATAAAAAATCAACGATCAATTTTTTTTTTCGAAGTGACTACGCTATTGACCCAGCAAGGTCTTAACAGCTTCACCGGACTAATCCAACGATCAATAAAGTCATCTGAATGTATTAACTCCATCTACTTAAGTCGCATCGTCAAAAGTACATACAACCTATGATAGACTGAACCGATTTCAATGAAACAAGGCTAAATGTTACTTGAAAACAAACAGACAGACAGTTCTAAAATTAATTGAAATATGCTTTATTACTTATTCCTATTGAAGTTAAATTAGTCTCACAGAAATAAAACACTTCTACATTCGGACCATTTTATAATTGAAGAGGAAGGAATCACAGACAACATAGAATATTTGCATAGATACAGATAAAACTATATAGATTATATTAATTTCTTAACAATTCCTAGATACCAGCAACAATTTTTTTTATAAAAATTTATAAGTATACGCACAAATCGAAACAGCTTATATAAATCTTATCACATGAATATTTTTTTCCTACTTCATAACTTAAAACTCATGATACTTCTATGTTATTATTTATTGATACTGATATAGGAATTAATTTATCGTTAAAAAGTATCGATTAAGTCAATAAGTAAATTATTTCTCATCTCTATCGTCTTAAAATATATCAGTTGTACCTACAATACTCTAACAATGGTGGATACTGTTGTATTGTGCTTCTGTAACGCGGGCCAAGTTTTTGAAGTATGTAGCAGAATCACAAGGAGATTTAGAAATTTCGAATGTCCTCTCCTAGATACCAGTTTAAGATAAATAAGAATGATATTGAAATAAATAATAAGTGGATTACATTTGTGTACGTTTTATTTTCATTTAATTGTATGGCTAAATAGAGTATCCATCTTTTATTACATTCAATTAATTGATTATTTTATTTGTTGCTGCGAGGTTTAATTTATGTGAAACAGTGCAGCGGATGAAAATGAATTACTCTATAGTAGCACCTGGGAAGCATGTGTGGAGGAATGAGAGAGTAGTACACTTCCTGCAGGCGCGAGTAATAGCAACCCCTGTTTTTTTGGCTATCTTTTAACTTTTATAGAATTTTTGGTGGGATCTTAGTCTATCATGTAGTGGGTTTTATCCTTTATACACAGTCTTGTATTATTTGACTCTATATTTTGTGATATTGTTGTATTTTACATAAAATAATTCGATTATTGCGCACAAGTGAAGTGAGTGGATACGGAATCATGCCACGGAGCAAGATCGTTTGAGTGCCTTAAACGCTCGCCTTAGTAGTCCGGTGCAGCTGTTAGGATCTTGCTAGGTCAATAGCATAGTCAGTTCGAAAAAAAAGCCAAAAGCCACGGAGCATGAATTATGAGGTGCCACAAAAACTCCGTGGAAAGTTCTAAGAAAAGAGTCGCCATCTTATTAGATCATTGTTATTATCTCGGGATACTTGAAATATTATTACCAAAATTAAAGTTAAAAAAAAAATCAGCCCCCTGTGTTCATGTCCAACCAGCACGAGACTACCATGCAAGTATAAAACGCGTAACAGGAATGGCACGCCTACTCAATATAATACATATACGATATACAAAAATGGTTGTTTTCTACTTGACTGGACTTTCATCTTGTAGATGTTGATAATCCATTCAAAACGACTATCGTTTGGTTTATCACGTTGCAGAAGCAGACATACAGTATGTAAAGTAACTGCAGAATTATCTGAAATACGGTATGATAGAGGTGATTGGCATTCGGTTTAAAGATTCATCTAAGAATTTATCGTCTTTTACAGGAACCGCTTGGAAAGTAACGCAGAGCATTGGTCCGCTCTTCTTCTATCATTACGCGAGCTCACCGAGTGGGTGATCAGAAAGGAAACTGAACTGAACGCCCTTGCGCCTCCCAAGGGCGACCTAACTGCATTGCTTAAGCAACAGGTAAGAATTATCCACATTAACTTCTCGGCTGATTTTTTACGACTCAGATCACAAAACGACGGATCATGCCAATGTATCATATTTTTACATTATATGTTAATGTTCAAGTTTTTTTTTAATAAATCAAGTATTTTAAAACATATGAGCCCAACAGACTGTTGACCGGTGCATCACGAGGTCTACATTCGTTTGTTTAGAGCTTAATCCTTATAGTTTTGGACAGTCTATGGACAATTCTAGTATTAGCACTCATTTTAAGAAACATTCCAGAACTTTCTATGTTTCTGATGAATCACAAGTCAATCGCTAGTCGATTGTGCCTAAAAATATAAATACTAACATTACGATACGGTATTTTTGTGGCGTCTCTACTCATCGTTATACCGAAACATCCTAATGATCGATTGATGCTAAAAGAAAGCGAATTTTCCCAGAATCTTTTTCCCAATCATTTGAGACAATCAGCGAATTCGCCATTTAATGGACGACGATTTGAGATCAATACGCGTAATCGCGACGATTAAGTGTCTAATTTAAAACTCTGTGATGCGGTGAGAACTCTTTATCTTATAAATGTTCGAAATGAAATAATCATTTCAGTTTACTTGACAGTGTGTATGGACCCATGTCGGTGAGCATAGATTCGAATCCTTGCAACAGTGTTGGAGCTTCCATACCAACATATTATTGTAGGGATATTTATGATTCCACCTGACTAGCTACAACCCTCAAGCTGATAATTTCTCGCTAAAGACCTGTTGGTGTATTCCAGCAGCTGTACTTGAAAGCCAGCCTACCTCTAGGTTAGGCGTGTTTACCCGATGGCGTGCGAGATCATCATTGCACTTGCGCTCGTGGGATCCGGATATGAGCCATTTAAAATATTAGTGACCGTCATTTTTCACTAACAATTTAAATGTCTTGACTCTGGAACCATCGAGTGCAAAGGATGGAGATCATATTTGATTGCGGTCGAACACTAAAAACCTATAACATGTTAAAAAATCTTACGTCTTTTATAGTGACAGTCCTTCATTGATCAACTGTGTTGTGGGTTACCAACATTTTAATATATTTGTAATAGTTCGGATATACAGTAACTAGACAAGATTACTCCTTGACTCATTGTTTATCTATTATTCAATAAGTAGTCTTCATTTCTCAGGATGATCACCGTGCGTTTAGAAGACAGCTAGAAGACAAGCGTCCAGTGGTGGAGAGCAACCTGCTGAGTGGCAGACAATACATAGCAAATGAGCCACCGCTCTCTGATACCAGCGACACTGAACGTAAGTTATAGATTAATAAATGTATTCGCCATGAATTCAACACAATTAGAAATATTAAATAAATATACATATATATTTGGATAACCTTAACACCAATTTTAATCGATCATATAAAGAGTCTCTTTTCAAGATTTTCAGTTTTTATACACTATGAACAAAGTTCAAATTTAGGCGTTCATAAAATTTGTAATGAATTTTCTGATCTTTAAAATTAACATGTATAAAATTAGTCTTGCCTCATTTTTAAATGTAACCAGATTTTATTTATCATATATTTCGTATCAATATCAATTCACCAAATTTTTTCCATCATCCTGGTTGCAATAAGCGCCTTAGTCTTGAGTCTTATGAATTCTAAAATGTAACAAGACTACGATAGTAAATGCATTTATAAATTATTTGATATATAGAAAGCATGCTTACTCATATGTAATTGGATTTACTTGTAAAGTCCACATACAAAACCAAATACACCTCAATTTTTCTGAACTAAGATTAAGACTTACGAGCCGTACAAGATCTAATTCATCCAAGTAATAATTCACTGATTGTAAACGCTTATACCATAATGAAAAACCTGAATTCAATTTCTAAACTTTAGCAAAATGGTGTAGAATTTTTTAACGATGGCCTGGATAGTTCTCTCGTCTTTAAATAAGAAGCCGGTTTCGTTAATAATCTTTATATTTCTAGATTTAGGGATACCAACCTTAATATATAAAAATCTAGTATCATGACATTTGTCCACAATGAACTTCGAAATTGCTCAACCGATTTTCTTCTTACTTGTTTACTTTAAGTTTTATTTGGTCCAACTCGAGAGATAGGATAATTTATATTTCCATTAATTGTCTCAATATTTTTTAAAAAATAAAGTAAAATATTGTGAATGTTGATTATCGTTATGAATTGTACGTTTCATCACTTTCAAACAGATGGCGCTTTAAATTAGTTTGTTGGCAGAAAATTGTAGGATCAACTGTTATATATATCTCAGATGGCACCGCGTTTTAATTTTGAAAGTAGTTTCTCATGATATTAATTTAACATACGATAACTGAGCCAAAGCAACACTTAGCCGGGTCAGCTAAGATTATAAAAGAGTATTTCAGATAAGTATATCACTTGAGTTGTAGGAAATCAAAACACAAATTTGTATTTGAGTAGAAAGTTAAAGCTGGTATACATAACCCCGATAACTTAATCAATGCTACGTCAGAGATGCGCAAACCGACGGACGGACGTTCCGATCTTATACGCTCTAACTCCCATTGTATTAGCAAATTGATGCTTGATAGATCTTACCTGCCAAATCTTCATATGATAGTAAATCCTGATAGAATGGTTTCAGTACTCGGGTTTGATTCGGACCTTTTTATTTTCAATTAAATGACAATTCACTACAAAAAGAGGTAAGCCTAGAAAGCTAGGATAGCTTACCAGAATTAATAAGGACACTAAAATTGCAAATACTGATGTGTCCTTCGACCATGAAATAGGATCATGCAGATAGAAAAGATATCGTCAAAGTTAGAGTTAACTATTATATATATTGTATATATATATATGTATATATATTGGGGTGTAAGGGGTGTCGAATAACATCTTAAGACTTGTGTCACCCAAGCCAACCTCACCTGCACGTGATGCACCCTGCTGATCAACGAACGAGGCAATGACGATAACGGGCTGGTAGGGTTTTACAGCCCGACTGGGTCGCAACCACCATGTATATGGCGAAAAAGCCCGTCATAGTGACTCGCTTCTGCGCGTCGCGTTTCGGGATTAGCCTGTGCATATCCAGTACCGGGTGACTTTCGTTATTATGGCCGGCATGACAGCAGCGACCGACGATGGATGATCTGTCTCTCGGTGGTCGCCACTGTTTTTGGATTGTACTATGCTTACCATCAGGCATAGTGCAGTCACTTTGTCGTGCTTCAATAAAAAAAAACTTGCTTAATTCAATGGATTATAATTAGATCCTTTACAAAAGGAATTCCTTACTTTATTAAAGGAGGATTCTTATTCCAATCGCGTAAGCTTGTTTGTAATAGATACCATCAACGTCAATTGATAAACATGCTTGATACTTACTAAAAAATCTTAACTGTTATTATTACGGGAGAGGTTTTTCTAACGTCAGATTTCTAAGGTCAGATGAAAGTTTGGTCAAAAACTTATAAGTGTATAAAGTATTATATAGAATATTTTTTGATTCCATCCTACCTTAAATTCAATGCAAAACTGTGATGGCTGACGATTGTTTTTGAATAACTAAATCATACAAATATGCTACTAATTTTATGAATGATCTATAGTTATATTGTAGGTTTTTATCTGTGCATCTCTCGCTATTAAACATATAGTAATCTCTTTCTGATGTAGGCAGCGATGATCAATTAGGCAAGAAATTTTAGAAAACTTTACAGTTGCTAAATCATGTAAATGTAATATTTAATGTAGGTAATTTCGACTAAAACGGCCTACCGCGTAAAACATAATATCGACCGATGGCAATCAATCGGGCAAATTAGCCGTTGCTAGGGGAATGATTGATCGTGCAATTTCATCGCCTTGTGAATTTAAATCGGGCTGATTTGAGCACGGCGCGCCGCTCGCTGCCCGCTGCCCACTGAACGTCCCGGGCACGGAATTCGCAATTAGTGCACGCTGTACGGTTCTAATTGCGTTCTCCGTTCATTCATTCGATCATTCATTCACTCGTTCTCTCTTCGCTTTAGATTGTCGATCTTTAATATTTGCATTGTCATTTGTTTGCTTCCATAATTTTATGAGGCTTTTATTACCAGCTGAAATAATCTTACTGAAGAAAATTTTAGCTAAAAATTAATTTATTATATATGGGTTGATTTGAAATTATAATGGGGTCCTCATTAAAAAAATGGTGGGAAGATTAAGTTCTGTTGCATTCCCAGTTGAAAGATTCGCCAGCTAACAGATATTGCCACTGCTAGGTTGGTCTACTTCGCTTACTTCCACAGCTTGATGTTTTATGGTCTTTTGTTGTGGGGGACAGCAGGTGAGATGGATACCATATTCCTTTTACAAAAACGGGCTGTTCGAGCAATGCAATATGGGGCCTCGCGAATCATTAAAAACTAAGTTTCAGGAATTTGGTATCTTAACTCTGCCCTACCAATATATTCTTGATGGTTTAATGCATGTTCGCAAATATTTAGATATGCTGGATCTAGTAAAAGACCAACACAATTTAAATACTAGAAACAGCAACAAATTGGTCATTCCATGCTTTAGGCTTACTAAGTCCAAAAACAATTTTTTAGGTAATAATGTTAGGTTTTATAACAAAATCCCAAAATACATTACCGATTTGCCGCATAGTGAGTTCAAGAACTATGTCAAGCGGGTTTTAATATCTAAAGGTGATTATAGGGTGGATCAACATATTAACGATTATGATGTCTGGAAATTATGCCTCTCTCTGTGCATCCACTAATAACCAATGTTACTAAATATGTTTTGTAAAAATATATATCATGAAGAGATAAACCAGATTGAGTTTCTCGCCGGTTCTTCTCGATGACAGGGTTGTTTTCCGAATCGGTGATAGCTTTGACACTCATAAGCGCCTTCTCAGGTCCTAAATTGAATAAAGGATATTTTGATTCTGATTTTGCTCGAAATAACTATTGTCAATTTAACTATTATTTAATTTTAGCATAATTGACGCCATCTCTTGAAGTATTAATTAAAATACTAAGAACTTTAATATTCACAATTTTAAATAAATCAAGGTATAAGATGTGCTAACATATCATTAAGGCAAATTAGTACATAAGACTTATATTACTATATGAAATGTCGCTTCTACATATATATAATTATTCAATTGATTACATTATAGGTTCATATCACGTGGTGCTAAAATGCCGACATAATGTTTAAAAGCACTAGCACCTACCAATTATTTGACCACGTTCAGTAAATACCGTAATAATCTGAAAGAGGCACCTTATCAACGGAAAATCAACTCGTGAATCGGTGTTTATCGACAAAAAAACGATCGTGACCGAGTTTCGGGGCGCAAATGTGTCCGTTACGGCCATCGGTCCGATCGTAAATTCGAAAATTGTACCGACATCGAAGCGGCCAACTGCGGCCGAGTACTTCACTTCCATTTATTAGGGCTGCTAGAAAATGAATCTTTTACTAGTTTCAGCTTACGACTTTGCTTGTATTAATCTATACTTAATAATATAAAGCTGAAGAATTTATTTCCTTGGACGTGTCGGGACAGAGATAAAACAATGACGTCATCTATAGTGATATCATGGTTGTGATTTGATAGATCAATCCACTAAGACCAGCCAAATAAACGTGTTAGCCGATACAGAAATGCAATACTAAATGTAGGAGTAGTTATATATTATCCGTAGATGTGACTACGCTATTTATCAGATAGGCCTTCATAACTCTTCGTTGGTAACCTTAAGGCATTCAGCCAAAGTTGACAGCCAATAATAACCAAGATGGATGAACAGCCGATACCTCCAAACAATGGTGGCTCAGATCGGAGTAAATAGTAGTCAGTCAATAGTACGGATGGAGGTCAATAGTAACTCCTCCAATATAGTTAATATTACGGACGCAGGTCTATAGTATCTCCTCCGAAATATCTTTAATCTGTTCCTTTTTTAAATGGGAAGTGACCAGATAAGGTATCTGTACACCTGGCAACATGTGTGTAAAGATTTCATTAAACTGTTTGATTAGTTTAGGTGTAAAAATAGAATGCAAGATAAATACTAAGTTTTTGGCGGGATTTTAATCTGTCATGTAGTGGATTTTATATTTTATTCATAATCTTGTGTTATTTGACTATATATTGTGTAAATTTGGTGGTGTTTTATGTAATATAGTTAGTTTATTATGCATAAGTGAAGTGAATGGAAAATAATAACACGGAGCATGAAATTCTGAGAAGCGACAAAAACTCCCTGGAAGGTTCTAGCAAGGGATCCACCATCTTGTTAGAATATGGTTTCACACGATGCTTAATATTGGAATGATCACACGAAGTTTGTGATATTATTGACTACGTGACAATGGCAGTAATAATCGGAAAGATTGATTGCCAAAAATAAAGTTAAAAAAAAAAAGATAAATACTACTTTCAAATAAAGAATCTCTTGAATTTTATGATAGTAATAAGCACAACCTATTTGTGGGGGCATGCAGTGCCCTTTAAGGGAATTTCGGAAATATTGTAAAATTGTTATAAAGACCGAAAAAATGAAAGGGTTTGAAAAACAAGAAAAAAAGTCGATCTTGGTAACCAATACAATTTTTTTTTTTATATTTTTAATACGAAAAAGTTATCTAAATACAAAATTGAATCTATCTGTCATGAACAGTTACCGTATCGCATAGTATGTTAGTCTCCGTAGTAGAGGTCGTAAAAAATATGGACTTATCATTTTTGAAAATCAGCGTGCCCCGAAAAAAGTATTGACAAAAAAGGTCTGGTAATAAATACGTTTAACATTATGGCAACCCTAGAGCAACCCTTACAACGACTGGGCGTCATTTTTATCGACAAACGAGCTCAAATATCGAATACAATGCATCGATTTACTTGACGAGGAACTAAGGTTTTACTATTTGACTCACTTTGTTTCTGATTTCGTTTCTCTATTCTACTTATATCGCATTTGTAATATTAGTTATTTTATTCGCGAATTTATTGCATACAATTGTAAACTCGACGTACTCTGATATAGGGTGGTAAAAATGTTTGAAAAGATATTATTAAAAAAAAAATTTGTATTACGAGTATTGCGGTCGAAAAAAATGTATACGAACGAGATATGCCTTGTTTACTTTCCTTATGGTTACTTGCCGGTGAACTTAAATTCATTGCAAAACGTATTTAAAGATGTGTAAGCGTTTGTTTTTTTTTCATGGTAGCATTACTTTACCAAATTTTGAGTTTTCGATATTTCTGTCAATTTTTTTTTTTGCTCACGGTTTTACTGGCGTTGATATAGATTTGGAAAATAAAATACGACTCATATTATTCTTTGACAATGTTATATCAAAAAATTAATTAATTTTAAAAAGCTGTTAAGTGTATTTGTGTTTATCCATTACTAATAATTAATAAAATCTTTTCTCTACAATAATAAGTATAGCTTATGTTTTATTTATTTCATACTATCCTGCAACTTTGTTCATGCTAATATGATGCTTATTTTCCTCATGTCTTATATAGTAATGATGGTTTCGTGGTTGTGTGTTCGGACATCGCGTAGATCGATGTAGGTTCGAAACCTTTTGTGTGCGCCGGTACTTTAAGCAAAGGAAATCATTGTAATGTAATCACAGCATAGCTTTTTCTAAGGACTTTTTTTTACGTGGGGAAATCCCTTATGGATACCCACTCTCCCGGTGGAGAGGGTGGGTTATGTCCGAGTTGCACGGACTAAAACCCCACGGTGTACCGACAGTCCATAGTGTTGGGGCGGCAAGGGATCGTTCTAAGCTATTCCCCTTAGACAGCCGCTCCAACAGTCCGCCCGGCGGATGGTGGCTGCCGGGCTCCTACCTATAGAGAGGCAGCTGGGCACACACGAGCTGCCTTCCCTCGTCCGTCGGACCTGTGCATTGAGGGGATGAGCCCCCCGACTACATCTCCTCAGGTCCGGCTACTGTGGCAGGAGGAGTTGGGCAAAGCGCCGCCTCTTCCTGCCGGTCCTTCGTTGGTGAAGATGGCCGCTGAGGGAGTCCGTCTCGCGGGCCCTCTCCGCCGCCTCCTTTTGCGAGATGACTTCCTCGCAAAAAGAGGCCACTACTCGCCACGTCTGCTCGCTGCCGAGCATGGACAAAACCACGCTCGGCAGCGACAAATCTTCTACTGCCGCCGCCTGGGTGCGGCGCTCCACCTCCCATTCAACACACTCAGACAGAGTGTGCTGCGCAGTATTCTTCTCAGTGCCGCACTCGTAGCAGGTGGCGGTCGGCTTCCTGCGAGTGATCCGGTGCAGGTACCACCCAAAACAACCGTGTCTGGTCAGCACTTGCATCAGCCTGAACGTCAGGGAGCCCCACTCCCGACTAATCCACTTCCGCAGGACCGGGCGGACGTCGTTAACGGTGTACGTTCCGTAGTGCGCATCCGCCAGGTCCTGCATACATCTCTCGACTGTCTCCTCCCGCAACTCCCGCCTTTTAACTTCTATCTCCCTGGGAGTTGGAGGCTCCCCACTACGCTTCCTCGCCACCAATTCGTATACGGGAAAGAAGCCGGCGAGCGTAAAGGCCGTCGCCAATGACACCGTCCGGTATGCCCGGATTGCCCTCAAACTTTTTCTAAGGCCTGGCTAGGTACCATCCATAAGTTAAAGATGTATCGGCATACACTTTTACGTTCAGTTTGCATTTGAGTGCGAATTATTTCTAGACTTAACGTTTTACTATCTTGAGGTGTATTGTCACTTAACATCAAACAAGATCATGGTCAAAACGAGGTTTTTTTTTAAAAACGAAAGATTTTTTTTTGCAATTCTAGACTTATATTTAATGTCAATCAAAAAATATTAATTTTATTGAACAAGTAAATGTAGGAAAAATGCATAAATTAAGATTTTTAAATATATAATTTTTCTGTCCGTGTGTATGTAACTGAATTACTCTTAAACGGTTGATCTGATTTTGATGATTTTTTTTATGTGTTCCAATGGATTCGAGAATACTTAAGATTCACAATGGGGCCCGGTAGGTGATGCTCCAGTCTGACTCTAGGATTTTTTTTTATCTTTAGGCACGTTGAGCGGTATATTTGGCAGGAGATAAATTTATAATTTGCGTCATGACACTAAGTAAGTAAGCGACGCGTGGTGCCTGTACATGTAATATTGTTTTTTGGAGGTCATCATACGTTTGACTGATTAATATACTTTATAAAAAATGTATATAATTATTGTTTCGATTACTTATAAATGTGAAAATCACACTTATGTTAATAATTTAATTAAACAAAATCTGATATTTAAATATCTTCATTTACACTATAATTAATATGTAAATTGAAAAGAGAACACATTTATTTCGTTGTTTTCAGTTTCCGCTTCTGACTGCCTCAGTCTTTTTTAAATTATTAGGGCAGCACAACGTGTACAGGGCTGGCTAGTGGGTTACTAAGATATTAAAAAGTTCTTGTCCAGCGCACTGTCTCGTGTAAACGCAGCACAAACTCCCCGGCGCGGAAGTAACAACATAATCATTAAATTCCCTCCGCCCCCTGAACTCACCTCACGCTCCAAATACTGAGTGCTCGTCGCGTCTGGAGCACGTCGAATTGTCCGCGCGGCGCGACCGCCGGCTTATTTAACTCAAACTTTCACGAACGTCGAGACTCCGTAATGCTTTTTAAATTATTACATTTAAAATATCTTTCCTACTCAATCCTTTTTCGCTATGGACTTTTTTTTATTGGATTGCAAATGCTACAGTTATATGTTTATAAAAACAGAGATTGCAATCCTGTGTATTGTCTAATACTAAAAATAAAATAACAGACATACTATAGTTATACTATGCGATACCCATTTTGAACTGTTATTTGGAATTACAATAATTCTTACTCCTTAATATACATCATAGGAGGAATACAATAAACATGACAACTGGAGTTCGTCATTTCAAATGATACATCGTCTGGTCTTACCAACGATTAATATGTTTCTAAAGGTCGTAAGGTATTACACACTATTACGGTTAATAATAATAACATTGTAAGTTGTACGACAGTACCAAGCTCCAAATCTATGCAGACGTCATGCCGCAGTGTTAATGAAATTTAAAGAAACATATTTTTCGCTTTTCAATATTTTAATTGTGAGCATATTACTAATATGTAAACGACGACATCTAATGCAACACTCGCAAATTCCATTACCAACTACTTACTTACCATTCTTATCGTAAAATTTGGTTATATTCAGAACAAGTAAGGCCTTTTTTTTTAAGCTATCATCACGAATTGCTAATTTACTTAATAATTATGAGCAATCAAATACAGAAAGATTTTTCTTTAAATGGACTCACGATTATTTATATTAGCGTGTGCTAATTCGATGTCATGTTTATTTACAAATTGTAGCAAGTTTAGCTTATAAAGAAACTGACAACAGTTAGCCCAGAAAATATTGGAAAACATCCTAGAAATTGTGTTATCCATTTAAGTAATACTTTCCTATAATCAAAGTTTATTGTAAAATTCAAACTCGCGTCATATTCACGGGGAATTGGCAAGTGCGTTTGTTGCAATCTGAACAAAAACAGATAACAACATCTACATCAGATGATAGCACTAGTCAATTAAAAGTGACTTTTATAGACTTAATTAGTCATGATAATCAAAACCATTGGAATTTTAAAACTTTGCGAACATGACTTATCTTAACAAAACACTACCTATTTGGATAATATGTATCTCTGTCATTTGATAGTAGGCAGAACTTATCAAATATACTCTCGCAATAACGCCATCTACTGGGAAAATACAGAACTATATATTTAGAAACGTTTGTAAAAGTACAGAACAATCCCGCACACTTCTTAGAAAGCTACAGAGATGTTTTATAGCATATGTTATTAAATGTTTGTGTATTAAAGTGAATTATTGTATGGACAGCGAGCCGGGAGAGTGAAGGCGACTCCCGCGGGTACAGGAGTGCAGAGGAGCAAGCCCGCGAACTCGCCCGGTCCATACGGCGCGAGGTCGCGAAGCTAGCAGACCAGTGGAACACGCTGATAGATCGCAGCGACGGCTGGGGACGGTGTTTGGACGATGCTGTTCAGGTGAGTCTTCAATTAGCTATATCTTTTTTCCAGCAATTCGACGTCAATTTATTATCTACAATACATTTACATTATCAATTTTAAAGGCTTATATAATTAACATGATTTACAATTTATCGTTTATTATGGTTTTAAAGTGTCACCTATCGCCAAATAAAAATCCACTTTTTATTATAAATCGATATTGGTATAAAAAAGTTTTAGGACGTATAACATAGATGGCGTTGATAATCACTATTTATTCGTCCTAAAATCAATATATAGTACCTGGACGACAAGGCCAGATCGGTTCTTTAAAAAAAAATTAAGTAATTTTTTAAACTTAAAGTAAACTTTTAGGTTTGCCTCACAAGATTATCATTTTTTACCAAAAAAATAAAGTAATAAAAGATATCTCCTTTGCTGTCACTCGGATTCGAACTTGGGTTACCCGGATTTCCAAAGCAGCCGATTTCTATCTGAGCTATATTTGATTTGACACAGGCGGCAAAATTTGCCTTTATAATCTAGCTATATTTTTTCATTGCCTGAAAACTCAGTTAAAAAGTTTTCTATGAATGGAACCTAGCTAGATAGATTTTTTGTCCTTAAACTACTTACATACTAAGTTTCATGGAAATAAATGACGCCGTATCGGAGATCCTGAATGTGTAACAATGTAAAAATATACAAGAATTGCTCGTTTAAAGGTATTAGACTTATACATGAACAAAATTATATAATGTTTATCAGTCTATCGGTCAACATACTGTCTCTACCGTAGTAGACAAAAAGGAGAAAACATAAAATCCTTTGATCATTACGTACATGTTTCGCTTTTGAATATTTTAGGCTATCATGTGAAGAATATATAAGTTGACAGTCTACAGGGACACTTGATGTCAAATTATTATAGAGAAACGGAAAGGACAAAAACTTTTTACGCAGAAAAACATTTAGGTGCACCCAATCTTCAAGGTGAAGGATCAAACGGTATCATAATTTATGAATCTCATATATATCTAGCAACATTAATTTATATATACGCAGACAGTGTGCATGAATGAAAACGTTTTATCTTTATTGTAGCGCAGACTTAGTTTCAAACAAAAGAACGCTATTGAAAAGTTTATACAAGCAGTATTGAATAAAGCGATCCGGATGCCTTTACCCATCATACGTATTGAACATCGCACAGTTTTTTTAAAGGAGTCTGAATGAATATTCATGATTAATACGTCATTATGCTTTAGTTTGCGAATTTTGCTATTTCGATTTTGATACAAGCTTAGTGAAATTTATATGGCTGGCTATTCGTAGATGAAACAAAGGATAACACTGATCGTGTTGATAAAAATAACGAAATTGCTAACAGTGGAATAGGATTCATCAAATCTGCAAATTAAATTACAGATTTTTATTGACTTATTCTCATTTTAAACGATAAAGGAATGAAATCTCCAGTGTCGCATCCAGGTTGCGCACATATTTATTGGACCCCCCAAAAACGAAACATTTCTTAAACGTTTGTTACATTATTTAAATATGAACCGAACTATTACAGAATATAATAAGATACGCTATGGAACAAGAAACACAGTCATAGCGATCGAGAATTGCGTAATTATTGTTTATTTATTACCTTTATTACTATATACATATATGGCTAAGCACCCGTTGTCGTTTTACAATATTTGATATAAGAAAAAACCTTTAAACAACTTCCAATACATTATCACACCTAAATATGGTTTGCACAACATAATTTACTCTCATACAACACAATAATTCTATTCTATGTCAGTTGTTGAGTCGGTATACGCCTTTCATCCACATATACAGCATGTAATTTATCCATTTCTTCTTCGATCTTCTATTTTTATATTCATCCACCTTCAAACTAAAAATTATACTGGTTATTGGCTTTCAAACCTCCTTATCATATACTTATTATAAGCTTTTCCTATTATTTCTCTGCTCTCAATAACCACTTAATTAAAATCATTAAGGTAGGTGTTAATATATGTATATTCTGGATAATATATTCCTAGTAATGTATTGCATGTCCGCAAAAACTTAGATAGCTGTAGGTGGTAGAGCTACGCTGAAGCTATTACTGCTTTCAGCATGAATTGGTCGGCTCGTCCGGGGTACTACCACTCGAACTACAAAAAACTGCCGTGAAGTAACAGTGCCTGCATTATTGCGTTTCGTTCGGTCAGTGAAAACGCCGGAGACCCCTGTAGCCCCTCTCTCCCCTCAAAAAAAAAAGCTAAATTGAGTAAAAGACTAACATAATATAAATTCTAGAAAGAAATTGGTCATTGCTTGTTAGGTTTTATAACCTAGTTCCAAAACATATTACATATAGTGAGTTCAAGCATCATGTTAAGAGTTACAGGTGATCAATATATAAACGATGGTGCTGTCTGGAAATGACGCCCCACTCTGTGCATCCACTAAAAACGAAAGCAACTATTTATATTTGTAACAATATGTACTTTTGATTTTTTTTTTTAATACAGGACGACAGTGTACTTACTATATGTTGTGAATTTATTGAATTCCCTTCTACCCGTATGAGTGAATGACGAAACGTAGGCCGGAAACGTTCTCAATGCACCATTAATGCCCACCACCGGGCATTCAACACGCCCCTGCCCTACATAAAGACGTCTGTATTTACAAATACCTATAGAAACTTCAAAGCACTGATTTCTATGATGGAATTAACGCTTACAGTAATACAATATTCAAACGTATCTTTACTTGAAATTGTACAATATCCTTTTTTACTATTATTGCGATGATACGAATTTTAGAATAACTTCATAATAAGTTTATAATCATTCGTAATAGTTAAATTACTGTAACACATGTATGGATGCTCGTGCATGTGTGAGCTTCCGCTGATACCATGCGAAGAGCTTTTGTATGGAAGCATCTAGTGTGACGAAGCGACGCTACGAGTTGTTCTCAATTAATGGTTCGTACACGTGGTACAAATAGATTGACGGTCCATTGACTGTTAATTATTTTATTGTTATTCGATTACTGACTTAATCCATGATATAACACGGTGACTTGGATTTTAGGAAACGAAAATTTTCTAACGAATAAGAGATAGTCATTGATGTATATATAGATAGGGTTTATGCTGTGACAGAATGAGGTAGTATATTTATAATGTACTTGAAATATATACAAAAAAGTGGAGATAGAGAGAGACACTGAAATCTATAGCATATTACTTTTTGTTGGATTGTAGTGACTATTTCATAATTATTATATGCCGCGTGTTATTGACATTGGTAATATATATTAAAATATTACAATATAGCGCCGAAAAGTAATGGCTACCACATACATAGTGTATCCATCTCATTCTCTTAAAAAATAATCAGAATACCAAGTTTTACTTCTAGAGCGTGTGAACTATATACAACCCTTTTTTAATTGCCTCTGCAAAATTGCTGCTCTGTTTATATACCACTTAAAATGTATATAAAAAACAATATTGACTAAGGGGGGGTATCATTCAACAGTAATCTTAATGCTGGCCTCTTTTGTATCTTCTTCTTCTTCTTACCCTTATCCCACCTGAGTAGGGTCGGTACAACATATTTGTCATGTTGTGATGTATGATTTGGCTTAATTTTTACGATCGGCCGCCTGCCTGTCATCAACCCTCCTTGGGATTATTTTGTTGTACCACTATATGTTTCTATAGGATCTTTTAGCTACACAAATTTTCTGTAGGCTTTAGTTTAGACTGTTTCCGACGACTGCATTTTCGTCTTATTTTCAGTTGTCGCGGTTTCAGAGTTATTACAGTACTTTCAACTACATATATTATTTTGGCACTGATTTCGTACAAATTTTTCGGATTAATTACTCACTGGTTTTTGTTCAACGTTGGTGACTGTCATAACAATATCGGCTTGCACGGCTTGAGGATTTTGTATCACGTAAACTGCTGTATATTGACTAAAGTTAATAAAGTTCATATCTTTCGGTGTATTAATATAAAATTGAATACAATAAACCATTATAATAACATAAAATATGAAAACTATAAAAGAAAATAAATGCAAATAAAATGACATGACAATGACATAAAGATAGTACACAATTATTCGCTTTCTTCACAATTCGGTATCAAATGACACAGCTGTATTAAAATCGATGTAACTTACAATTCGAACATACCACTGGCTAGTTCGAACAACTCTGGCATATAGTATGCGAGGACAGCGAGAGTTGCTCGAAGTAAATCCGTGGAACTATTTTAATTACTTCAGCCTGGAGAGCTGTGAATTCGTTCGAGTTCCGTAGAGATCATAGGTATTCAACATAATACTAAGGAGGCCACTGGTACACAAATAATGATCGTATATTTGAATTTCGTAACAGTTGCTACAGTGATGAACTTGATTTTTTAAAATTCAAAGATGTTAGATAGGATAAACATAATTGGTGGAAACAAAACATAATTATTGTAGCAAATACACGGACAATACAATAGTGAAAGGAATAAAGTTATATATTTGTAACATAAAATAAACTAAGCTTTATAAGATATTAAAATTATGCACGTGGTTTTGCTACAATGGCGCACATTTCGGCGTGTGCTAGTTGCCACAATTCCAAGTGACCCTAGCGCTGATTTACAATTGGAGCAAAGTAGGTTTAAACACTATAATAGGAACAATATACTAACACTATACATGTAAAGTTTAGAATTTATGGATGTATATAAGTAGCGTTGGGGAATGACTCTCAAATGCAGCTGTCAATATAAACTTATAGCATGACAATAGTTTTCAAGTCAAAAGTAAAGCAAACTACATGTTGGAGAACAGCCCTTTTTATATTATTGGTGGCAAAGGAATATGCAGGTCACCTCACGGTAAGTGACCACCGCTATCCATGAATACCTGCGAACGCGGGGAATCATAGATGTACTGCTGGCTCTTGAGTTTCAACATTTTCTGCTTATTGAAAACCTCTAAAATTAATTTAAATAAAAGCGACAACCATGAAATTGACTAGATTACTCTATTATACCTGTTCCAAAAAAGAGCGACACTCCATAATACCTACATATTACTATAAACATATTACGCATGTATTCCCAACACATTTTGCCAGACTCGATTCCACATTCAGTTCTGAAATTCTCCCCTACCTACTAGATACGGGTCGCGTTTCGGGATCAGCCTGTGCATATCCAGCTGTTTACAGGCCGGCATGATATTGGCGACCGGCGATGGACAGTGTGTCAATCGGTGGTCGCTATTATTTTTGGATTGTACTACGCTTACCATCAGGCATAGTGCAGTCACTTTGCCGTGCTACAATAAAAAAAAAAGTAAACGGAGTGTACCACCAAAAGTCTGTTAAAATTTTACAAATGGATGGTTCATGTAAAATAAGACATGAGCGAATGTGTAAGCCCCTTTCTAGTGTATCGAGCCGGTCGCTTTGCATTTGTCGATAACAATGCACCGCAGTTCGTTATCGGGGGCTCGTTATGCGACCACTTTCAATGAGAATGAACTAGTGTTGTACATATATCGATATTCGATGAACACTATCCTGAATTATTGAGAAATTTATATTTTAAAATTTTATACATTCCACATTTTATTCGCTTAGTTATATAAGGCATGTTATATAGTCTCGTTATTATATAAAATTAGCTGTACCCGCGACTCCGTATGCGTTTGTAATTATTTATTGTGATTATTACGTATATTAGTAGTCGAGTTACAGCGTTATTTTTGTTATATAGATATTGCTTCTATTCAAATACATCTGTATACCAATTTTCATAACGATATAGTGCCTAGTATTAGTTTTTTTTTTTATATATCATATAGGAGGCAAACGAACATGCGGGTCACCTGTTGTTAAGCGATCACCACCGTCTATAGACACTAGTAACCCCAGAGGAGTTGTAAGTGCGTTGCCAGCCTGTATTTGGGGGAATGGAGAGAAAGGGAGAGGGGAAAAGAGAGGAGAGGGAAGGGGAGATGGGTCTCCGGCGTTCTCACTGACCAAACGAAACGTAACAATGCGAGTACTGTTACTTCACATCGGTTTTCTGTGAGAGGGTGGTGCTACCCCGGACGAGCCGACCCATTCATTCTGAAACCAATAGTAGCTTCAGCGTGGCTCTATCACCTAATAAATAGTTAGTATGTGCAGCAGTGCTATCTAGTAACGAATTACAGTAGCAAAGCTTTTTCATAAAAGTACACTTCAATGTGCCAGTTTATAGTAAGATTGGTCAAACGGTATTTTAAATTAACAATTTCATAAATAAATACCAACATTCATTCTTATGTATTTGCATGTAAGTATAACAAAACAACAATATTTTAAAGATCTAACTGCAATCAATGTTCAATATAAAGCTTAGTTAAAGTATATAAAATTATATGTTGATATGTATATCTCAAATCGATAAACTCTAATACAGCATGATCGAGCATTGTAAAAAATAACAAACCCAACTAATTTCTCACGAAAAAGGCCTTCATAATATATATTTTAGTATAGCTTGCCTCTATATAAAGATATAACACTAAAAATATCGTTATTGTTTCACATTGTATTTATTTATTTAACGCAAGCAAAGGCAAAGACGATTACGAGTATTATCTAAATATGATTAGAATAAGAGTAAAGTAATAATATATAAATATAATCCATCGACATGGGCGGCACATCCCCTATATAGGAGATTCATAGCGGTTAGGATTCGAGCTCGTTAGTGGTGCGATCGGTTCTCTACTCACGTTTTTTCCCAATGAATCTGAAATCCACTGTTTTTAACATTATTCGAGTGCTTTTGTAAACAGATATGCACTTATATTATTAACACGGGAACTATCTAAAACTTTAATTTAATGCGATAACTATTAAACCACCTTCATTGTTTCTTATACCTAAGCTATCTAAATATAACAAGCTCGCAAGTAATATTTCTCAAAAGGGGTTGAGTAAAATTTTGCTTAGTTCTAATTAGGCTTTCAAAAATCAAATAAAATATATTGCATCCATTATTCACATATATTACATCCACTACTTATGTGGGTAACCCTTTGTGAGTTTATAATATAGTGGGATAAATTGTAATACAAAAAATACACCTGTTTTTAATCATAACTCAAAAGCACCATTAGTTCCTTATTAATTTACTAGAATATTTTAAATGGTATAAAAGTATATTGTTTAAAGTATACCCTATAAAAGGAACGCAATTACTATTAATAAGAGAAAAAATCAAAGGTATATAAAATTATTTAAAACCACAAGCCAAAATACTAAATCCGCTCCTGGTCATTGTTCACGCTACGGATTTGTTTACGTTATATGGAATTCACTATAATTTTAGTGGAATAGTGTAAAAGATATTGTTTACAGATAATTTAAACAGTTTATGATGCTTAAACATCAATTTTGCAGCTCTGGTTTGTTATTAATTTCCCGATATTGCAAGTAAAGAATACAAATAAAGAAAACGTATGTGTGTATTTATTTACGCACTTTAGAATTTATACTTCTTTAGCTTAAAAATATGAAATACAATTGATTAATTAAAAAATTACAATTATTTTTTGAAGGTTTTCGAATATTTTTTTTCATATCTGTATACAGAATCAAGTAATAGACAAATAAAGGGGAAAACAATCTCACACACGGCGATTTTTTTATACATTTATTGTCCTGAAGGCTCTCAATCCACACCTTTTTTCTGATATCATTTTTAATTTAGTGGAGCTTAAATATAAGCAATGCAAGATGTTATAGTTACACCTAATTGTTTTTTTTTTTTCATATTATCTTTTTTTAGACCGTGACCTCAGTTGACTTCATACTGTGTTACAAAGCCTACTGACGTTATGACTACGTGAATTGTTTCAATGTAGTTTCTTAGTGAGAAGAATTAATAAACAAGCGTATATATTCCAACTGTACAGCCTTAAAACTACCACAGTCCGGAGGAGAATCATAACAAATTGATATTCTTGAAGAGTCTGTGTGTGGTGCTGTATGTTACTAACCCTGACCGTCGAATAAGAACACAATAACGCGAGTACAGCTACTTTACGATAGAAATTGGCTTGACAGTATTAAGTCTACAGCTGAACCTTGCACAAGTACAACTAGTCTTTACGGGTAAAGTAGTCGTATATTATAATAGACATTTCAATAGGTTATATTATATATGCGTACATTTCAAATGCTGAACGTTAGAAGAATCTGGATTATTTAAAACGTCAATGTAAATATACCCTCGTACGGCAATGTACGTCGTATATGGAGCAGCCCGCAGTTAATATATTCATGCACACGTCCCCCTTCTATCTACTGCCAACACAGGTTGGAGTGATTCTATTTTTTTATTATGCGTACATCAAAAAAATTGTCGGTGTTTTTTTATTTTATTTGAAAAGAACCGCATTGCTGAATTTTTGTAATGTTTCATTGTTGTAAGCATTTTTTCTATTTACACTGAATTAAATACAAGCGTAATTAATTCGACCTCCTTATATGATTTTTGTTTATCGAATAAGACATGGTACTTATGTCAGACTGGATTTTAACTACTAAAACAGGTATACAGTGTCATGATTAATTATGTCGTGTTACGAAGCCAGCTACTGTATATCTAACTACCATTTGCTCGCGGCTTTGCTCACATTAACATTGATTTGATCTATCCGACGGAAAACACCCTATGTCCTTTTCTTAAAATGTGTGCGCAATATTTCATGATAATTGGTTGCGTAGGCGTAAAAGCGTAACAAACAAATAAAAAACACAAACTCATTTTTATAATGTAAGTTAAGAAAACCAAGAGGGCGCATAATGACCTTGACTTGATTGGGCCTCTACAATTATCAGATGCAGAGAATCTAGTTAAATTGACTCGTCGTATTTTGGGATACATTGCCGATCTATAGATATAACAAATATATTGTTCGCCGTTGTTCTTCGATTGAATTATGCAAAACGCGGCGTTCTTTCGTCCAGAACATGGTTTTTAACATCTAGAAAAATAAGTTAAATCATACAATTATATTCTAAATTAAATATGTAATATATTGTTTACTAAATGAATAAATTAATTAATACGTCCAATCAACAGTGTGCCCGACTATAAACGACTAAATCTACGCTCAATAGAGTGCACTCGTCTCCGCAGAACGTAAGTTGTAACCATTAACAATCTGCTGGTCTTTGTCAGAGTTTATGACGCTTCATTGCCTCTAGGACGAATGTGATTAAAACGAGTAGCGACATCTGTTATTTGTTGCTAGAAAACGATTTAATCAATACTAAATTATTTCCTTCGAAACTTATCACAAATGTTTCTTCAATTCTTCTTCTCAAAGTTTCTTTCGTGAATTGCATCTCATATTACTCAACTTTATACTAACTGAAATTATATTACAATGACTTAAATTTGAACTACCCAACAAATTTCACACATAAATAATTATAGCACAATGCGGGTAACCGAACAATCTATATCGAGTAGTTGTTATGTATTGACAAATGTATTGTAGTATTTGATATTCACCTTTAAATCTTTGTAATAAACGTGAAAATACTCTGTACGTTTCGAATATGAATTTAAACTACACGATATCTGGTGGTTATGAAATTAAATTGTTTGGTTTGCATAGCTTTTCATTATCAATTTAGGTATATATTATTTGAATGTACATATGTGTTTAGTTTGTTTCCGATTACCGAATCCTTTGGCAGATTGACTTGGTATAGCAGTATCATGATAAACATACATCCAATTTTTTTATGTATGAAAAAGGATTTTACTATATATGCATATAAATCTAAATTTGTTAACTAAAAACTTTTATTCACTTTAACCGTTTAACATGGACATCTGTGTATGTTTCAAAACAAAGATTCTTTATTCAATATCTATTATCTTATACTATAATAATGTACTAAAACAATATAACAGACGCATGCACATACGCGGACACAGCTAGAAATATTATAAAAGAAGTAAAACTTAGGTGGTTGTTCGAGTTAATTTTCAAAACGACTCATATCATCATGAAAAATATTTCACTAATAACAAGCAAAGGTTTCTCTAAATGTCATAAGTTATAGTTTACTCTTTTAAACTATAAACTCGTACGAATTCGCAGGTAGTTACCAGTTCAGGATAAGATAGCTTTTTATCATCTATTGTACATAAAAAATGACTTTCAAAAACAATGCAATTCGGAAGTTAAACTATGTTTCAAATTTATTAAGATCTTCTTAGATATAACCTGTTTTCTCTACAATATGAAAGAAAACGATCTCTTTCAGCAATGAAATGTAACATAGAAAAAGGAAAAGACAGAAATATATATATATATATTCATGTATCCATTTCCAGGCATAACAAACTACGAAAAGCAAAGAATTCAATACATGATCATGATCATTATCAAAGTTACCCAAGCTTTTAAGTAAAAGTAACTTTCCATACTCAGATTAATTCGTAGCCCAGTGGAGGCGAAAGAGGTTGGATTCTATTCAAAATAGTAAATTATATCCATTTTAGAAATTATTAATATAAATAAAGAACATTATTATAAAGTTATACTAAATTAACATTGAATCTATTATCTACCTACAATCTAACGACTTACTAATTACAAACGACTTAAGACCAAAAAATTAAAATTTGGATTTAATATCTCACAATCGGTTCCGTCCGTGTATTTTTTATTTCTTTCATTTGGTACTTTTTAAAATAGTCATCATAGCTTAGTCCATTAAATATTACTTAGTGTGGACTTCACTTTTGTGATACATTTTTTCTTCGTTTTAGATTATAGAAGAAACATTGGAAATTTCTAATCCCTTTATTTTTTCCCCTGAAAGAAGGACCGACCGTTGCTACACCGACCCTTATTAATACTGTTATCTAAGAAAGATTAAGGACACACCCCACGGGAAATTTGTATTTGTATTCCTTGATGATACACGACATCCTATCAAGGGACGTTCTTCTTATACAAGAAATTAAAAAATCTTCTATAAAGTCTAGAAACTTTCGATATATAATGGCTATAAGACGATTTGTGAAGTAACAGAGAATGGTCAGTTTCGGAGTTTTTTTTATTTTTGATAACCATTCTTCTAAATTATTACTGCCATTGTCGAATAGGAAATAAATAATACGAGTATTACAAGTATGTTGTGGTAACTTAAATGTGTTCTAACAAGATGATGGTCCCCTTGTTAGTACTTTCCAGGAAGTTTTTGTGGCATCATATTATTCATGTTCCATGGTATTATTTCCATCCACTTCACTTGCGCAAAATGACGAAACTATATTACGTAAAACACCTCCAATATTACTAAATACAGAGTCAAAAAATACAAGATTATTAATAAAATATAATATCCATTACATTATAGATTAAGACCGCCAAAAACTAGTTTGTAAGTTGACGTGCCTGTAGGGATTACTCGTAGCGACATCTATGAATTGATTCAGACAACTTGACCACTACGTTACGTAATTATTTCTCGCTTCCTATACATATGTAAGGCGCAATCAACGGTAACAGCTATGGGGAATCAATCAGCAATGAGGGACCGTTAGTTAATTGCCTATCTCATGTCTATTCAGGTCTTTATCAAGTTTAATTAGATTACCTCGATGCGTGTTCAAGATGAAGAAAACATTGTGATAATATTAGAAATAGAGATAGAAATAAAAAATTAAAAGATTTGAACGATTTGACGAATTTTGTCGTCACTGTATTCCCGTTTGAGGAGTTAGTAAAAAAACGATTGGAGATCTCTGATTTATTGATAGATATATTTGGAATTAATAATAATGATGAATAAGTATTTTTATGTTACTGTGAACTATACAATTCGATAATATAGGACATAAATACCCTAGTAATTTCATATATTTCGAGTTAGTCCAAAAGATCAAATATTAATAACTATAATGCAGAAAATTTAATGAAATGGGTATGTCAAATGAATAGAATAATCAAATATGTAATATATGAAATAGTACGGTGATGATGGCTTTTAAAGAAAAATTACTTGCTTCGTGAAAAGCTCGTCGTTTTACCAAATACTACATCACAAGATCATAAGTAATTTAAATTCCTAAATGAATTTTCTTACTTATTTACTAGCGTTGAATAGGGCTGTTCTTCCATTCATTGTAGCCAATGCTATCCGAAACCGGCTGCGGCAGTCTGTTATTTATTTAGTCCAATGTAAGTGCCACTCAGACTGTGTCTTAATTAACTAGAAACTGAGAGTAGCTGTAGCGGTTACGCCACAGCCATGGTCATGAGCGAAAGCGATTTTATTTTTTTCATTTTATAACACTTATTGTTAAATGGTTTATGTGCTTTAAAATTACTTATATGCTGAATATTAATACTAAACAATGACATTTTTTGTACATAAAATCATGAAATATTTTATTTATTACAATTTCCTCTTAAATATAAAGATAACTACAGCAAAAAATGCATAAAATATAAATGTATATCTTCAAAATTTGCACATATAAATAAATATATAGGAAATAAAGGTTTTTGCTTTCCTAGAAGTGGTAGCATAAAACACTCTGTCGAATATTCACACAATTGTGTGGAAAGACGCTATTGTTTTCAAGTGTATAAAATAGATACTAGCGGCTACCCATGAGTTAGTCTGTATTTGTATCTTTATATATAATTAGCCTCTGCCCGCGACTTTCTTCGCGTGGAATAAAGATATTCCTTATTTCTAACACGCAGCGGGAGCTCTCAAGAGGAAAAAACACTCCGATTTTGAAACATTCTTCATTGGTGCTCTGCTCGTATTGGTCTTAGCGTGATGGTATATAGCCTATAACCATTATCGATAAATGAGCTATATAACATTGAAAGAATTTTTCAAATCGGACTAGTGGTTCCCGAGATTACCCCCTACAACGTTACGATGTCACAAACTTAACCTCTTTATAATACTAAGTATAGATAGTATAGATTATTATAGATGACAACATACATTATATTCTTGTATCTTTCTAACGGATAATGCACTACACGCCGAAATAGCTCTAAGATGATACAATTTTTCCAACTTACTTCACAGTTGTCTATTTCGAACAAACTAAACGATATTGTCATAGACCATATGTGTTATTTAGACGTATAATTTATCTTTATTTTAAAAAATCATTTTATTTCTTTGGTACTATGTCCATAGCTTAAATAGAAGGCTAGTAATGTCAGATTTTTTAAATTTACTGTTTAATTTTCTCTATTATAACCGTAATTAATTTAAGGTCATAACACATAACCTATATATTTGATATGAAAATCAATATTTATAACATTCGTGTCACGAATTTACATTTAAATAAAAAACGGTGAATAACATTGGATTCAAAGTCTCAACTCGCTAACGCTTATACAATACGTCCGTAGTTTCCCTGGGTTTGCATTTTCCTCACTGCTCATAAATTCATAATTAAATTGGGAACTATCCTCGGCCTCGTTGCGAGGTTGAAATTTTATTTAATTTTTCGAACCTCAACCGTCGTGCGGTTTCGCTAAATTCATATATAATTTACAAACTAATATTATCCATAATATTCTCAAAATAGAGTTTCTTGTTCAGTTTAAGTTGCAGAAGCAGTTGCTACTTTGCATTTTATTTGCATGGAAGTATCATTTCTACGTCAATTCTATTTTATTGAAAGTAACAACTATTTATTATCTGTTATATTTTTACACTGTTATAGTTGTTATGGATTACTGTCATCTTAATGTCTACTATATTTAATAAACTGTACCGTACCGTAGACATTACTACAATAATTAATCGCAACCAACTGTTTTTTTTAAATATACGATGTTATACAGGCATACATATATTAAAGTGTTCAATTCACGCTACATCTAATAGAACTGTCTAGTCTGTCTAAATTCAGATAGCTTCATAAACAGACAATCGACGGCAGAAATAGTAATTACCCGAGGATAATAGGTTTATTGGATTAAAAAAAAAAGTTATAACTTTTGACATTGACTAACTGCACTCAACTGGCGTCCGTAAAAGCAGACTGATTGACCGACTGACTAATTGCCCGAGTGACTGACTGGTTCCAATTCACCGACCTAATCCGACTTCGGCACTGCGTTTCGCCGGATTTTAATTCCAAACCATTTGCAACGGGGCAAGGGATCCGTCGAGTGTGTTTTATTTGTGTTGTGTTTTAGTGTTATCGCATGAGTGTGTTTTTTTCATTTTCTGCTTTGTTTAGTCCTTTTCTCCGCGTTTATTTTCGTTATCCTAACTGATATTATAAATGCGAGTACTTTCCAACTAGTACACACTGCCAGAGCTACTGTAAAGGACATAGAGTACTTTTCATCGAAAATAACACTGTTTTCAAAGTATATGTCAGATCTACACTAATCAAAGCGCAGCAGCAAGCAATAGCTAGTAATAATATATATTAATCCTTTACCTCATCACTTTTGGTCTCAATGTTTAAGTAATAAATATATCTAGATATAAAATAATTTATGTAATCTTTCTAATACTTCATTAAAAACACTTTAGTAATCATTTTTTTTTACTGACGTGAGCAAAGCCGCGGCCACATATAGTATAAATACATAGCGTAGTAGCGACCCGGAAGAGAACCTAATACCCGCGAGAGGTATTGTGATCTATTTAGCAACATCCTGCTTTGAACGCCACACCTCTCGGTTCAATGTCCCCGCATAATTATAAGCTGACTATTAGCCTGGTCAATGATGTGTGAAATTACCGATAGAGTCATGTAATATGCCCATGATTTATTTCAACAAGAATATCAATAGATATAATACAAAATATATCGGTATACTTGTGTTTGCAAACTCGCATTTTGTTTTCAATTTTTTATTCGTCAAAACCTTACTTTATGGCGCAGTGATATCATGGTACTTCATTGATCAAGGTAGCTTGGAACGTTCGGTGAAGAAAAATATCCTATTGAAATGGTAGCATGATGGTAAGGGTTGCTAATACCCGCCTAGCTGGCTATCACTTATGGAATCTCAAAGGACCTGTAGATGTGTCAAGGCTGTTGTACTTTGACTCAGTCCGCTCTAGGTCTTCAACTTGTCCATAAGAGCTAAGAGGTATTTCAAGTATTTAACAAAGGGAGTTGGTCTGTTTTGCTTATTTTGGATGATATAAAGGACGAGTGGTCTGAATGACAACAACTTCAATACTTACTTTCCATCTTTTACACTTAAAAGCCTCAGTTAAACTTGCTATAATTTTTATAAAATATACGCATATACTTACGTAAGCGTAGAAGGGGAGGAAGGAAAAGATTGGCTTATTTAGTAACAATAGGAAGAAACGAGTCAAAAAAGGCTTAAAAAGTCACATGAAATTGATAAAACGATAGTAAGAGTTAAGTAGTAACGATAAAATTATAATTAAAAACATACAAAACAACAAATAATTAACTAGACTAATATACAAAGTTCCCATGAATCAGTAAAAGCAAAGTACGTCTGTAAAATATTTTACGTGCAATAAAAAACCATAACGCAACAATCTCCAAAGCCGCACGACGAATCGTAGAATTTTAAATGTTTCGAAACACGTACAGTCTCAAACTGCAAGATATATTGCTACTGTGGAAGATTGAATTGAAGCAAATAGACACACTGATGCTATCATAACCTTTACAATATCTTTGCAACAATTACACGAATCTTGTTTAGAATTTCTTTTCGATATTAAAAGCATTTAATTACTCCTATTACGATATATACCAGAGAAAACAGATTTTCCAGTATCAATAACTAAAATTATTAGAAAATAATAAAAATTGGTGTAAAAGTTATTTACTGCAAAGTTTTTTTCTCGAATTGACTACACTATTAACCTAGTAAGGTATTAACAGCTTCACCGGACTACGATTACTGCAAAGCCTCATCAAAATACTTATAGTAGTTTTTACATTTGTGACACATATCTTAATAAACATTCTTCTTTATAATTTACGTAGAATGGTTCTTAGTTTATATATTTTACCCGATTGCCAGGTAGAAGGGTAATGTTTTTCGAATGTACCACATATGTATACATATTCCTTTGATAGGTTTTGTAGTTTAAGCAATTTGATGGATTCTAACATTTGAGGTGTCGTCAGAGTCGTCTTAATCGTGGGAATGACATGGCTAATATTTATGTGTCGTTCTTGTGTTAAAAAAGGGAGGTGGGATAAAATATTATTGTATTTTTCAATCCAGCTTTTTTGTCTACTAATAATCTTGACGGGACTCCTGTTATGGTGATAGGAAACCTTTCTATAGAAGCGAGAGGCTGCTCGTTCTATTAGTTATTGGTTTCAGTGTTAGATGTAAGTAGTTTAGATACCATAATATGTAAGCTATGCTTAGTTTTTGTTAATAAAGTATTATACTTGTATGATTATTGTGGAAAAAATCAAGTAGCGAAATGAGTTTATTGTAAATCAATAAATATTCATGATATTTATTTTACGACTGTGCGAACAGGAGTCGTTCTAAATAAGTCGCAAAGCAACAGATCCATCGCAAGTAGCTTTCTGTTTTATTTTCATGCCGAGATTATGCAAAGGACCTAGCACAATTTATATGTAAAATATATCGAAGCGCATGCGCCTGCCTGCTTCAGTGTCATGGCGTCCGGCTGGCAGGCGCGCGCGCCTCGTGCATAGCGCCTCGGGACTTATTATTATTAAATTTAAAAAAAAACTTCTAAACAATTAACATTTCCAAGTGCAATATATTATCTGTTTTATTTTTTATGTGGTAACACTTGTATTTGCGTTTCGTTTATGTTGTTTTTATTTAGTGTTTGTAAATTAAATGTTTTAATTGACACTAATGAGTTTGTGTTATGTTTATGCTTTGGTGTAAGTAAGTGTAGATAGAATATCGGATTTCAAATAGTATTATCGTATTGCCGCATAACTGTTATCTGCAATGTGTTTCGTATGTCTGTCTGTTGATCTGGTGTTGCTCGGTTGAAAATGTGTTTTTATTGACAAGTTATTTACATTAATTAAACACGATTTATTAACTCAATGACTTTAATAACGATGTAATATCAAACTAACCAAAAAAAAACAGGTTTAGATCGCTGGTTGGTTTTTTAAACTTTCTTTTATGAACTATATATTAAAATCATTATAGCGTTTTATTTCTGTGGGCGCTAATAAATTGAGAATGTTTTATGCATTTTGGCCATAAACAAAAGCATCTTTACCTAAAAAAAATAAAAAGTAACGTGAATAACCCTGAAATGTAAATGAAGATGGTCTTATTTGGTAATTCAAATAATGTTGCCAACTTAATGCAGGCCTTGAGGGAGTTATGCAAAAAAGCTGTGAGAACCACTCGTACAGGGACGACCGGTTGTAGCCTGACGTCATTCTTACCCCGGTCAGGTTGTACGTCACGGGCTGTTTTCAAAATCCAACATTCCTATTTACGTTTTAACTTGTAGTATATTTATTTTCGCTTTCAGTAGGATTGTAAGGTGATGAGATTAAATATACATAACAATAAAATTTTAACATCTATTTCTATTCCGGATTAATCAAGTTAATTAAAAATTAATCAAGTTCGCAAAACGCTGAACGAATTTTACGTTTCTTATTTATTCTAATGTCATTTTGGTTGTGTATAAGGACTATGGGGCTATGGTAACAATAAATAGATGTTACCGACTTGGTAAAGGGATAAGTAACATTGACGGTGTTATTAAATAAAACATATAGTTTTCATAAAACTCAAAAAAATATTCTTATAAGAACGTATATGCGAGTAATAATTACGGAAAAAATATATAGATATGAAAAAAAAGCTGTGGGATATAAACAATATAGGTAATGGATCATATTTGTGTACAAAAGTTTATTTCCTTATTGTAAGCCAATAGTTGTTCCGGAAATTCAACAATAGCTTGCCGATGATGGCTGTAAATCGTTTAGACCACAAAAACTAAATATAATATCATATTCCAAATACATTATGTTTTGCAGACCTACTTACAAAAATGCGTCAGCGCGGCGATTAATACGCAGAAAAAATATGGAAATTATTCGTTTCTTCATTGAAAGTCTGATCTAGGCGACGAATTGAAATCTAAATTATAATTTTGATTCCGTCTTTGTTTTCACATTATTTATATACTTCTGCAGATACACGAATCGAGGCGACAAGGGAAGCAGGAAGTTTGTTTCCAGAACTAGTACCCTGTTTATAACTCATTAAAATATAAAAAAGTTACGTAAAAACCACAGGTGACGTGAGATGTATTTGACAGGCCATTTACCCTATCGACGAAAACACAAAACACGCTAAACTCGCGTCCCTGACTCACGTGCGTGGTTTAGCTGTGAGTGCGTTACTTCCTTTCTGGGCATCGCAATAGTATAAAGAGACGGTAGGCAACTTTTTTATTTAAAGATTTAATACTTATTACATCTCTCTAAAATTAATGTATGGCCGGCATTAGACATGGCTATCCTGATTGGAACCACTCACTGATTGCGAACGCTGCAGAGTATGTTTATTTATAATAGATCTACTAATATATAGCAAATAATATCTACCTTCACAAGAATATCAGCTTAGGATAAAATTTATTTACATGCATAGTCTATAACAGAAAAGTCGTCCTGTAAAAAGATATTGGAATTGAATTTACATAGAATTAAGACTGAATCAATTAATATAAAAACAAATTAAATTAATATTATTATAGTAGAAATAAGATCAGTATGTAAAATATTTTAAATTACATGAAATATTCAATTTATTAATCGGGTATAAAGCAGTTAGAACCATTCGTATTCTAGTCAAAACCTTCAGAAGGTGACACATTAGTAAAATCACAATCGTGTGGCGAAAATAGAGTTTGAATATTATTTAATTTAATGTTTAACTGAAAGAGAGTTGAGCAATGTTAAATGACTGCTGTAGCATATAGACAATTACAACACTAGGGGCATCATTGCGGTGTTGCTGATATTGAAAAGCGTGTTTTAATCTATCTTATACAATACCGGTTTTGTGCATTTTTGAAATTGAATCGTTATGAAAATTACCAAGAAGATATACGGAAAAACAAAAAGCACGCATGAAATATCCATTATTTTTTAAATATGGTATAGCCTGTGTTATTCAGATAATTAAGGCACATCTCACGACACGTCATATATTAAAACATATCAAGTTGTTTAGCCGTAGGGCATGTCAAAGAAAATATATTTACATACATACATACATTTGTAGATGGTAGAGCCATACTGAAGCTATGCACCACTATGCTATGCTACCGCTATGAGTAGTTCATTTAGATAACAATCACATTAACAATACCCCTTGACGATAACAGACCATAAAATCCTAAAGTCATCCATGATATTAAATGCCGGTACACGCATAATTATCCAACCAGTTCTATTTTAATAAAACTTATGTAATATACTGTACACTTTTGATATAGTATTTATAATGTCACCAACAAACTCAGCACAATGGCTCGAATCAAAACAATAGAAGCCTACAAAGTATTATTATGCAATATTGTATAGAACTCGCTTTTATATTGAATTTTATAGAAATAGTTATACTCATTTGTAAATTTCGACGTTGGATAGTTTAAAAACGGAATTCCATTCACGTGAGTATCGGACTCAGAACAAACATGTTTCGTCAACGGTAAAAAAAAAATTTATAACATGATACACTTTCAAATTGTGTGATATTTTAAAATATAATCTAAGAAAATAATTTATAAAAGTATTATATTTTTGATTTAAATTAACGAAGAAATTTTGTATTCTAAGTATAACTAGAAATCACATAACCCCATTAGTTGAGTTTTTGAGACTCAGATATCAAAATGGCGGATCGTGTTTTTATTTTTGTTTTAATCGTATTGCACGACATCATCAATTATGTATATGTATGTAAATGTCATAGTTTAGTGAAAAAAAGTTAGTACATATGAAAAAATAATTTAAAAATACATTTTACATAGATATTATTATTTTACAATATCTACATGAATTCTTATTATTCGAAATTTTCATAATCAGGTTTTATTTTAAGTTATGTTGTCTGTTAACCTGTGCTTCATGAGATCTCCATTCATTTGTATGGAGTTCTTTTTCTTGTTTTGACTTCGCAGAAGCACTTGCGAGTGTTAATGTTTCGTTTCATTGAACGTTATAGTACAATAATATTACAAGCGTCGTGTGACCATTTCAATATTCTAACAAGATGGTGGATCCCTTGTTAGAACCTTCCAGGGAGTTTTTGTGGCATCTCAGAATTTCGTGCTCAGTGGTATTATTTTCCATTCACTTCACTTATGCACAATAAATTAGCTATATTACGTAAAACACCACTAAATTTACAAAATACTAGCCTCTGCCCGCGACTTCGTTCGCGTGGACATAGTTAATTTGGGCTAACTAATATGCAGCGTAAGCTCGCAAGAGGAAAAAACACCACGATTTTTAAACATTCTTTATTGTTGCTCCGCTCCTATTGGTCTTAGCGTGATGATATATAACCTATAACCATCCTCGATAAATGAGCTATATAACAATGAAAGAATTTTTCAAATTGGACCAGTAGTTCCTGAGATTACCCTCTACAACGTCACAATTCACAACGTCACAAACTCACAAACTTTACCTCTTTATAATATTATTAGTATTAGTATTTGTATAGATAGAGTTAAATAACAAAATATTATGATTAAAATATAAAATTCACTACATGAGAACCTAAGATCCCACCAAAAACTCCTTGTATGGAGTTTAAACCATTATTGTTTTGAACAGTCCATGAGCTAAAAAATGTTTTTGAAAATATAGAGAAATTAATATAATCATAAACCATGTAATGAATTTAGAGATAGAGTCAAAATATGAAAGAGACTACAGACTGTACCAGTGTATGGGGTCGTCAGGAAATGTAAATAAATAAGAATAATAATTTATTTCTCAAATATATCTAATAGCCGATAAATATCTTTAAACTTCGTCACCTGAACTGGCCTGAACCTGTGTCTCAGACGCCAATATCTTACCCAAGTTTACATCTATATCTTACTTGAGGGTTATAAATGTTAATACTACTTTTTATTGTTGAATTTGGTACTCAAAGCGACCAATCAGTCGTTTTTCGTCATCAGCCTGTAAGAAAGTCACTGCAAGGCCATAGACCTCTTCCCAAGGGAAGATATGGCATAATCACCACGTCATAGACATACTGGCGATATCAAACTCCTAGAAATTCGCAGTACATACAGTAGTACTACAAAAATATTTCTCAGGTTCAGGTTTCCGCACGATGCTTTCCAATATCGTCAGCTGATGTTGGGCTGAGCTGTGTTACTAAGTCTAAAACATGGACTGACTTCTATGTGTTTTTTTCTTTAAATCATGCCAGTTATTTACTAAATCTAACTTATTTAAAGTTTAAGACTCCTATATCCAAATACAATTTGTAGTAAACAAATCAGTTGGGTATAATAATATATAGAATAAAGTGCAATAATCGCAGATGGTTAGATTCCGGCACAGCCAAGAACGGATTCACTGCTTTTCCTGACATTCATTCTCAAAAGCATACTAAACAGCCCGACGACACGTTTAAGTATTCCGGGCGCAAGTGGCCAAATGTCAAATGATTTATTTTCACTCGTGTTTTGCGTGAAATTCACTTTCATTTGCGAAAAGATCCACGATTTTGTAATTTTTTTTGTGCTATTGTTTATGGACGTTTACGAATTTTTCTATGGAACGTTTTGACGATTTGTCTTTTTCTGTTACTCTAAAAGATAAGGAGTTGAAAGTGGAATGCATCATCTTCTTAGTAACTAGAGTTATGAACTAGTACCCATATAAATATTACAATAAAGCTCCACAGATTGATTGTATTTTTTTTTTGTTAAAATACAGTAGCATCTAAAAGTATCTTTAGATTAAATAAAGTCTGTTGCATTTCATAGTTTACTAGATTTAGCTCGCAGCTTCGTACACGTTCATATAGATTTCAACCACGGAAATAGTATTCTTTTCTGGATAATTCACTGTCATTATTACTGATAAACCAACTTATCAATCTAATATCAACCTGAAACTCAGGAAAGTTAAGATTACTGTACAAGGTTACATCAGAAAGTATACCAAGCGAGATTATTACTGGAGAAGGGTGGATAGTGGCGCGAGATATCTGAAGTAGAGGGCGTATTGCTTACCCAATCAGAACCGAGAATTTTGTAACGTAACCGAACTGTAAACGCCTGTGTCGACAACGTAATATGTCCATGTGGAATTTCTTTAAACTTACATAACTACATGGGCAGTCATTTAAAATCTTAAATATTAAATGAAAGTTATTTAAATGCTACTACTATTTTTTTTTGTACAGTTTCGTCAGTTATAATCTATAAATTATGTAGTATAATACGTAAAAACAATTAGTATCACGTCACTAAATTTCTCTAAATAACATTAATGTAAATCATTAAGACAACAAGAAAGTATTTCCTAATTTTGCCTATGAGGTATTGGCCTTAGTAAAAGTAATAGGTAATGCAAGTTACTTCATTAAAAATAAAAATAATATTAAGAAACATTAACATTTACCTGTTACCTGTACTTAATTAAGTGTATTATTAATAACCTCCTGTTTTGTTCACTTTAATATTGTATACAGGATGCACTAGTGTTAAAATAATGTCAGAAAAGAGTTGCCGACAAGGAGTTCGCAGGAAAAATAATTAAATAAATAAAAAATGCAAGTTCCGTTATTTTCTTTGGTATACAAAGCGAATCAACAAATATAACCTACATAATCTCCTATCACGACCAATATCTTACGATAAATATTATTCTGGCACATAAACAGTAAATACACTTTATTTGCTCAAATAAAATTTATCATGTAGCTATACTTTGGAAATGCTACATTTTTAAAACGTTCTGTTGACGTGCTATTGGATATCGCTCTGAATATACGACTTTACGATGATTTCAGGCATTATTATGTACTAACGACTGCCTGTGAGTTTATCTATGTATCTTAGTAATAGGTGGCACCTTACATTATTTTTGTGTAACTGTAAGTTTGTGAAATGACGTCGAGATCACACGATTTTTGCAAATTCACTTGATACTTCTCATTATATTTTGATTAAACAATAAATTTACTTATTATAGCTGCTTATATGGCTTAATGGAAGGAAGAAGGGCAAGGTGAGCCTCCGGCGCTCTCACTGATCGAACGAAACTAAGCAATGCAAGCACAGTTACTTCACGTAGGTTTTCTGTGCGAGGGTGGCACTACTCCGGACGAGCGGACCTATTCATGCTGAAACCAGTTATAGCTTGAGCGTGGCTCTATCACCTATATGTTAAAAACTAACTAATAACCACCCTAAATTGTTTTGTAATGTTTTTATCGCTAATTAATTAAATTCAGTTGCGTGGTAAATATGCTTAGTTATATGAAATTGCAGTCAAAAATCAATCAGCAATTAATAACGGATTTACCAAGAGTTTGTCCCTCATTATAAACTATTATGTGCAAAACTTTTAATGCTTCGTCATATGAAATCAAGCTTGATTGCGGTTACAGCATAAACAAAACAATGATATACTATTTGTTTTATGTATAGAATACCATAGCTTTTCTCCTACCACATAGCATTGATTTATTGGCAAACGTGATTCACAGCTATTAAAAAACAAACATAATTCAAACAACAGTTGGCATGATTGGCATAAAATCGTTTTGTCTTGCAAAGAGGAACGATGATTGCTAATCAATTATATTATTAACAATAAAATAATCCTTTGTCCACTCTTTTTATTGTAAGTTCATTGTACGTTGGATTTTTACTGACAACAGTTGAACAAAAAATGTGTATAGAAATATTTTTATTTCATCGTCTAAAAGGTAATCTGATAGATATTACGTATACACACATTCATTGTAAAGTAATACTTAGCAAGATGAGATCAATTGACTTGCTAGAAAATGTAGAAGTTTTGGCGTGATGATTATGCTTGACTTTTTCTTGGGGTCTCTCCCTCTCCTTGTCCCGGCAATGGGAATCTAACAGGCTGCTATTATTAATGTTATTTCAAAATATAAAATAATGTGAGGACGAGATAATCTATTTTTAATAATATCTGTATTGAGGTTGTAATTATAGTTATCTTCATACATTATAGATTTTAGCGTTTTGACCTAAGTAGTCCGATGAAGCTGTTAAAACCAAGCTGTTAAGACCTTGCTAGGTCAATAGCATAGTTAGTTCGAGAAAAAAAAAACCGTTTTGATTACAATCTTACCTGATGTTAAATTACTGTATAGCTTAAGATGATCAGCATGCTATTCCTAGAGGACCGAGTTGCTTTCAAATACAGCCGACGGGACACGCCCATAGGTGCTTGACGACATTTCATCAACTCGAGGGTGGTAGCTAATAATGCTAAATACTTGATCTAGAATCTCCATTACTGGTATAATATTTAAGTCTTGAGTCTTGGTATATGGACCTAGTATAGTTTTGTGAGAATAGAGAAAATAATTTCTTATCTTTTACCTATGTCTGTTGGGACACAGACGTTTGCAACCTTTAGGAAAACTTTCGATACTCGATTCGCAGAAGCCTTACTAAATGCATTTATATTCACAAATGTATACTAACATCTCTAAATATAGAGTAAAACGGATGGGGTCGCGCAAAAACCGGTCCAACGCGGCAATGCAACGGCAACGTAGCGATTCCACCAGGAATAGTATACCAGGAAACGTGTTCCGGCGACATTCGACTATTATTTATTACACATTGCGCTGTTACTTAGTCGTGTTCGATTCTGTTTTCTATTTCGAAAAGCAATGAAACTGCTTAAATTATTTCGTAATATCATGTATGTTACAGTAGTTATACATTTATAACTAAAAGATATAGGACGCGACCAATTAGTTAAGAGTAATCAACTTCTAAAATTATTTCTTTTGACTAGAAAGTGTTGTAGAATGTAATTTGCAATGTTCAACTCGGTTCTTAATAATTTCCTATCTATAAAATGTTAAAAGAAATACGTTTTCCTTTATGAAAATAAGAAGTGAATTATTTCACTAACAATTTATCTTTTTATGAAATGATAATTAACCGAAATAGAATTATATTTGTAAAATCTAGTTCTTAATTGAATGTTGAAACATATAAATGATTATCAATTCCAAATAGATTATGGTTTTATTAAAAAATATAGGTTATTTTCTTCACCGGTTTTCCGATGTGATTATAGTATCTAATATTTATATGTTAAATATCGTTTTTAATATCTAAATTTTAATATATTAGCACGAATCGTGCTAAAGTTCATACTAGCATATTATTGTTGTATTAAACAATTCTAAACATTCGTGACTTGAAAGTTTGATAAAGTAAATGGTGTAACATTCTCAGGTGGTGTCATGGATATATATATACTAATTTTATAAATAATTTTACCTCTCGCCCAAAGGGTACAAGAACAGTGCAAAAATGAGTGTGTGTATCTTCACAATCTTGCATTTTTTTTTAGGTGTATTTGACTAGTATATATAAAATCGCGATTTTATTTTGGTATAGTAAATTTTAAACTAATATTCATTTGTTACACGTTGCAATCGATATTACCATAAATAAACCAATTGTCGAGTGATAATGACCTCCAACGCTGTTTTCATTTACATAGGTTTGAATTCTATAACGAATTTGTAAAGTTTTAAACGTTCGGAACAGCTTTGATACTAGATCGCTTAACGCCTATCGACATTACCGGATAATAAGTCCAAGAATCCTTTAAGCAAGTGTAAATAAAAAAAAATGCATAATTTATTATATTCATGGAAGTAATTTCTATCTTAATTTGATGATTAAGAATTAACTGAAGAATCATAAAATGCTATTTAAGGAAAACGAAGCTCTTTACCAGTGAAAGAGTTTTCAGAAATGAATCAGTTATTTACAAAAAAAATAAACACAATGGTATCTATAGATGAAAGTCTTTTATCTGAAAATAGATAAAAACTGGATCTTTGAAGTGTTCTTATGACTTGTAAAAAAACTTGGACCATTTAAACATCTGTTTCAAATAAAATTTACAATATTTTGACTGCAATATAAAAATAATAAACACGTCGGCGAGCACCCATCGCGTCTTAATGTCTGCATTCCAGATCTAAATCAGTTCTGTCTGGATATAACGAGCTCTGCAATAAAGTAAAGTGCAATGCCTTTATCGTAACAACCACTTCTGTAAGTATTTGATGAAATTCACAATTAATGTAATTTCTATGTAGCTTTTAAAAGTCTACATCCGTTTTTAGATCGCAGACTACCTTTCTACTACATATTGTAGCCATCGTTTCAAAAGTTTAGTCGCACCATCAAACAGACAGACATACAATATTAATTTACAATATACATATGTACTTACATATGTTAAGTATCTACATGTTGCGTAAAAATGTTTCAAAAAGCGACAGAAACAAACTGACCTAAAAGCAGCCTTTTTGCAAAATTTTCAATTTTATGCAATATATTAAGAAATCCTTTATTCGAACGATAATTATAGTGTAAAAACCAAAGAATTATTCGTCAAGTGTCAAATTCAAATTAAATACGGTCAAATAATCAGTGAAAATTCGAAATAATGAAAATGCACTTACACACTGACCTCGGTGAGGACATACCGTACAAAAATGGAGACATCCAGAAAATACAGATCTCAGAAGAAGCAGAATTGTTTTATTACGAGCTTATTAAAGCTCTGGAGGAAGAAGAAACGGTAAGTTTTCTACTGCTATTGCTTGATTAGTAACATTATATATGACTACCACTAAATAAATAATGTTATTTATTGTTCTTATATAATAAAAACGATTGATTTATGCTGTTGAATATCTATGATTTGTTACAATTGACAATGGCAATGTTCAGTGTCATCGTAACGTGCGAATAAACAAGGCATATACAATAACCAATAAGTGTGAAAGTGAGAGCACTTCAAGTTTATCATACTCAAATTAACGTTACAAACACAAAACAAGAACGCACTGAACAGAACAACTACTTACATTTTGTAATAACAATAGTAAATTATTTTTTATACAAATAGCAGCCCACGAATTCGCCTGAGTTTTCTCAGATTGTAGCATTTTTGTTTTCAAACTTACTTATCATTTTATTTGGATCAATTTAAGTAATGTCTTTATACTGTATAATCGATGTGTTACTCTGGTACATGAGCAATGTTGCTGTAAAGTTTTATCAAAATCCTTTATGTAGTTTTAGCGAAAAGAGTAAATATTTCAGCAACTGTACTTGAAGGCCACTTCATATAGGTTAAGCGTTTTACCATGCTTGAGCACATTGACCCATGATATCAGCTTTAGTTACACACAATCTATTATTAATTACCAGTCTTTTAAATGAAAATAAACATAAGTAAAATATCGTCTCATTTATTTCAATTTAATTGACCAAACGACAGAATATGATAGATAGCTTCAGTGTTACATCGGTGTGAACAATAAAAGTATTTAGATTTTATTGAGACAGTAATTTGTTATTCAAATGATAATTATTACCCCATGATAGTCTTATTCAACTTTGAAGTCACTTTGATCGAGTACTGCAATAGATTTTTCCAAATTACTTTCATTATTTGTGGTTGCTGGACAACACCTGAATGGAACAGATATATTATTTCGGTGTTAAAATCTTCCGAAAAAACAACTTGTGCCATACAAATAATAAAAGCCTCAAAAAGGCTTCTCTACGTAACTAAGTTTAATGGTATATCGAGTGCTTGAACTCATTAAATTACCACAGTAAACACGAACTAAGCATACGTGTAAAATTTCGCATTTACACATATAACAGTTAAGTAGTCTTAGCCTAGTGGTAAAGTTCCCGGCTTTACTAATCGATCGAACGATCGACGGGGCGACGGTTCGAATCCCGTCATTATTTTTTCCCGGTCCATTAGTGGCATCCGCCGCAAACTATGAACCCGTACCTAACGCTGCGCGCTATAAAAGACGTCCGCGACACATTTTTACCGACCCTCCTGATTCAATCACGTCAGCGAACGATCAGTACCAGCCTGTCCCTCGAAACGAGAGCGTGTTCACGCCCACGCCCGCGTAACCACAGATCACGCCGCCGTGTTCTGGGGATTAATTTCGCTCCCGCACACCCGATTAGGCCTCCCACGGCAGCGGCTCAAGCCTAGTTTCGATCCCTCGATAGGGAGCCCTTGAGTGCGTTGCTTGCGCGATACGGTGACACACAAATATACATCACTGCTACAACACTACACGATCACCCCCACACACGTGCACGCTACACGCTTACATATGAAAGTGGAAGGGTTTACTTTAATTTTCCCTTATCGAACTGAAAAACTCTCAATTTTCCGATAATAAATATATGGAGGAGTTGTTGAGGCGTGTATGCTTGGGTGTATATACGTTTCAACAACTCATACATATATGAATAGTTAGCTAGGTTAGCTAAGATAGGTCGCGATTTTGCATGCAACAGGCAACAGGTGTGCCGTGCATCCTTGAGCTGGTTCCCAAATTAAAATCGGCTGAATGCCTTAAGCGCTCGCCTTAGTAGTCCGGTGAAGCTGTTAAGACCTTGCTGGGTCAATAGCGTAGTCATTTTGAAAAAAAAAAAAAAACATAACAGCAGTCCGCAAATGTTTAATATAAGAGCCAACAAGCTTTAATATTCATTTAGCTCTCAATATATTCTACATAGATTGTTGTATGTCCGCAAAAACTTAGGTAAGTTGAATTTAGTAAAAGACCAACATAATTTAAATACTAGAATCAGCAACAAATTGGTCATTCCATATTTCAGGCTAAGACTAAAAACAGTTTTTTAGGTAATAGTGTTAGGTTTTATAGCAATGTCCCAAAGCATATTACTGATTTGCCGGAGAGTGAGCTGAAGAACCATGTCAAGCGGATTTTAATGTCTAAAGGCTTATTTATTATAGGGTGGACCAATTTGTGAACGATGGTGACGTCTGGAAATGACGTCCTACACTTTTAGTGGATGCACTCACTAAAAACAAATGTAACAATGTAATCTATGTTTCGTAAAGATAAACCATATAGAATTTCTTATCCGTTCTTCTTAGCGACTGGGTTGTTTTTTGAACCGGTAGTAGCTTTGACGTTCATTATTGTCTTCTCAGAGTGTAAATTGAATAAAGAAATTTTGATTTTCAAACACTAAAAACTGAGTCGAAGTTATTATCTTTACATATAAGATCGATACGATTATCGATTAAGAAACCGAATTGTGATCGAGAATATATAGTTATTTTTTTAAAATTAATAATAGGTATATTGATATATTCTCGTCTTTACGTAGACATTAATATATGCGTCAGAGCGGTGTGAACGGCCCGTATCGTATCGACCACAGGATTTCGCCGGACGAGTTTGGAATTAATTTATACGACAAGAATATGCTAATAACCAATAATGAATCAATCTGTCATTGCACTTTTTTGTCTTGTACGAAAAAAAAAACATACTTATATATTGGCATTAGACTTTTAATCATTTATTTTTACCTACGCTCCGTATAAACTTTTACGTTTTGTAAAAAAAAGTTCTGAGTGATACGAATAAGGCAGTCTTGTTAAATTAGGTTACATCTTCCAAAAAGCAAATAACACGCCTGTTATAATACACGCTGTGACGTCTCACGATCCAGGATTTACAGCTGTATAATTAGTAACTAAGCCGGGTGCTAGAGTGAAGAACTACTGAAATAATTCGCGACCAATAGTTATAAATTTACATGATGTCTTTCATAGTTTGTCCTCTTTGTTGATCTTATGTAATAGTGTTAAACTGTACCGTCTAGGTGCCTACCCCCTATAACTAAAGAACTCGAAAGTCAATTTCTTGTTATATAACACTCTATCATAAATATATGACTGTTAATTCATAGTCCACTAGTAGACTACAGTAGCCGTACCTCATAATGGTCCTTTTGACACAGCACGAAAGTGACGTGGAATGTGAATTTATTTTTGACGAAAATTTAATCAAATGCTGTTTTGTTTTTCATTAATTACTGATACGAGTTTGTCAGATTGGTTGTGCTAGCCAGTGATCCTATATACATAAATAATCAAATATAGGATACAAATTTTACTTTCGAATTTTGAAAAATATGAATGCAGAGCTCTGTAGTAAATATGTACGCTTATAATCCATTAAGGATTCTGTCGTAAGGCGCTGTTTCTTTGTTAATAATAACGTTAAAATGTTTATCCGCGGGACCATATTATATAATTAGATTATCTAATACATATATTATACACATACAATGTAGAAACCACAGTACTAAATTAATGTTGTGTCCTAAAATTCGATAAAATTTAGAATAATTGGCAATATTGATAATGATATTGACAATAAAAACAGCAATTTGCTTCTTCGTATGTTGTTATTAATTTGTGTGAGTGGACGAATGTCAAAATGGCCATCATAGCGTGCCACTATTATAAAGCCTGTACGCTTTAAGGCAACATATCGGTGCAAAGTGTTGATAAGATAAAAGTTGACACAAGTAAAATTGCAAACTACACTTAGTAATAAAAGAAGAAACGTGCTCATTCTATAGTAGATTATTAGAAATATTTCTTGCAATTCTTCGATTCCGATATATTTATTTTCTTAGAATAACCTATACATTGTTGCTTTTGATCACGTCTCTGAGAAAGTTTTACAGCGAAATTAATCATCTGGGTTGTTATAATTTCTCAGTATTCTTTACTGTAACCTTCAGGATGATTTTACTAAGTCATTACGTAATGAAACTGACAGCTACCACAAGTATAGTGAAAGTCTTTCAATCCACAAAGAACTCTTTCATTCGACCATCTTAAAATATGTCAACATTTCAGCAATAATTATATTGTTTCCATCTTTGGTCTTACGGAATCCTTAGGGTTCATACAAAGATCTGACTGTTATATAATTTTTCCTATACATTAATAATGTATTTAAAATATATTTATGTATAATTTATATATTAAATTTGTATGTATATATTATTATTTAGGTCTTGTTTAAATTTTAAGCGGTTATTTTTTTTTCGAACTGACTACACCATTGGCCTTGCAAGGCCTTTACAGCTTTACCGGACTATATAGGCGGTTATGGACACACAGTTTTCATTTTTTCTATCGTCCTCCTAAAACGAGTGTACACTGTTCAAAAAAATTAATGTCTATTTAATTCATTTACTAACTCACATGCAATTGCTTCATCGGAGAGAACAGAACAAACTAGGTTTTTTCTTTAGGTATTTACTTGAGGATTCATAATAAAGTTTTTGTCATGGTAATGAGTCCATAACCAAAATAGGTCAGGGATTAATCTGATCAATCTTATCAAAATACAAATTTACACAGTTAAAAACAAATTTTCCTCGTAATTTATGCACGTATGTGTGCATGGGATATAAGGGGTGTCGAATAACATCTTAACACTTGAGACACCCAAGCCAACCTCACCTGCACGTGGTGCACCCTGCTGATCAACGAACGAGGCAATGGCGCAAGCAGGGTGGTAGGGTATTACAGCCCGACTGAGTCGCAACCACCATGTATATGGCGAAAAAGCCCGTAATAGTGATTCGCTTCTACGGGTCGCGTTTCGGGATCAGCCTGCGCATATCCAGTACTTAGTGACTTTCTTCATTATGGCCGGCATGACAGCGGCGACCGGCGATGGATAATCTGTCTATCGGTGGTTGCCGATGTTTTTGGATTGTACTATGCTTAACATCAGGCATAGTACAGTCACATTGTCGTGCTTCAATAAAAAAAAAAAAAAAAAAAAAAACGTAAGGTTGTGATATTTAATTTCTCCATCATGAAATTAGCAATCATTTGGTTACCACCATATAATTAACAACACTTTTCATTTGCCCGTTATTTTTTTTACATATAAATAAATAAATTTAATATTCGAGCCGAGAGTTCCCACCGAAATACGCGATTTATATTTTAAATACACTCACGCGATGCCAGATTCCGGTCTTTCCATCGCGCTGTCCAAATATTGAGCGACAGAGATTTATTAAAACATGACTTTTAATCATTTTTTATATTTGCTATTTTTTATCTTGTTAGTAAAAAATGTTTTTTTAATATTGTATTCACAATTGTATAAATAAAAATAGATGTTGGTATATATGAAATACATAATCTCCAATACTGTTTGACCTATCAGTACTTTAACATAGTTCAACAAATACACCTATAACTATGTCAATCAAATGTTTTAATTTTAACTTGTATTCAAATTATGAAGACAAACGTGGGTTTATTTGAATTTTATGCTGTCACGCCTAATAACTACTCAACCGATCGTTATAATATTGTATATACATATTGTCCGAGGTATAGGAAAGGACATAGAGTGCCTCTTATCCAAAAAAATGAACTGTAAGAAGTAAAAATAATAATCTGTGCGTAAAAGAAATGTAGATACATATATTAGAAAACGAATTAACCAAATATAAATAAAATAGACACGTTTTTTTTCACGGTGAAGGTTTTGTATGTATACATTATAATATAGCGTAATTAGCTCAATGCTAAATTGTATTTTGTTTTTATTAAATATTATACTGTAATTTAACACAGACAAAGTTACGTGCGGTTACTCGCATATTTATCGAAAAAAAAAAAATAAACAATTATAATGACATCCATTACAATTTACCGTTACTTGCAGTATATTAAAATTCATATGTTGCAATAAAATAACTTACCACTGCTGCTACCACTCAGTAGACTGAACTTTGTCTACGATGCGCTTTATCGATATAAATACCTGAATTGGTATAAAATAAGCATTATTAAATTCATCGTTTTGAAAATATATTATGCCGAATCAGATACAAATAAAAACGAGTGAAGTTTTATTATTAGTACCGTATATAGTATACAGTAAGTAAGTAAAGTGTGTAAAAAAATAAAATGGACATATATATGCATATTTATGTCCATTTTTTTTATTTTTACACATTTTATATTCATATTCATTTAGTAAAAAGCTGTTATTTTGATATTACAATGGCATTCCGATTGTATTTATTTATAGAGATACATACGGAAATTAGAATCATCCTTCATTGTTTATTAATTTCGAATGATATAACACTTAAGTATATCATCATCCTCATCAGTCTGTTAGAGACCCACTGTAGAGCAATATACCTCTCCCCGAAAAAAAATTACGGGCATAATCACCACACCAGACCACGCGTATTAGCGATTTCAATCTCCGAGGAATCCAAAGTTCTATGTTTTTCCACATAAAGTAGTACTACAAGAACATTCCTCACTTTCAGGTTTTCTTACGATGTTTTTCTTCACATTCAGTCGATAATGTTAAAAATTTCAATTAGCAAATGTATGCGTATTCAGAAAAGTTATTTGATACATAACATACAGTGACATTCCACCGGTCAAATTACTAAACCACCACGATTTTTGTATATGATTATTATTTAAAATAATATTATATTAATGTTTAATAAGATTAAAACAATTTCATGTATTAATTCGCTGATCTCCCGTCGCTTGAAACGCAAGTGTCATTCCGTGAATGCAAATTTTAACGAAATTTTCGGAACGCATCGACACGCGTGATCAATCAAGTTTTTTGTAACTTTAGCAACAACTTTTGCATAACTACTTACAATTGTGGACACCCTTGAATTACTCGCGTATAATGATGCTATATATTTAACCGATGACTTGTGAGTTGCAAGAATTATATAACCCCTTTCCTTGACAAGAAATAGGATTTAAGACTTTATGTCTGATCATGGAAAGAGATGAATACATCTTTACCAATAAGTAATGCTTTTCTCTAGAATTAAATTTCCAGAAAAATATTACAGAATAGTAACTCAATGGAGATTGATTACCATACACATGTTTTTTTTTGGACCACCAGTGTTCTAAATTATTACTGCAATTATCGAGTAAATAATAATAGAAATCAACAAAATGGTGCCCCCTTAACCACTAACCAAACTATATTAAAGTAAAACATCACCAATATTATAGATTATAGAGTCAAATAACACAAGATTATGAATAAAAAATCCACTGCACGAAAGATTAAAATTCCACAAAAACTCCCATACATATGTTGTTGAGGCCGTTATAGTGACTTTTCTTTTATTTTGATGCGTTTTAAGATCAGTTAGTCACCAACGACGGTTTGTATATATCTGCATTACACTTTCAATCAGCAACGATAATAGCATTTTACCGCGTTCCTACAATATATACTACCTAGCTTCAGCCAGCGACTTCTTCCGCGTGGAATAGTTACTTTAGGCTAATGTTAACTTTAACTCACGAGTTCGGTTACGTTCAAGGTGAAGATATTTCTAAATAATACGTGCGTTACCCACGAGTGGTCTTAACATGCTCCTACTGGTCTTAGCTTCATGATATTATAACCTATAACCTTCCGTGATAAATGAGCTATCTAACGCTGAAATAATTTTCAAATCAGACCACTAGTTCTTGACATAAGCGTATTCAAACAAACAAACTCGTCAGTTTTATAATATTAATAAATATGGATATTATATTAAGAATATATAACTATGTAGTTTATATAAAGAGTTACTGTTTAAAAAGCAGAAATATTTCAACGCTCTTCCATTGTAGTGAACACAAGATATCGCAGACAATACGACTAACCGTCTAATTAGTTATAACATTAAAATATTCATTTACTATGCGTATAGAAATTTTACGAGCATTTCTAATCTGTGAAGTACTCGTACCACAGAGCGATCTATTCAAGTGGTAACTTTACAATCCCGTACAGTTTACAAAACAAAAGTAAAGTTCAAACGGTGAGTCACGCGCATACCTCACAGTCACGTCACGCCATCACGCATAGTCCTCCGAGTCCATTGTGACATTCGAATTTTAAATCTCACATTTCCTGCGCGCGCTTCTGCTATGACGTATAGATGTCGCCATTTTTAATCCGTGTTGACAGACCAAGATAAATGAAAAGAAACCCAATTATTAAAGATAAATGACTTTGAATTTTCACTTTTAATTAACATCTACATTTATTTTAAATTATTCAGGAGATATTTTATTTTACTTGGTTAATTATATTTTATAATGTATCGAAAATACTGTAGCTAACTGGATAACATTTTTTTTTTGTTTCAGGTATGTAACTCAGGGTCAATAATTTAAAGGTATAACTTAATATGAAGGAGTTACGTTCATTGCGGGGTAAGCATATAAATTTTTAAATTAAGTTAAATAACAAAACTTCTATTCCTAGAGAGTAAAAAAAAATTAAAGACACAATTGCTTTGTTACGCTGTAAAGAGCGTAATTACTTATCTGATGCCGATAGTATAGGCATCTATCTGCAAACGGCAAACTTCGCTATTTTGGGAAGGAAGTGAATGTGTCTCGCGAAACCAATTGTTGTTTTAAGCGTACGATTACACGGCGCATAGTATTATTAACAAAAAAAAATTAGGGCGCAAACATAGAAAGGCTTAGACAGTTTTTCAAGAGTTTTGCATCCATCGAGGTCTTGTTTATGTCGTAAGAGGCAAACGAACAGGTGACCACACCTGATGTTAAGTGATCATCGCCGTCCATAGACACCAGCAACGCCATAGGAGTCGCAAGTGCGTTGTAAGCCTGTGTTGGTGAAGAAGGGAGGAAGGGGAAGGGGAAGAGAGGGAAGGAAAAGGGAAGGAGGTGTGTCTCTGGCGCTCTCACTGACCGAATGAAATGCAACAGTGCAAGCACTGTTACTTCTCGTCGGTTTTCTGTGGCTCGGGTGGTACTACCCCGGAAGAACCGACCCATTCATGGTGAAACCAGTTTTAGCATCAGCATGGCTCTACCACCTACAAAATCTTTTAATTGACGGTTGTCGAACATCTATAGCTCTGTCTAATGTATTTTTTAAACAGAGTTGCGCTATTTTAATCTCTATTGTGCAAGGTCTTTCAATTTGTCTGGAGATATATTACATACCCAGAGATTAAGCCCTAATCATATCTATTTAACGAAGGTTTGCACTTTGTATCCTTCAGCTGTGAATAAAATACAGACAGACAACCTAGATTCACTCATACGTACAATATGACCGCACCATCTCAAACGGCGTGCAATAAATATCAATTGTATGCCACTAAGCCTGGTAATATTCTAAACAATTATTTACTGTTATTCTAAACAATTGTCTATTACGCTGTATTGGTTAATATGTAATAGATTGAGTTAAATATAATACAGAATCTATTCCTGTAATTTTATGCCTATTTAATTTACTTTTAGCATCATAGCTTCTTATATATATTATAGGTAACAAAATAGACACTATGCATGACCAAAGAATACACCTGTAATTTAAAATTCAATGGTTTTCGAGTTATAACCATACTTATGTGCAAATAAATAATATTCAATTATCTAAATGTTTTTTTTTAATACTTCTAAACTTACAGTAAAACAGGTCAATACATGATAAAGTAAATAATATATTCATAACAATAATCACATTATATTAATATAATAAAACCGTTGTGAAATTATGAAATACGTTGCTTACATCATTTTACTGCAGTTCATATTACACACGTACCTTTATTACAAAATTGCCATTTGTTTTTATATATATATATATGTGTGTGTTTCATATAACATTACCTACATGATATAAAGTTTTGTGAAGTTATTTTAGGTCAGCTTTACAACATAAATAACCGAGTACAAATAGTTGAGTTGAGATTATGAGATCAAAAGGATATATTTTTTGTTAAATGTTAACTTAAGCTTTATCGATAACTCTAATAATATATAGTCTAGAAAATACACTGAAAAGTCTCCAATTTGCCTATTTAACATGTATAAAATTGTTGTCGATGATAGCAAAATCAAGCCCACAACTAAAATGATTGAACCTCGAGTGCATTTGTAGAACTCACCAATAAGGGCTTGATAACATTTCTCAATTTGGGAGTAATAGCAAAGTCAAGCTAACAGTAAAAACCATATTCAGTATTTATATTGTCAAAGTGCACTCTCTGTTCTCACTGTTCTATGTTGAAATAGTTGTTGGTAATAAACACGCCGTAAGTTTAAATTTATCTTCTATTAAATTTACATATCTACTAAAATTCGTAATATGAAAGATATAATTTTATATATTTGTCCATTTCTTTATATTTATTTTTGAATGTGTATCGACAATTTATATTCAGTCTGACTGTTTGCGTAATATATAACCATTTGTATGTAAAGCTCTTAACATTAATTTATTTCTCATTCTTCAATCGGTATCGGTAAAGCAATTGCCACTGTCAATATTATATTGCCCTCGCGAGTTCAAATCAATATCGTTAATATCTTCATCACTATCAGAGCCATCGTCCAAGTATATTCAATATGCAATAAAAGTTATAAGAAACATTGGAAGATATATTGTAATTCGGATTCTATTTTATGTTTTTCAATATATTTCATTTGCGATCAGTATTCTAATTATTTCTCATAGTATGCAAATAAAGTTGTAGAATATTTAATAAAATAATGCAATTTTATGACCTCTAAATAAAAAGACTTAATTTTTAAATAACTGTTCAATAATTAGTTACATAAAAAACACATTCTTTTTTTATCGTTTGTGTTTGAGTTTTCAGATAAATGCATGTACGAATGCATTTTCAAGTTAATTATAACCTTATAAAATAATATTTAAACCTTTATGAAACCAAAATTTTAATAATTTTCGACCAAAATATCCTTCTGTGTTCTGCAATAATTATCGGATGAATGAAGAGAAATGTTGAATTTGATGTATTGAGATAATATTAAATTTAATACACGACTTCCTCAGTGCTTGTAACATAGTAGGGGAATATCTTACGAGCTTATCTTATTGCCTGCTGTTTGAACTTTGATAAAAAACAGCATTTTATTGGAAACTAGATGTGCGCCGTGGTTTTATCCGTATTATTTTTTCTTATCTGAATTGATTCAATGTAGTTAGGTAAGTTATTCTATCCAAAGTACATACTGTTGCGTAGGGAGCTGACTTTTCGTTAAACCACGCGGTAGGGATCATAAAGTACCTCTTTGAAATAGGCAGTTGCATAAACCCTTTACAATAATACTCTTTCCCCATTAGACCCCCACACTGCACCACATGGACCGCTCGCACTGTTTTTTTTCATCTTTATTCCTGCAGCCACTTGGCCAGCACTTTCTTTTTGCATTTGTTTACTTTATTAATTTCTAAAAATCATTTTAGATGTGAGTTGTTATTATTTTAACGTAACTAACTCGTACTATTAAGAATATTTTTTTAGCGGAACGTACAATTAGTGTGTACGCTCTAAGACTACGCTCCTAAGAGTCATAGCATATCAGATTGCCGATAGCCTTTCTCAGCAGATATTGCAAACTAAATTTTTCAAATCTGACCAGCAATTTCGAAGAATCGCATGGTAAAAGCAATAATTTCATATAGGTTATTAAAAATATGAAGTTTCATATTATAACATTTACAATTTTACTACTTGCAACACAAGCTGATAAAAAAAATTACATATATAAAACCCTATGTGTACTGTAATCGAAATATAACACCTAAACCCAACGGTGGGATGTTAAAATGACTCGAGATATAATATAGGAGTGTAATAGTGTCCCCACTCTTATTATATGAGATGCGCGAACATGAGATCTCATCCCGTAAGAATGGACTCCGGAAATGACACTGCGCTATTACAAATCCGGTTTTGGCCGTGACATATCCGCTTTTATAACCGCCCGGCAGGATTTACGGGTCGCTATCGGGTGGTACCGGCTTTAGAAATAATCTCGTATATTAGAGACACATAGAAAGTTTATGTGCAAAACTTAGGTTTTGAGATCAATTACGAAAAACTCTGTTTCTATATGAAATTTTCTTATAAAAAATAAAGTCTGCCATTATATGCACATCATGCGAAAGCTATTGGACACATTTCGATCAAATTATTTTTAGTTTTACTTTCTAGACACTTGACCCTTACCTAAAACACATAACACGATGCCTCCGTTTAATATAAAGTTATTAAAGTGTAAAAAAATTGATGCAATTTTTATAAGCATTAGAAAAGAATAAATTCTCTGGGCAAAATATAATTTTGCTTTAATTTATTTATTATCTTTTTTCTTAATTCACACAATATATTACTCAGAAAATAAACAACGCTGACAAAAATTCGAGTATCAGCCAGTAGATATATAAATATCAACATTAGTAAGTATTTAATATCGATAAACTCCAGCAACGTTTACCCTGTAACTAAGAAAGTTGGCTCTTATTTAATTGGTATTTATTTACTGGAAAAGTCTCTAACAACAAATAAATTTTAACAAGTAAACTGACATTCGTATATGTATTTATTATATTTCATTATATCCTTGATTTAACATACCACTTCTAAAAGACAATTCATAATGTATTATTTTCAAGTATTGGCCATAAGATAGAGTTGTGGAATTATGACAGATATATAATACAAATCTTTCAAGCCCTATTTATTAGTTAAAGGAGTCGTTTGAATCATGTTCCGCCTCCTACACTACACTGTCGACTGAGGAACGAAAGTAGTTCTAATTGTAGATTAGAAATAGAAATTGCTTTATTCGCTATAATGAATAAACAAATAAATATTATTACGTAATGTGGTGGTCTTGTAGAGTGAAGGATAAACATATTTATAAATTAATTTAATTGTATTTATATAGGATTAAAATTGATACAAGTTTTACACTCTAAAAACTAAAGAATATACAAATTTGTTATTACTCTAACCCTGGAATGTCCAAGACTATAAAGGTTTAAGCTCCATAAAAACGAATGTAGACTCCAGGTGGAACAGGTCAACAGACTGTTGGCACCATAAGCTTAAAATATATATGATTTATTACAAAACTTTGAAAAATAACATGTTATTAATTATAAAACGATAACTTTTATGTAAAATATATTTTTAAATTATTTTTTCATTTGCACGAACTTTTTTTAACTAAATTTACGAAATAAAAATATATTTAAAGTTTGATCCGCAATTTTGAGATCTGGGTCGTAAAAATCAATCTAGGGGTTAAACAATAAATAAGAAAAGTATGTATATATTCTAAAAATTTAACAAGCACGAATTAGCTAATCTCATGATTTCATTGTTATCAATAATCGTTATAGTATTGCGTCGTCTACTTAGTTATAATACTATGCCATTATAATCTGTTCTTTTATAATAACATAAGATAACCGTGACAGTATTCAATTTTCACTTTCCACCCAGTTAGTCAGAACGTCGCTATACCGGTTTACTTAGTGAAAACTGGAAAAGTGCCAATTAGTCTGGCTCACCAGGAGTCCTATCTGAGTTTCTCCTAATCTCACAGCCACACGCATAGCGCACACTATAAATAAAACCTGATAATAACTAAACTTATCTTCAACGGTGACATAAATCTAAATTTTCTTGATCGTTAACAATCCCTCTGTAATTTATTAACGTATGGATTATTTTAAAGATGTATTTTACTCAAAATTCAGTCGCTGGAGTAATAACGAGTTTGATAATACACGTATATCATATAAATACGAACGTAACTTTATTTGTTTGTTCGTTAGTTCTTTCGCTTTCCTGTTTTTATTTTATTTGTCATGCCTTCGCCTTTTACCTGATTATCATGAAATTTTGTATCAGTTTGTAAAAATTAGGATATGGTATAGGATACCAGAAAAAAATCGTCGCAGAAAAATAGTCAACACTGTCCCCGAGGGATTGGGTAAATTCACACTAACGCGAGCGAAACCGCGACCTAGGGCTAGTATATTACTATCTAATTTTCACTTTAAAGTAGTTTTCTTTTACACGAAACATAAATATTATTTAAAGATTGGAGTAGCCACAATTTAGTGGTACTTGGTTGTCTGAGTCCTTGCTCTATCGTTGCTCCAACGGCTACCGGGGTTTCCTAAAATATTAATTATATTCCACCCTCATATATTAATATTTATTCTCCTATTATAGTTTTACTCATGTTTTAATACTTTACATATTTTTATCGTTTGTCCACAATCTTATCTAATGTTAATGACGATGTGCTCTAAGATGGTGAACGCGCTAAATCTAGAGAGGGCAAAGTCTCAAACATACCTGTCCTGTACCAATAGGTGTTTGGCGACAAATTTTCAAATTACGTTTGGTAGCTAATCAGGCGGACTTAGAAGAAGCCCTAACATATGCTATGGTCTCATCACGATGTTTTTCTTCACTAAAAACTTTGAATCAACTTAGAACCAACGTCCATCGTCGCGATTTCCGAACACGCTACCAAATTAAACCATCATCGCTTCAAGCTATAACATGATATAACATGCCCACTTCTGATGCGTCACTTTTTCAGCTCCCTTTTTAGCCAGTTACGCAGGAAATTCATTAACATCGCGCTTACCAGACCAGCGCAACTAACAATTTAGTCTGCATCAATAGACTGAATGATTCAGCTTGTTAAAATGACGCTTTCAGAGCTCCATAATCAATTGAATAGTTAGTTCAACTTACATAAGTATGGCAACATTGTGAAATGATTCAGATCGATTCGGTTTTTGTGAGCCGGTAAGACACTCGTATAGGATTAAATTTCAACCGCTGTACATGCAGTGAAAGAATTTTTAAGAGTTTCTCTCGCTACCTCAAATGTTAACAGCCTCCCAAAATATTTTAAGGTGACATTAATATTAAATTAATAGAAAATGTATATTACCTGTAGGTACACGAGAAAGAAAGCTATGAGATAACTTAAACGCCTTGGGATTGTTCTCGTGGTTACAACAGTAACGAGGCTTGAGATTGTATTTTTTTTTGTTCATGGCAATCATATTAGTCTCATTAAAATCGGTTCATTATACTAAGAGTTATTGTAATTTTAGTAACGACGCGAATTAAGTACGAGAGAAAAGTAGATAAGTAGATGGACTTAATATATTCAGATTTTTACTGTTTCTTTATAGTAGATTCCACGCGGACGGTGTCGTAGGCGCAGGTAGTATTAATGTCGTCGAAACTGTTAATTAAGTAGTCATAATAATTAATAATAATTAAAATTTTCAAAGTGAATGACAATCTACGATGAATCCAGATAAAACAGAGTTCTTTCGGCAAAACAACCAAAATATTTTACAGGGGGCGAAATCATTGGTACCTATTTGTCTTACATAAAGCAGCTATTGAGTTGAAATAGGTAATTATGTCGATACCTTCCATCAAGAGATACTATAGAATAGTTAGATTAATCAAATTGAAGTTATTTTATAATAAACACCATAACGAATCACAAACAAGTGTCAATAACCGTATTATGTTAAAATCCCATGTTAGGTAGCGATAGTGGAGCGCCGGCCGCGGCACCGTTACATATCCTCGTATGGTCGTGTTGACACTTCTAAATTTGTATGCAAATTAGATAAACATGAAGATTAACTGGACCAATGCTTCACTACTCATTCCAAACACTATATCATTATCAACTATATTACATTTGACACAAATGATATGGAGTCTGGACGAAGTTTATAATATTATAATTTACAATCTTGCTAATTATAATATTCAATTTGTGTTGGTTTAAACACAATGATAATTTCTCTTTCAAAGAGCACTTTCATAGATTTTCTGTTAGGAATGTCGGTTAGTTACAAGATTTTAAATAGAAAATATTCCTTTTCAAAATTGGTTCAGACGTTTTGGAGATTACACTATAGAGTATAGACACCTTAAATTTATTTATATGTATATTCTAAACAATAGATTAATAATATGATAATTATCTAGTTTATATTACAAAGACATCGTTTACAATTCGACGGCACGTATGAGCGGTGTCGGTAACTGATTGCAGTAATTGGTTCTTGATAAACCTTATCTGGTGTTTCCGCATTAACTGTGTTAAGGCGCATCATACTGATTTATCAAATTTCATAAACATGAATAGCTCCTTCTTTTGTACTGGTATTGATCAGTGATACAGCATTAAAACTAACTAAACCTGAGTCACTTTGTATTGTATTTTATCTCATAGTGTATTCAATATCAATAGTATTTTCACATGAATGAGGTCGCACACATCAAACTTATTTATTAGACGATTGAAATCTCTTTATTTATGTTTTTCATATTTTTATTGAATGGTTTTTGTTTTGTTTTTTTTTTTCATTGATATTTCTCAATATTTTAATCAGACAGATTCATAAATAAATTCAACCAATTTTATGTATATTTTGTTGTGTACAACAAAACTGGCAATCCTCTTACACTTAAGTAAAATTCTATCCGGTCCGGCCCGATTTAGAGCAATCGTAATATCGAATATCGATAATTACGACTAATTAAATTATCGATTTGTTTCGAAACCGCAGTCACCTACAAAGAAAGCTGCGGCTGGTTTAAACAATATATCAAGCATGTAAAATCTATCACAATATTAAAAAAAATCTTAATCTGTACTGCTGTTTACAAGTCTCTGTGGTATTTATTTCTATCGGCAAATTTACCTTAAAAATATCTCCTTCTCTAAGGTTTGCTTGGAAGATGTAACTCTAAGTAAAAAAATCTCGCGTAAGTGATATTTTATATGAAATATTATGTTATGTATGTACGTATACGTATGATCTATTATTCTATTTAATTTGTATATTTTATATGGGGTGTAAGAAATCGATTGTTATTGTTATAACATTTATAACAACTGAATTCTGCACCTTAACACGTTTGGGTCGTTGTTCCCATAATCTCATAATGACTAACACGAAACACGCCAGGTGAGTTGGCTCATAGCTGCGACCTTGCATCCAACTCTATATTTGGACTCATCTTCACGCCGTGTCTCTTACGAGGTCGGTTGATATTATAACTGAAGTAAAAATAACAAAATAATTCGATTTTAAAAGTGGTAAATGATAAATTGAATACTATCAATTGGAGATATTACCTTGTGCCAAATAATTACCCCATTTCTATGTTAATATTTCTTCGGATTTCGTTGGGGAAATCAATTTGTCTGGCTAAGATTTGTGTTTGAGCGTGAATTTTCCAACCAAATCTTAATCATCTTTTATTCGATACTATTTTTTTTTATAACTTCGGAGGCAAATGAACAGACGGGACACCTGAATTGATCATCACAATCCATAGACACTTGTAACATCAGGAGAGTCGCAAGTGTTACTTTACGTCGATTTTCTATGAGAGAGTGGTACAACCCCAGGAGAGCCGACCCGTTCATGCTGAAACCAGTAATAGCTTCAGCGTGGTTCTACCACTTACATCTATACCTACTAATCTTAATTTCTTAATATATCTAAAGAACTGAGTCACGAAATGGCTCAAAATAAAAACACCATATACGAAATCATGCTTTTAAAGCTCTTATTACACGATTACAATTTTCTAAATATGAAAATGCGTTGTCCAAACACACTAGTTAAAATATTCCTAATAGTTCCTGCAAATAATCGCACGAAAGAGATTGTGCGTGCAGCCGAAGCATTAGGCAAAGATAAACAAATTGTAATGTAGTCATAAACACAAAATTTTTAAACGAAAACAAAATTAGAACGACTGCGACCGTTGTTCGAAAGCAAACGATGACAGTTACTAATTGAAATGAATGTACAAATAACTGAATTAAAATAGAAAATAATTGCAAACAGTAACGGGAGATGCCGCTTTTAAAATCTATTACATACTAACATAGACACGCGATTTTGTCCTCGTTAGATTACAATATAAAACTTAAAAACAATAAAGTTAACTGGGTTAACTAACTATATGAATGTTTTCTTTATATATCTTGTAATGGTGGTATATTCCAACAATAAGAACTTTTTCTTTCTTTCTTCTTCATCATTTTTGTTTAAATAACAATATTATTACGACAGGTGACACGCTAAGTCTAGAAATATGATTGTCTGTTAAATAAATGCATTACATTTTTTTTCTCATGTTTAATTACCTTTTTTTTTTTTGGTTATTAACTAGCGAAAAACTTTAGAGACATCTATAAAAAAAATGGAAACCTTAGTTCTTTTTTTCTCACCACCGATGTACTCGTATTGAAGCCTTAAATTGTAAGATATATTAGGATATTTCATCAATGATTTCAAAAATCCTCAATATTGTTAAAATTACGAAATCAAATAAATATTGATCGAATTTCTGTCACCGATAAACATTAATTATATCAAGTACAATGACCCCAACATATAAATATAGCATCGTATCCTTCTTTAATACGTGTTTCTTGCTTCAATAGATTAAGAGAGATAATGTGAGTCTTATTTACTACAGCGAGTTACGCAAAAGTTACAATATTAAATGAAATTAACTAATATTTAGGTTGCTTAAATACATTACATTGCATATTATTATTTTTTTATTTTATCATTTTCCGAATTTAATGTAGCATTATATTTAGTACTTAGTCATCCGAATAGGATTCTACCGTACCATATATCTACTAATACTATTAAATTAATGTTGTTGACTTAAAATAATAAACTGAATTTCATATAATATTACTCGAATATTACAAATGATTTTGCAAGTAAATCATAGAGCGTTCGATTCAACTGGCGCCACATATTACGTCAGTGTCCGTTCGAGGCGCACGAAGCCATACTGTCACTGATTGAAATTCAAACACGACTTCAAAGCTCCTTCAATGGAGTTCACATTCTAATTATGACGATAGTTTTTAATACTTGATTATTACATCAGATAGGATTAACAATGAGAATTAACTCTTTTAAATCACAGCAATCTTCCTTTTTTTGCCCACATTCTGTGGTATACTTTGCGAGTATACAGTTATACATAATTTACGTATAGATATATACGTACAAATAAAAATCTTTTATGGATTACACAAATATTTTTTCTATGTTGGCTTAGAAGCCTATTTAGCACGGCGAGAGGGAGACTAAATCGCTGTATCAAAACTATTATCCGTTTTCGTTCAATTTGATTTTCATTCATTCATTGTTCATAATATCCATTTAATTATCTATATTACAACATTTCATTCGATCTTTTCTTACCTGTGCAATAACCTCCAATCACTGACTGTTTTTAGGTAATTAAAAGGCATTAAATAAATAAAAAATACATTGATCAATTATTGTTACATAAAGACTCCTGTGCAAAATGTGACGACTCTAAACCAACCAGTTTTCATCAAATAGTCACATCTGAGAACCTAAATTATTCCAATTATTGTTTAAAATTGATAATAAAAACTATAGTAACGCCTAGAAACAAAAACTTGTAGTTATCTAAAACAGAGATAATGACGATGCAGAATATTCTACCTGCCTCTATATTTTTCAGGAGACTTTTGGAAAAGTAGATATCTTGTTTATTGTAAGGCGAGCGAAACCGTTGTGAGGGGCTAGCTTATATCATAAAATTGAACGTTATTACAAGCCTTAAGTTTCCACCCATCTCGGGACTGAGATAAGAAAAACCTTATGTTTTTATATGTCCAACTTAGATTTTGATCAAACTACGTCCTCCACTCTCCCGAGGGTTCTCGACGACTAACAAAATTATTTCCATTTATTTTAACTGGATAATACGTATAATTTTATATATCTTTGTATATAAATTTCTTCTGTACGTGTGTATGTCACTGAACTCCTCCGAAACGGTTGGACCGATTTTGATAAAATTTCGTATTCGTGTTCCAGTGGATCCGAGAATGGTTTAGATTCACAATTGGATTCGGTAGGTGTCGCTGCGGTTTAATTTTAGATTATTTTATTATCAAGGCAGGACAACGTTATAATGGATATAGAATTTATACTAATAATGCGTTTACTGATTTTTTAATCACTGTATAATGAATTGCGGATATGTTTTGTAGTGGTAGAGCCAAGCTGAAGCTATTATTGTTTTCAGCACGAATGGGTCGGCTCGTCCGAGGAAGCACCACCCTCTCACAGAAAACCGACGTGAAGTAACAGTGCTTGCATTGTTGCGTTTCGTTCGGTCAGTGAGAGAGCCGGAGACCCACGTACCCTTCCCCTTCCTCCTTCCCTTCCTGTCCCCCCCGCCCTCCTCCCAAACACAGGCTGGCAACGCACTTGTGACTCCCCTGGTTGTTGCAAGTGTCTATGGACGGTGGTGATCACCTAACATCAGGTGACCCATCTGTTCGTTTGCCTCCTAGGATACAAAAAGGAAAAAAAAATGTTTTATTATGGACCATGAACCAGAGTGATTTCTCGATAACAATATTAATATCAGGTTGTATCACTTGTATATTAAGTTTATTCTCCGAAATAGGAACATATTTAACGAAACATATGCTCATGATTCATATTTTTATAATGGTATGCGAATTGGATGATATTTATTTAATTTCTTATTAATTATATGGACATAATAACGAGTAAAATGATGTATTATTTTTGAAATATGTAAGTAACTGTTCCCGCGTGTTCGTATAATTATTTGTATCGAATGTTTGAAGTGACATAAGAAAGAGCCATGATACCATCGACCGTGTGAAAACCAACTGTCACTAGGTCCACGTCCGTAACTCACAGCGTCTGGAAATTAATTGCAGAAGCGCCATCTATTTATTCTTCTACAAACTATACTTTGGATAATTTAGTTTTTTTCACTATGAGCCGATTCTAATGAAATTACTCATAGCTGCATCTAAGTTACTTGTAAAATATAATGAAAATTCGTCTAATAATGTTGATGATTGATTGAAGTTTTCAAAAATAACCTAATTGTATTCTATGGCATTCCTTGTATCACCTATAATCAGTTCTTGGCAAATATTTTAGGTTATTATGGTTCTATTATTTTAATAGAAGATGAAAAAGTTAAAAAAGTATGTTGCATATTTCTATGAATATTTAATAAAGTCATAGTACAATATAATCGTACTTTTAGTGAATATTGTGTTATATTTATATGCATATAATGATTCTAATGGCAGGATCGAGTTTTCGTCTCTTCTCATTGCTAACGTTACTCGAACCGATGTTTATTTTGAACGAAATTGTGTGCTTTTATGAGGGCTAAATTAAATTGCGCCTTGTTGTGTGATTTTAATCATAAATCTAATTACTTATACGACTTTGTTGTCGTGTTAGCCATTGCGCATGGAGGCAGAACATTTTATATATATTACTCTCTTGCTTTTGCTATTGGTTTTTAATACAAATTAAACGGTGACATGAAATTTTAATGTAAAAATGAATTTCAGTATATTTGAGGTCGATTAACTTCAGAACCGTTTAACTAACAATCATACAAATAAGCATAAGTAACCGCTCTTTGATGGAGAAGATTTTGATCTATTTTACGATAACTCGCCACTGGGTGGCGTTGGATGTCTTGGAGTGTCTCGTAGTGGATTTTATATTTTATTCATAATCTTGTGTTATTTGATGCTATGCTTTTGTAGGTGGTAGAGCTACGCTGAAGCTATTACTGAGTTCAGCATGATAGGGTCCGCTCGCCCGGGGTTCCACCCTCCCACACAAACACCGACGTTAAGTAACAGTGCTTGCATTGTTGCGTTTCGTTCGGTCTGTGAGAGCGCTTTTTTTTTTTTTTTTTCGAACTTACTACGCTATTGACCCATCAAGGTCTTAACAGCTTCACCGAACTACTAAGGCGAGCGCTTTAGGCACTCAGCCGATTTTATTTTTGGCAACCAGCTCAAGGGTGCACGGCACACCTCGGCTTGGCTGTTGCCCGTTGCATGCAAAAATCGCGACCTAACTTAGCAAACCTAGCTAACTATTCATATATGTTTGAGTTATTGAGACGTATATGTGTACCAAGCATATCCGCCTCAACAACTCCTTCATATATTTTTATCGAAAACTTGAGAGTTTTTTCAGTTCGATAGGGGAAAAAAAAGTAAACCCCTCCACCAAAATGTGTAGCGTGTAGGCGTGCACGTGTGTGGGGGGGATCGTGTAGTGTTGTAGCAGTGATGTATGGATGTGTCACCGTATCGCGCAAGTAACGCACTCAAGGGCTCCCTGCCGAGGGATCGGACCTAGGCTTGAGTCGCTGCCGAGGGGGGCCTAATCTGGTGTGCGGGAGCAAAATTAACCCCCAGACCACGGCGGCGTGATCTGTGGTTTCGCGGGCGTGGGCGTGAACACACTCTGTTTCGAGAGACAGGCTGGTACTGATCGTTCGCTGCCGTAATTTCGTCGGGAGGATCGGTAAAAATATGTCGCGGACGTCTTTTATAACGCGCAGCGTTCGGTACGGGATCGTAATCTGCGGCGGATACCACTAATGGGCTGGGATGGTTCGCGGCATTTTCAAAATAGCTAATCGTGAGTGATTTTACATACGCCCAGATAGAGGGCATCTCCAGGTCCCTGTGGAGATCCTCGTTCCGGACGTACCACGGGGCGCCGGTCGCCTTACGTAGGAAACGGTTTTGAATTACTTGTAATTTTTTAAAGTTATATTCTGACATATGTGCGAAAACGGGACAGCTATATGTTAGAACGGGACGGATGCAAGTTTTGTAAAGTGTGAGCTTGTGTCTGAGGGACATTTTACTCTTGTGGCAAACTAACGGATGTAGGCGAGCCGTGACCATGGCGGCCTTGTTACGTACTCGCGTTGTGTGTTGTCTAAATGAAAGCGGTCTGTCTAGCGTAACTCCGAGATATTTAACCTGCTTGGTCCACGGAATGTCGGTGTCGTATAAAGTGATAGGTTTGAGTTTACGCTCGTAATCGCGGTATTTAGAATCGAAAAATATTGCGACACTTTTGTCGGGGTTGACCTCTATACGCCATCGCAGAAACCAGTCACCGAGTGTACTAACGGCCTCTGCGACGCGTTTCCTAAGTCGTATCGGAAACCATCCGGAAGCGTAGATGACTGTATCGTCAGCATAACAACCTAGCTCTACTCCCGGGGGCCGAGGTAGGTCACTGATGAACAGACTATAGAGTGTGGGCGCGAGAATGGAGCCCTGTGGCACACCTGAACGTATCGGGTGGGGTGATGACTGCTCACCTTCCACTCTGTAGCGGAAAGTCCTATTTGACAGATAATCGCGGATTATGTGAACTAGCCTATCCGGGATACGAGATTGACATAATTTATAGATGAGCCCTTCATGCCAGACCTTGTCAAAGGCCTTGGCGATATCGAAAAAGACAGCTATTGTGCGTTTCGGGTTAGCTTTAACCGGTGTCGGGTTGCGATCGGGATCATCGTTGAACCTAGCTAGAATGTACTCCGTGAGGCGGTGCACTTGGTTTGTACAAGAGTGTTCCGCGCGAAATCCAAACTGCTCCGGCGGTAGCAGATTTAAGTCGGATATGGATGTCTGGAGACGGTTCAGAAGGAGCCGCTCGTATAGCTTACCTAGTGTATCTAATAAACTAATAGGGCGGTAGCTATCGGGAAGCGTAGCTTTTTTGCCGGGCTTGTGAATACCTATCACTATGGCCTTCTTCCAGGCGGCTGGAAAATGGCCCTGGGACATGGCCGCATTGAAGATGCAGACCAGCAGAGCTATGATGTGATCGGGAAGGAGTCGCAATACCTCGTTCCTGATCCCATCGGGACCTGGGGACTTCCTAAGCTTTAAACGCTTGATGGCATCCGATACTTCTTCAAAAGTGATAGGGGTTAGTGTATCCGCTGGCGGAGACGCGAGTGTACGCTCGACGGAAGACTCGATCGAACCAATATGGGTAGGGTCAGTGTTTGCTGTATTCGGTGAGCATTGTTTTTCTAGACTCGCGGCGAGACACTCCGCCTTATCTATACTGTCAAACGCGGGAGGCAACCCGGGGCCTCTCTCGAGAGGGGGCATTGGAATAGTCTCGGCTGACTTGAATGTACGCGTGAGCGCCAGGTGGGACGGCCGGATGTCCTCCAGAAGACCGTCCCACCTGTCGGCCCGGATCTCAGAGATTCGATTCTTAACTAACTTCCGCAGTGAGCGTAAGCGATCGCGGTTCTCTGCGGACGGGTAAGTGTCGTGAGCTCGTGTCGCGGCGTTCTTTTCCGTGATCAATGCCTTCATGTCGTCCGGGAGTATAAAGCGGCGATCGTTCACCGCTTGTACCTCTTTCGAGGTCTCCCTGACGGCGGTCTGAAGGTAATCGACCAGGGAATCGATAGCCAGGTCCGCGTCAGCTTTCGACACCAACACGTCCGGAATCCTGTCTAAACTTTGAGACGTAGGATTGTCTTTGAAATAGCGTGCGAGTTTCGCGTAATCTGCCACCTTAACCGACGGAGGGGTGGCATCCGAGCTCGTACCTAACAGTAGTATAACGGGACGGTGATCTGAGTCAAGTTCGTGTACGACTTGTATGAGTCGTACCCGAAGCGTGACGTTTTTAAAGAGAGCTACGTCTAATACTGTCGGACGACAGTTATCTTGAAAGTGAGTGGGTTCCATAGGGGCTATGACGTCAAAAGCTAGATCGTCGCCTAGTCTGTCCAAAAAGTTCCCGTTACGGGAAGTAGTTGGACTGTTCCAGATGACGTTCCCGCTGTTGAGGTCCCCCGCTATTATGACGGAGTCTCCTAATTCGAACAACGCTTCTAAGTCGGTTTTTAATAATTCTTTATTCGGCGGGAGATACGCGGACACTATTATAATGGATGGATGACCGGTCATCCCTAGTCTACACACTGACACTTCCATATTGGTTAGAGCGGGCGGATCTATCGGCATGCAGTGTAACGAGCATTTGAAGTAGATTAATGTGCCACCCCGGGTGACACGATCATTTCGAATTATGTTATAATTCGCGATTCGCGGGCTGCGCATTTTCGGTTTTAATAATGTTTCCTATTCGAGGAAAATATCTATTTGTTTATCGCGCAAGAAGGCAGCTACTAGATCGCGCTGTGTTGAGAGATTCCTAGCATTAAAAAATGAAAGAGATAGACCGCGCGGTTTAACCCTATTCATTGCAGCGAACATTGTTAAACCGACTTGTTGTAATGAGCACGGACGAGCTCGTTCAAGGGCCGGGAAACGCGCGAACGCTCTGAGCATATCCTGACTTCTCTTCGTCACGAGGAGCTCGGCAAAAGGTAATACGTCTGCTATGTCGTGTACGACCATTAACTGGCTAATCCAGTCAACGCCGTCGAAAGAAAAGGTGCTGAGGCGGTCGTATTGAATGGGCTTTGCCTGCGGCGGTTGTGCCTGAGGTTTAGGAGCTTGGAGCTGAGGTTTGGGTGCCCAGGGGGCCAGAGGGGCCCGCACGGGTTGCGGTGCGTGCGGCACAGAGGGTGGCGCACGCGGGGTGGGCACGTGCGCTGCCGGGGTGCGGGAGGCACCTGGCAGGCCGGGGAATGCGTCCACGGACATGAGTGGCGGAGGCGGAAGGCGGGTGGCGGCGACAGGCGCTCTGGCCGCCTGTCTCGCTTGGCGAGGGCGTAGTGTGCGCGGGGCGCGTGGACATCCGCGATAGTTCGCGGGATGACCCGCGTTCCCGCACAGAACACAACTCGGAGGGTCTGCTGAGGTCGGGGTACGTGGGCACTCCCTAGTGGAGTGATCTCCTAAGCACTTTACGCATCTCGGACGGAGATGGCAATTCCTAGCTACGTGACCGTAGTCCTGGCAGTTGTGGCACTGCGAGGGCGTGTGAGACTTGCGCGGGGGCTCTACCGTGACGCCCGTGAGACCGCACACGGACGTGATATTAAAAATTTCCTTGCCCTCCTTAGTGCGGTCAAGAATGACCAACACTAAGTTGAACTTGGACTTAGTGATCGGGTGGTACATGCGGTGTACCTCTCGGACGGGGAAGTTCTTGTTCTTAAGGAACGCTAGTATGTCGTCTGTCGAGATTTCGACCGGGATACGGCGTAATACTACTCGGAGTAGACGTTCCTCCTCTAGTGCGTATGTAAAATAAGCTAACTTTTGTACTCGTAAGTACTCGGTTAGCTTGCAATGGTGATCGGTGCTAGTCACCTTAACTTGAATCCCTGCCTGGGTGTTGAGGGCTGACGTGCACTGAATTCCTAAGGTTTTCAGCGCGGTGGAGACTGACATCCATCGCGTCTTATCCTGGATGGTGACCGGTGGGGGTGGGCGAGGCTTCTTAGCCGCGGTTGTAGTGAGCGGGACGGAGAGAGGACTGGATCTACCAGAGCTCGATTTTGTTTTGGCGGGTTGCGCGGTCGCGGTGGGCGCCAGGGCGTCGTCTAATCTATTGGTCTCGCGGCACGGGACCTTTACTGCCGGACCTACTGGACCCGAGTCCGAGTCGAATTCGCGTGGCAGAGGACGGGACGATTTTTTATTTTTCGTGACGGTTATGAAACCGTCCTTGTCTATCGCGGATAAAGGCGAGGGTGAGGGGTCAGGCGTGGCGGCGTGACGGGACGCGGAGGAAGCGGCGGGTGTCGCGATGTCTAGCTCCATCGCGTCGATCGGAGCCCTATCAGCGGGGTCTATCGGGGATAGTGGCAAGTACGAGTTCGCAGTTGGTACGCGGGCTTCGTATTGCACGTCTTTCTCGGACGGAGCACAGTGACGCGTGAGAACGGCGTCGACGATGTTTTCGTCAAGCCCATTCGCTAATAAATCCCTCCGGAGACTTCTCATGAATTGGAGGGCCATTTCGTGGCCTGAGAGGCACGCGAACCGACCTCCCTGCCTTAAGGGCAGGGGGGCACACCGAACGGGTTAATTATGGGTCTATAACGTGTGCGGATCAAGATGGCTGTTTAAAATAAATCAGAAGAAGAAAGCAAGACAGGAAATACGTTAGCGAGACAGGCAAGGTAAATAATTTGCATAGATATAGAACAAATAAATAAATGAATAACTAAACAAATAAATAATTTGAGATAAATAAAGTTATAAAGAAATGACGGCTAAAGGGATAAAGGACTATGTAAATAAATAGATAAACTAATTAGTAAACAAATAAATGTACCAATATAATATAATAAACAAAGCAATAAATAAATACAAAGGAAGGGTCTCACTCAATTTCAGGAAAAATACTGCAGGTGTTCCCCAGGTGCGGTACACGTGTGCGCTACGTCAGCGGATCGGCACTTCAAGGCGAAAGCCGAACGAACACTCACGATGTAATAGCGATTATTACAATAATCACGAAATAACGCTCCGAGCGCGGACACAACCGTTCGCGGCCGTGTCAGAATCGGAACTCCCTGTGAGAGCGCCGGAGGCCCACCTCTCCTCACCTTCCCCCTCTCCTCTTCTCTTCCTCCCCTCCCCCAACAAAGCCTGGCAACGCACTTGCTCCCCTGGTCTTGACAATGACAGTAATAATCTAGAACATAGTTTGCCAAAATAAAGTATTTGAGACAGTGCGAATATTGACACAATACCAATTCACTACAATTCAACCGTTCTTTGGAATGAAAAATTATAACCACAAAATAGTTAAAAAATCTTAACGAAAACATGGGCACAAACACTCTTAATAAAGCGACAGTCGTTCTCTGAGATATATATCTTTTGTAATTTCCGATGAAAAGTTTTTCTAGTATAAACAAAAATGATATTTCGCGAGGTAGGGACGACAATGCGTGGGCGAGATGGCCGCCGGTCAAGAGTCCGGTTATCCGGCTGGGAGACCGGATATCGTATGTACGATCTGCGGTCATCTCTCACAATTTCCCACCGAAATATTATTACTCTTTATGATAACTTCTAATAAGAAAAAAGTTTTATGCATAAATAAATCCCTATCATTTCTTTTCTACTCGTTAGCGACAACAAAAGATTTTTTAGAATTTATTGCGTAGATTCGAAATATTACGAAATTATAAATTCAACTATTATTCAATTGAAGCTCTAAGAAATGGCTATGAACCTTATAACAGAACGTTACATTATTTGCCTAAAAAACTTTTATTGATTATACTGCGCCTAAAACATAGGTGACTTACTTGTGACTAGTTTCTGCTCGCGATTTTGTCCACGTGGAATAATGATTTTGGGCTAACACGCAACGAAAGCTCTCAAAAGGAAAAAAAAAAAAACGATTTTGAAACATTCTTCATTTCTTATTGGTCTTAATGTTATGATATATACCCTTCTTCGATAAATGAGCTATCTAACATTGAAATATTTTTTCAAATCGGAGCGGAACCTTACACATCTCCATAAAAACATTCATCCCCTATTTCCTACTGTTATTTTACACCCTTGAGGGTAAAATTTTTACAAACTTTAAATGTTATATCTATCTAATATCGAATCAACATACTAAAAATTAAGTTTCAAGCTTTTAGTTCTAAAAATGACGATACTTCCATGCACCTGTCCATCTCTCCTTTCAACCTTTTTCACCTATTTTTCTGATTAAAAAGTAGTCTTGTACCATTAAAATGTCAGGCTCTAGACTGTGTACCAAATTTATTTTATATCGGTTCAATAGTTTTGGCGTGAAAGTGCGACAGACAGATAGACTTATTCTCGTAGTTATAATATTAGTAAGGATTTCTAACAATTTATTCGTATTTATATCATATAGGTCTTCCATAGAGTCGATATTTCATTATATACCTTGTCTAGATACCACCTGAAAAATGACAAATGAACAAAAATTGAAATGTTTTTTTGATTTTCCGATATAATCGTCGAAATGGCTGAACCGGATTTGACGAGACTTGGCTGATAGGTAAAGGAGTTTACAAATTATGATATAATCTTCATAGGAGTTATAGGGTTGGGATAAAAATAAAACAACGAAAATTTAAAATCGCTCAAAGAATTATGAGTATTAACTATTAATTTATTTATTAAATTACAAATAATACCATATTATAAATTCCGATTAAAGATATTCATCTCATGGCATAACGAATTAAATTTTTATTAATTCGTAAATTCCACTTACTTTAACTAAACAAAAATCCTTTTAACGTATTTCAGTAGTTACACTGCATAGAGAACCACTTTTTATTATAAACAGATCGGGAAACAACATTATATAATTGCTTTTTAAAAAACTCTCGGGGAAGAACTGTTTGTTTCTTTTTCTCTTAGATGCATATGTGATGATTGGTCCGACCGGTTTCGGCCATGGCGACCACTTTGACCCCTAAACATATAAGCGGCGCTGGTGTGCTCGAAGATGGCTTATGTAGCCTATCTTCGTGGCGAAACTTCGTGAACATTGAGGACACGTAAGTACGCCGTTCTCAAAATGATATGTTATGGCAGCAGGAGGGCGAGCCTTTAACTGGTCGCGTTTGGTATCAAGGTCAGCTTTACGCTGAGCCTCGAACTCGCGTACTTGGCTGTTTACCATCCTGCGCCATTCTGGCCGTTGTGCTGCCAAACTTTCCCAACAAGAGGGCTCTATATTGCATCTCTTCATATGACGCTTTTGGACATCCTTGTACCGGAGGAGGGGACCACCGGGATTCCGCTTGCCCTCCACCAGTTCAGAATAGAAGATGCGCTTCGCCACTCTCTCCTCCGTCATACGAGATACATGACCGCACCACCGAAGCTGTCGACGCATTAAATAAGCTTCAATGCCACCAACATTGGCTCGTCGCAAAACTTCAGTATTTCGCACTTTGTCGGACCATCTGATCTTCATGATGGTACGAAGGCATTTAAGGTGGAAGCGATCCAGAGTGCGAATGTGGCGGCGGTATACACACCACGTCTCAGAGGAATATAGGAGGTTTGGCAGCACGATTGCCATGTAAACAGATATTTTCGTGGCTAGCTTAAGATCATGCGAGCAGAAAACCTTGGAACATAGCTTACCAAATGCCACAGCTGCAGCACCCACCCTGCTATTGATCTCAGCATCAAGGTCACACTTAGATGTTACAGTGTTCCCCAGATAGCGAAATTGATCCACCTGCTTCAGGACATCCTCACCAAGTTTTATGGTCAGTGTCTCGTGACCGTGTATGTCCAGGGACATCACCTCCGTCTTATTGACACTGATCTTCAGGCCAAACTTACGACAGGCTTGGTGGAATGCGGACATCAGCTGCTGCAGGCCGTCTGGGGATTCTGCTACGAAGCACAAGTCATCAGCATACATGATCTCAGAGATCAAGGCGTATGAGACTTTAGTGCGAGCCTTAAGTCTAGCCAAGTTGAAAAGACTGCCGTCTGTGCGGAAGCGGATGCGAACTCCTTGAGAAACAGTTTCTAAGACTTCTCTTACTACTACCGCAAAGTATAAGGCGAACAGAGTAGGTGCTAAGACGCATCCTTGCTTCACCCCACAGGTAACGGGGAAGAAGTCTATCTGTTCACAGTCTACGGCAATGCAGCATTGCATGTTATCATGCAGGAGTCTGAGAAGTCTCACAAACTTTTCTGTGCACCCGAGCTTACCTAGCACCAACCATAGAGCTTCCCGAGGCACGCTATCGAAAGCCTTCTCCAGGTCAACAAAGCAAAGGTACAGCTGACGATCCTGTTCTCTGCTCTTTTCTTGCAGTTGACGCACAGAGAATATAGCTTCACATGTGCCTCGATCCGGTCGGAAGCCAAACTGGGTTTCTGGCAGAATCTTTTCGGACAAGTTCTTTAGGCGGTTTAAGAGAACTCTCGCAAAGACCTTTCCGGGGGCTGTAAGGATCGAAATACCGCGATATGAAAAGTAGGCTCGAATACTTTCATAATGTAATGACAATAAATTAAGAGAAATGTTGAGCTTTCTATTTTTTATCTAAGGAAACATAAGCGGTACCGATATATAATAATTCTTAACTTGTTCTGGTCCTTACTAACAATGGGAACGTGACAGTAACACGTGTGGTCCTCCTTATCACTATTATGTCATCTCACAGTGCGTTTCTTTTGACATTCTCCTCCACTAAATGATAACCGTGAATAGGATAATTTGAGTTTTACTTTGTTTTACTTCTTTGTTACTTTTTTGACATATCGATAACAATCGATATTGTAATTTTCTGTCAATTTTTTAAAGCGCAATCTATTCGACACTGATGAAACATACAATTAATAACCATAATCAACATTGACAATCATTTCATTTTCAATTAAAAATATTGAGAACATCAATCGAAATATACATTATCCTATATCTCAAGTTGGACACATAAATGCCAGCTTTGATGAAGATCGATTGAGTAGTTGCGGAGTTCTTCGCGGTCATATATTATGACACTGTATTTTTATATAATTATTTAGATTTTATTATCCCTACTCACTTAACACTGTAGTATATCAATAAGGTACATCTTACAAACAGATTTTTGTATGTAACTTCATTTATCGAATTCTCATAAAACCATCACAAACTATCTACATCCTGCAAAACATGTTTTTAATTTCATGTTAGCAGCTCTAGTACGTTGATCTTTCCTTAGGTTTTTTTTTTTCGTGGGAATAAGTATTTGCCTTTGTCAATGATTTATTTTATCGACACCAATAATATCACTTCATTTTTGTATTCTAAATAACTACATCATTATTCAAGTGCTTTGAAAGTGATTAAGTTGTTACAAGAAAAATTCTGCTAGTATTATATAGCTTAGCCCCGCATTTATTTTCACTGTCTCATAGTTTCATTTGAATTCATATTATATTTTATAATCACCCAATAGCTAAAATATATAAACTGTTAATAACCTTTCCCATTATCCCAAGGATCGTGGTTATAATCTCTACGTGATATTATAAGCGATATATAGATAAACTTTTGATAATATAGAACCAGTTTCATTGCACTTTCTTTCCACCACCCTCGTTTGAGCGGGCAATTATTCTATTAAACTTGTTAAGTGAATGCTACTAATTAAGTATTGTACCGATCTAAATTATTTCCAATTTAGTATTTATTAATGAAAGGGCGCGCGCCGCATACACTCGTCTAACCAGGCGCATTCAGGTTTATTATACGAAAATTTTATTGCCTTAACTATTGGAAATCGGAAAACGGTTGCAAATCGTTTACTAGTTTTACTCTTTGCTACTACTTGCTTTTAAATACACTTCTAAACAAACCCTATAATGTCGCGATCATATTGCTCTGGCAGATAATTTTCCGTTGCCCCGTCATTTTAGTTCCGATTATAACAGTGGATGTTCTCCACCTGTGGTCTGTTTATATGCCACTATTAAGAAAAAAATGAGAGGAACCTAACTGCCTTGTTTGCCTGATTAACATTTATTTTATTTCATTTCTGTATCCCTGCTTGATTATTTTATTCCACCCTCGACATTATTCCTACTTTAAGAAATGTCATAAAGTATAAGCTTAAGATAATTTGATCATAGTAGTCTCTAACCATCCATGTTAATTATTTTTATAAAGCTTTCTTCTTTCTTCGCTTCTTCTTTTATTACGGTTTGTAACGATATCGTTTGTGAGACGTAACCACTGCCGAAAGCATTTCAACTAGCCTGCAAATGAGCGATGGAAACTATTTCTAATTTGACTAGCATAACTGCACCTTAGCAACTCTTGATAACACAAAGTACTAGATCTGACGCATCGATTTCAATACCATGTTTAACCACATACAGAATCACAAAAACAGCATTGCTCCAGTTGTCAGGTTTCGCAGCTCAATTGGCCTGTTTATTGCCTGTTGGTACCTGTCTTATTTTAATTTGCTTATCGTTATCGATTTAGATCACTTAACACCAAACGTCGTATCAAACGTGAGCTTACGTCTGTTATTAGAATAAATTAAGTCAAATAGTGACAGAGACCTCATTGTCATAACACACCGGGGTAATACAAAACGTGTATAGAAGGTTATCGCGGCGCCCGACACCGGCCCTTGCGAGGTCACTGTCGCACTAAACCGGAATCATATCATGATATAGAACAATAAATAGAGTATTGTCGCGAAAAATTAATATACAAATATTTATTAAGTTCTTCATTCAATCTACCAATCGTTACACTGACGTAGGTTAAAATAATGCAAACTATTCGCAAACCACTTTCTATTAACTATATACAGTATACAGAATAATTAATATCTGAGAAAGATCGAGATAAAAGTATGATCGAAAGCTACTTTCAAAAGATACAGACGGTAACCTTAGCCTGTCGATAAATGATTAACTAGCTATATACATTGATAAATATATTATATTGAATGTCTATCAACCTGCATAAGTAATCAACGAAATGATTATAATTGAAAATAAATGTATGTACCACATTAATTATTAACAGGTCTAAATGGACATAATAAAATAGTTAATAACAACTTTCCTAGACAAAGCTTTAACAATGTATTACTTGAAATTATTTCTTCTGATATTCGAAATTTAGTTGTATTTTTTTTTACAGCGTGTTCGCGCGTTCACCAACTCCTTGGACGAGTTAGCAGGACGGGTGCAAGCAGCGGAGGCAGCCCGATCTTCTTGGCGAGGACCTGGCGATGCGAGAGACGCACGAGCCCAGCTCGACGCTGTCTCTCGCGCTCGAGCTCAGTTACCTCCGCTGAGGAGACTCGTAGATGAGCTCCACGCCCAAGCCCAGACGCTTACAAGAGACAAGATACAGCTGCCGGACCACCTGCTTGCCAGGCTTGATGACTTGAACACCAGGTGACACTCTTATGACATTTAAAACTTTGAAATTGAATTTAGTAATACTTAAAACATAAAATAAATTATTATAATAAGTACTGTGCAAAAAATTATTCAAAAATCACGGCAAACCCGGATAATTAGAATATTAAACAGCATAGGCTATTCACTCCATTTTATACCACATACGGCACTGGAGGATCTGAGTAATGAAATTTATTATCCAATAATTGGTGTGTTATGATCGTGTCTGTAGTTTTCTAATAGCTTACGGTATACTATTTGCAGGTTAGGGAAAACATAGTTATTATTTACAGATATACTTCTATCTCCAGTAATTAACTTTAACGAGCTGACTGCTTTAGTACTTGTTTAGAAAAGATTCACTATTAATAAATAAACATTTTAAAGCCATTAATGAAGTAATATTGCATAAATATTTTACTAAGATTTATACTTACTTATAATATAAATGCGAATGTTAGTTTGTTTTTGACGCTTTCATGTCTTAACTACTCAACCAATCGTCATAAAATTTTGCATTCACCTTGTAAGTAGTGTAAAAATGGATATAGAATTACACAAATATCCAGAAATTTAGTACTTTTCCCAAAAGAGAGGTCAAATCTACTTTAATCCGAGTGAAATCGCCGGCAAAACCTAGATGACTATATGGTAATTTATTCAGGTTAATACTATCCAAATAATCCAGTTCACGTCCTGGAGAAAGAAATCCTCTTTCAAAGCAATCTTCTGATTTCCAAAATATCCTTGTTCACAGAAAGATTTCAAACTCATTTTTATTTTCAATTTTAAGGTTAGCAGATAGTCAGATAATCAGATTTCTTTGCGATTGCAGTTGCGGTTGCATATTATCAGGTCAAAGTGATAATCATTAGCTTGTAACTACGCACTTGTGACGCACTGCAAGGCCATAGATCTCTTCCCGAAGGAATGTATGGGCATAATTATCACGGCAGCCCACGATGTATTAGTGATTCCAAACTCCGAAAAATCCTCAGTTCTATGTTTTCCCACATACAATAGTACTATAAGAATATTTAGTTCAGATTTTTTCACGACGTTTCCCTTCACCATCAGCCGTATTACCTCTTTAACATTAGTAAAAATTCGTTAGTACATACCGGAGTTCGAACCTACAGATATTGGATTGATATTCCAACGATCAAACTACCAGACCACTACGACTTACGTGATTTCGCAGAGTCGGTGTTCTGTGCGCTGGAGGGGAGGAACGTGCCCGACAACTCGCAGGAGTCGCTCGAGATGGTGGAGCTGGTGCTGCACAAGGTTTCCTGGCTGGCTCCGTAGACCCACCTTGGGAACGAGCGGTTACCCCTGCCAATGTACCATATTATATCAAGTAAGCTAGTATTCCCTTAAATTTAACTATAAATTTTAAAATTCTTTCCTGGGAGTTTTTGTCGGGATCTTGGAATGTGATGTTGGGTTTTATATTTTATTAATAGTTTTGTATTATTTTGCTGTATATTTTGTAACGTTGGTAGTGTTTTAAACAATATAGTTTTATTATTGCGCAAAAGTGAAGTGGATGGGAAATAATACCACGGACCATGGATTCTGAGATGCTACAAGAACTCCCTAGAAAGTAACAACCAGGTGGCCGCCACATTATTAATTCATTGAAATAGCTGCAAAAAACTTGCAATATATGGCAATCATAAATTACTAGAAGATTGCCAAAAATAAATTTAAAGAACAATAATGTCCTATAAAAATTAACCGTTTTTCGAAAATGATCATCGGTATTAAATGGTATCTTTTCAGCCATGAACTGGAAACAACTCACTGGGATCACCCGAAGATGATAGAACTCATGAACTCATTGGCTGATCTGAACGAAGTCAGATTCTCGGCGTATCGTACGGCTTTGAAACTAAGGACAGTGCAAAAAGCACTCTGCAGTAAGTATGAAATAAATATTACTCTGTAGTATTAACCTTCTTGCCTGGTAATTTATTTTTAAAATACTGATGGACAATTAGCTTACCAAACGAAGGTGTTATCTTTTTTATTTGAAATTATATATAATGACTGTTGACACCATTCTGAAACTGACTTAGAGGGCATTTCACGTGAAGCGGACAAAAAAGTAGGGTTCTGGAATAACCTGGGCTTCTAGTAGGTATGAATGTGAACACACAATATTTTATGATAGGTTTTATCGGATTCATTCATCGAATTCTGTATGCGAAGATAATAGTTCCAATACCTTTTTCTCCTCTATTTGTCTATATGTCTATATATTTAGAAACCTTTTTCACCTACCTAACATATCGTCAAAAATCGAAATCTTTATTCGATGTAATGTACGATCTTTACGTATAATCTTCAATATTTTTACACTTTTTAGCAAAACAGATCTTCATTAATATTAAGACTCAAAAAATTAATTCATACCCTACTAGAACACCAATTAGGCTGAATATGGACGAATTCCAGAATCTCGCTGTATTTTCGTTGTCCGCTTCACCTGAAGTTCGGCTTAGGAAACGTTATTTATGAATATCGTTGTAAACGGCTATGAATATTGTGGCAAATCGTTCCAGTGCACATGCTGCAGCTCCCGGCGGCGCTCGAGGCGTTCGACTCGCACGGGCTTCGCGCTCAGAACGACAGGCTCATCGACATTCCCGACATGATCACCGTCTTAACTTCACTCTACGAGGTACGTCTACTATCAAACACGTAACATTCAACTCACAAATTTAAAATGATGCTGTAAAACATATCACATGCCAAATTTTTTTTTATATCATATAGGAGGCATACGGACAGGCGGCTCACCTGATGTTAAGTGATCACCGCCGTTCATAGATACCAGCAACACCAAAGGAGTTGCAATTGCGTTTGGAAGGATGTGGGAATGGGAAGGGAGAAAGTAAGGAAGTCGAAGGGATAAAACAAGTGAGCGTAAAGGGGGAGATGAGCATCCGGCACTCTCACTGACCGAACGAAACGCAATAATGCAAACACTGTTACTTCACGACGATTTCTGTGGGTCGGGCACTGCCCCGGACGAGCCGACCCATTCATGCTGAAACCAGTTATAGCTTCAACCTGGCTCTACCACATACAGTTATCGAAATTAACAGTTAAATAGCTCACACATGATATAAATTCACACGGATCAAATTAAACAATCCTCTGAAGTTTTAAGGAGATATTTTTTATTATCTTTTAATTCCAGGTGATAGCAGCCGAGAATCCCAGCTTGGTGAATGTCCCACTCTGCCTGGACCTGTCTATCAACTGGCTCCTGAATGTATACGACAGCCAACGCACGGGACAGATCCGCGTGCTCAGCTTCAAGGTTGGGCTCGTGTTGCTGTGTAAGGGACATCTTGAAGAGAAATATAGGTAAACTATATTTATTATTCATATATAAAGAGACCCGGGATGACCTGTTTAACCCTCAAGCCGATATTTCCATATACTCCATATGGGACAAAGCAGTGATCTGGGAGTGGTTAATCGGTCGTTGCCGTCAGATACATATACCATTATTACAATAATGTTTAATATTACAATAGAATGCCAAAAACAAACATACACACAAGAAACAATCCGGCAGCGTACAGTTCTGTTGCAAATTAAGATGTAGACTGACCGTTGTAGAGGCCTGAGTCCAATACTGCGATCTATAGTCTGGTCGCGACTGCTGTACTGCGCCTTAAGTATGCGCGGGGAGGGGGGGAGTGGAATGAAAAAAACATCAACTCACATGAGATTTGTAGTGTTCAGACAGATCTTACGATATCAAAGCACATTTTTTGCAGCTGTATATTTTCAAGATAACTATATCCAATACCTGTTTTTGTTCAATATAATTTTTAGATAAGTTCAAATAAAAAACCAATATACATGAAACGAATCTTAATTCTTGAAAGTATAAAATCTTAACACTACTCACGACACGCAGTCTGCGGTCAAACTATACCTACTTTTGAAAAATAAAAAATGCTTATATTATTCATACGCAATTTGTTAGAAGAATCTATTTTAACTATAAATATTCTGGATCAATCACAAGGCGTCATTTAGAAACGAACAGAATGAAATACTTAATGGTTAAAAAAATCAATTTAAGAAGTTTGCAGTAAAATCATATAATCTATAAAATGAGGCAAATATAATGTATTTAATTATTTTTGAAAGTTTTTGAATTTATCGTTGATTTATTTGCAGATACTTGTTCCGTCTCATCGCGGATCCGTCATGTCGAGCTGACCAGAGGAAACTTGGACTTCTGCTGCATGACTGCATTCAGGTTTGTTACTTATATAATATACTAGCTATTTAATAACAACCTCCAATTTACTAAACTTTAATTTAAAGTTTTGTTTTCAAGTTTATAATTAGATATTATTATATTACCAACGCAGGAAGCTTTATGGAATTCCGTCCGATTATGACGTACAGTTGTCCGGTCTTTGCACACGCGCAAAATCGTATTCATAAGTTGCAGGTTCTCCAGAACCGAGCCCTACGTAAAATCACCGGTGTCCCATGGTACGTCCGGAATAAGGATCTCCACAGGGACCTGGAGATGCCTTCTGTCTGACCGTATATAAAATCACTTACACGTAGTTATTTCGAAAAAGCCGCAAATCATCCCAGCCCGTTAGTGGTATCCGCCGCGAACTACGAACCCGTACCCAACGCTGCGCAGTATAGAAGACGACCGCGACAATCACGTCAGCGAACGATCAGTACCAGCCTGTCCCTCGAAACAAAGCGTGCTCACAGATCACGCCGCCGTGGTCTGGGGGTAAATTTCACTCCCGCACACCAGATTAGGCCCCCCTCGGTAGCGGCTCAAGCCTAGGTCCGTTTCCTCGGTGTGGAGCCCTTGAGTACGCTGCTCACGTAATATAGTGACACAAAACCTTACATCACGACAAAGAGTTCTAGCTTCATTTTTCCCTATCCTATCCTATATAGTTTAGAGGATTTTTTCCGACACAAAATATATATAGGAGTTGCTGAGGCACGCATGCTTGGTACACATGTATGTTTCGATATCTCATATACGTATATCTAGATAGCTTAGCTCAGGTTAGCTCAGATAGGTTGCGATTTTTGCACAAATCAGGCGACAGCCCAAGCCGAGGTGTGCCGTGCACTCTTGAGTTAGTCGCCCAAACATCCCAAATCGTCTGAGTGCCTTCAGCGCTCGCCTCAGTAATTCGGTGAAGCTGTAAAGACCTTTCCAGGTCAACAGCGTTTTCATTTCGAAAAAATAAAGCCTTATGGAAATGGGTGTGAACACGTCATCATTACATTATTACAGGCCGGCATGATAGTGGCGACCGGCGATGAACAGTGTGTCAATCGGTGGTCGCTATTATTTTTGGATTGTACTGTGCTTACCATCAGGCATAGTACAGTCACTTTGCCGTGCACAATAAAAAAAAAAAAAAAACATAGTATAAAATAAAGATCCTACTGTGTCTGTCTGTTTGTTCGCGATAAACTTAAAAACGACTGAGCGGATTTTCATGCCGTTTTCATCAATAGATAAAGTGAATAAATGAGGAAGGTTTTGGTATATAATTTGTCTAGCATTTTTTTTTATGATCAGGGCGGGACAACGTCTATCATGCCCGCTAGAAATCTATATTAGAAAGATATAGTATATTAATAGTTTTTATTTTAAACTTGGTATATATACGTAACCAGTTTTGACAAATTTCATATAGTTTGCAATATAGCACGTCGCACAAATACTGAACGCAGTTTGACGATCACGGAGTTAGAACATATAATTATAACGTTATATTCGTAACCAAATGGTTTTTATAAGGAATTTGGAATTCCATGAAATTTAGAAATAATAACTATAACTTTGAATATTACTTTTGATATTGTTTTTAGGTATAAAAAATGCGATGGGTTTCATTTGTAATTCAATAATAGTGGACATTTTGATACTCGTTTAATATGATTGTTGTTAATACTAATCGGGTTAAGTTTTTTGAAATGTGTACATGTATTCATATTAATACACATAATATTTACATATTCTGTATGTGTACAGGTGCCACGTCAGCTCGGAGAGGTGGCTGCTTTTGGAGGGTCCAACATCGAGCCCTCCGTCCGCAGCTGCTTCGAGCAGGCCTCCGCCCTCAAGGACTCCAAGGATACAAGGGACTCACGCGGAGCCACTCTTGACAGAAAGACAGGTTATTTTTTACACAGACTTATACCTTAATTGAAAATCTTTTATAGATATTTCACTTACCCTCGGGTGATCGGTATGTTCGTTTATCACCAAAGGTATAAAAAAGGGTATACCCTTTTCTATAATAAAAATTATATATAATAACTTCAGTAATTTATTTTCAAATAGCTGACCCGTGCAACTTCGTTTGCACCAAAATGGTTATCACTGGTTTCAATTGTATTTTGAAACGCGAAAAAATTAATAAAATTGATACCCTATTGCAACCACAACTACCGTTTCCAATTGTGAATCCAAACTATCCACGGACTCACTCACACATATACCCAGATTATATATTTAAATAGTTTTTTTTTTTTTAAATAAGCCCAGGATCAAGTAAGATAAAAACTAACTGACATAAAACTAAATAAACATCTTTACCACTAACTTTATCATAACTATCTTCAACTTGTTTTAAAACATTTTTATACTCCATTGTATTGAAGAAAAATATATGAACATCGCGTCGAAGCGTCAACTGTCACTTGTTTGTAACTATTGTCTAAGAGTTAGACACTGTTCTGAAAACGAATTTTAAATATATTTCTAATAATTTTTTTTTATTTATTTATTAATTTACAAAAATACAAATACAGGTAGAAATACAGATTATAGATATAGAATTATTACAAAAGCAAAATATTAAAATGGTACTTATAGCTATATTATTATATTATAATTATAATTACATGAGCGGTAGTGACTGCTGTAGTTAATAACTGTATTGCAGCCACTAACACTCACCGCCGGACAACACTAAGCTTTTTAATTGAAATAATTAACATATAAAAATACCTGTCTCCGCAATATACAAGAATGGGAAATACTTTATAAACTAATGCAATGCTGCTGAGCAAGCGAGAGCTAATGTCGTGTTGAGTGAAATGCATGTATAGAATGTAAGTGTGGTTTGATAATATTTTAGCAAGAAACGTTTGCAAGTAAGGTAATTATGTAAATGATAGTAGTTCTTCGGCTTCTACATACGTTAGGCCCAAGAGCCAACTTAAAATATTTTTTTTATATTTAATTTTGATAAGTGGATAAATACTGAGAGTTTTGTTGATTTTATTATATAGCATAGGGCTCAAATAATGATAATGGCGACCAGCTAGCACTGTTCTTCAGGGCACACTAGGACATACTTGATCATATCTACGCTTTGTGCTAATAAGATTATGATCATAGATCATTTGAGCATGCTTCCTAAGTGTAACATGAAGAATAAATAATTTACGAACAGATAAAAGTTTGCAATTTGAATAAAGCTCCTGAGTAGGAAAAATAATATGTTTTGAAGTCAACTTTTAATAATGCTCTTTGAGCCCTTGCAATTTTAATAAAATATGTTTTACAAGAACCACCCCAGATTGTGATGTAAATGTCAAAATAGATTGAGCAAGGGCAAAATAAACAGTTCGTAGCAATGCGACATCAATACTTGAACGCAGGTTTTTAAAAACATAGGTCAATTTTCTTACCCGTGAAACTACATTATTAATTTGATCATGTCAGGAAAGAACACTATCAATGAAAACACCTAGGTAGGTACTTAACAGAGTTGGTTTGAGTTAAATACTGACAACTACAAAGTTTATTCATGTAATGTCCACATGCATGTGCTTGAATAGTGAAATCATTTCTAGGAAATAACAACGTTTTAAACACGAAGGTAACAAATTTAAATTTGACAATATTTAACTTGCGCAGATTGGTAGATAACCAATTCATTACTATGGACAAAGCAGTTTCAGCATAAGTTTAGATTTCCGTCCAATTTTTACCGTAAATGATCATAGCGGTATCATCAGCATATGCAATAATTTTACAATGAGGCATATCTAATTTGCACAGGTCATTTACATAAATAAGAAAAAGTGTCGGACCCAAGACACTGCCTTGAGGGACGCTATAGGTGAGAAATTCATAATCGCTAGTGATATTATCAATTTTGGTACGCTGACTTCGTTCACTAAGATAATCCTGAAAAATCGGTAGTGTAAGACCCCTGATGCCAATATATTCTAATTTGATTAACAAGATAGGAACAGAGACTGTGACAAAAGCTTTGGATATATCCAGAAAAATACCCATAGACTTTAGTTTGGAGTCGAATTTTTGTACAATAAGTGTTGTTAAATCTATAACGGCATCCTCACCCGATTAGGGCTCCCATGACAGCGGCTCAAGCCTAGGTTCGATCCCTCGGTAGGGAGCCCTTGAGTGCGTTGCTTGCGCGATACGGTGACACACAAATATACATCACTGCTATAACACTACACGATCACCCCCACACACGTGCACGCTACACGCTTACATATGAAAGTGGAAGGGTTTACTTTAATTTTCCCTTATCGAACTGAAAAACTCTCAATTTTCCGATAATAAATATATGGAGGAGTTGTTGAGGCGTGTATGCTTGGTACACATATACGTTTCAACAACTCATACATATATAAATAGTTAGCTAGGTTAGCTAAGATAGGTCGCGATTTTGCATGCAACAGGTAACAGCCAAGCCGAGGTGTGCCGCGCACCCTTGAGCTGGTTGCCAAAATAATATCGGCTGAGTGCCTTAAGCGCTCGCCTTAGTAGTCCGGTGAAGCTGTTAAGACCTTGCTGGATCAATAGCGTAGTCATTTCTAAAAAAAAAACTGTGATATGACTGATCTGACTATAAACTGTGACTGTGAACTGACTGTGATAAATTCATGCTTTTAATTGCGTTTAAAAGTTACTAATTTGTGTAGGTGGTAGAGCCACGCTGAAGCTATTACTGGTATCAGCATGAATGGGTCGGCTTGTTCGGGGTAGCACCACTCTCTCACAGAAAACCGACGTGAAATAACAATGCTTGCATTGTAGTTTATCGTTCGCGATTAGTGAGAGCGCCGGAGGCCCGCCTCTCTTCCCTTTTCCTACGTTCCCTTCCCTTACCCTCCCCCTCTCCCATATACAGATTGGCAACGCACTTGCGACACCCCTGGTGTTGCTAGTGTCTATAGACCGTGGTGGTCACTTAACATTACGTGACCCACCTGTTGGTTTGCCTCCTATGATACAAAAAATATATATTGATATATTAATGAACCAGCTATTCTAAAATTCTTCTTTCAACGTTGCCGGCTCTTGTACTAAGGTGTCGCAAAAAAGTCTAGTTACGTTAACTACAAATTTTTGTTTTTCGTTATCCTGGAGAACTTCTTGCGTTTTATGGGACAAAAAGTATGCCAGACTAATATTAGTTATCACTGTGTCAAGTTTCGTTAAAATTATTTCAGTACTTTCAGAGTAATACGGGTTTAGATCCTAGACTTTAATCCTTTATCCTGGAGAACCCTTTGCGTTTTATGGGACAAAAAGTATCTTCGATGTAATCTTGTAATATTAGTTATCACTATGTTAAGTTTCGTCAAGATTGGTTCAGTACTTTCAGAGTGATGCGTGTTCATAGGGGCAGACAGACAGACAAAAATTGTAAAAAGATTATGTTTGACTTCTATATCGATAACATAGTCTACCCTGACTAAAATTTTCAAAAAATATTTAATGTACAGATTTTGACTAGTTACAGTTTCATTATAGTATAAGATAAGAAGATAAGATAGTAAGATAAGATTATGGATTTAGTATAAACTACATGGGTACTTTTATATTGTTATTGTTTATAGATTGATTAGATTTTACCGTTTGATGAAGATCGTCTAATGTTATTGGCTCGGCATGATAGGAAATTAATTCTTTATTACGTTTATTGAATTATCTTCTATACATATAATAAAAATGAAGTGTTTGTATGTAACCGCAAAATAAAAAAAATTCACTGATTCGGTACGAAAGTATACAGGCTTCTGATAACAAAATTAGACTAAGTGTTAACCGTGGCTTCGTCCGCAATACTATCTCGAAAACGGTTGGACGAATTTTCACGATACTTTCACCAACAGATAGTGAACATTATAAAAAGTAATTCAGTCTATTTTAATTTAGACTATCTGTTAATCGTGGCTTTGGTCGCAATGCTTTCTCCAAAACAGTTAGGCTGATCTTAGCGAAACTTTCATTTGCAGATAGCTAGCTGGCCTTATAAAAAATAATTGAAGTAATTTTAATTTATACTAGCTGGTAACTGTGGCTTTGCTTGCAGTACTATCTCCAAAACCGTTACACTGATCTTTACGAAACTTTCATTGTCCGATAGCTCACCTTATAAAAAGTAATTCAAGTAATTTTATACTAGCTGTTAACCGTGGCTTCGCCCGTAATACTATCTCCAAAACGGTTAGACCAATCTTCACGAGACTTTGACTGGCAGATAGCTGACCTTATAAAAAGTAATTCAGGCAATTTTAGTTTATACTAGCTGTTAACCGTGGCTTTTCTGACAGTACTTTCTCCAAAAGGTTAGACCGATTTTCAGGGGACTTTCACCTTACCTTATAAAAAGTAATTGAGGTTATTCTATTTTAAACTAGCTGTTACCCGCGACTTTGTCTGTATGAAATTTAGCAAGATTTCAACTCATTCTTTATTTTTAATTAGAGAAATAATTATCAACTAATTATTTATAATTTGATATTATAATTATTAGTAACTTTGAAGATAGAAGAAGTCTTCCTAATAAGATTTTAACCATAAACCATAAACGTATTACGTAAAGACAAGCGTTTATTTTTTGTATAGACACAAAATCGTAATTATAATGACAAATTAATGTAAATGTAAATTTTTATGATAATATTTTGAGTTATTGCTTCATTAGTTCTTTACACAGTGTAAGTGAGCAGGAAGATAGCTATATGGTGGGTTAAAATCCCAAATATGTTGCTGATGGTAAACCTCACTAGGTATATTGTTAGTAAGTGTAAGTGTAAGTGGCGTACGTGTCGTATTTCGAATTGTTTATAAAGAGCATTTCTATAATTGTACATAGTCTCACAAGTTTATAATTCTTTATTACAGTTTTATAAGCGTGCGGAGCTGCGGGTACATCTAGTAATTGTAGTATAATTACGAACTGCCAGCTTAAATATTACAAACGGAACATATGTACATGTGTATAGCAACTGTTTCTTTACTTTTGAGTGCTACATACTTACATAGATGAATATAGAAAAATTTCTACCATCTTGCTGTGGTTTCACCAAATATTTCCTTCATAGAAAACTCTCGAACATTGTAAGAGTTTAAACCTATATATGGTGTTTCCTGAGTCAGATAGTTGAATTGTGTAAACGATATTAGCAGACAAGGACAAGGTTATGGAGAAAGAGGAGAGCAAGGACAAGACCCTGGAGCGCGACGCGGAGGGGCAGGTGCAGCACATCGAGGCGTTCCACTTCCTGCAGTGGCTGCAAAAGGAGCCGCAGTCGATGGTGTGGCTGCCGGTGCTGCACCGCCTCGCCGCCGCGGAGGCAGCTAAGCATCAAGCCAAGTGCAACATCTGCAAGGAGTACCCTATCGTCGGCTTCAGGTACGAACCCTCACACACCACACTATCCATACTAAGCCGATCACCGTTATGGTATTTTTTACTAACAAGTTAAAAATTCCAAATTAAAAACTTGACTTAATACACTTTTCAACTATTAACATTATATTCTTTACTAGTCTCTGCCCGCGACTTCGTTTGCGTGGAATAAATACTTTGGGCTAACGTTAACACGCAGCGGAAGCTCTCAAGAGGAATAATAATCCCATTTTTAAACATTCTTCATTGGTGCTCCGCTCCTATTGGTCTTAACGAGATAATATATTAGCCTATAACCATTCTCGATAAATGAGCTATATATCATTGAAATAATTTTCCAAATCGGACCAGTAGTTCCTGAGATTACCCCCTACAAACTCACAAACTTTACCTCTTTATAATATTAGTATAGATATAATTTGACGAATATTGCTAACATTTTATGTAACAGAGAAATTAAGAATGATGCATTCGACTAGGTCACGGTCACCATGCCCGTGTCATAAACCCATCACAGTGCCTCGTTATTAAACCAACAAGGCAACGATGACCAATAATGAATTACAGATATTGTAGTGCTTGTCTCTGTTCTTAGTTAAGACATATTAAAATGCCGTGCCACGAAAAAAAAATGGAATGGACCATCTCACCAACTTTTGAAAATGACATTCTGTGATATTATTTCGACATTAAGCTATATTTTTTTTTTTTTTATCCTACAACATAAATTGCTATTTGTTAAAGAGAGGTTACGATGTAAAATAATGGAAACTGACGATGTTATACAATGAATAGTAATCATTTACACTCAATATTCTAATGGGTCCATAAATTGGGTTTATGAGTCTTTGACGAGATCTTGGAATATTATGTATTGGACTTATATTTTATTCATAATCTTGTGTTATTTGACTTTCTATTATATAATATTAATGGTGTTTTACATAATATAGTTTAATTATTGTGCGCAAGGTGGACAATACCACGGAGCATAGATTATGGACGTATTACAAAAACTCCCTGAAAATTTATATTAAGCGGGCCACCATCCTGTTAGTTCATCGAAATGATTACAAGAAATTTGTAATATATCTTTACATGCTAGTAGTACGGTGAAGCTGTTAAGATCTTGCTAGGTAAATAGCATAATTAGTTCGAAAAAAATAAATCATTACCTACTCGATTTTCGCAGTAATAACTCACTCGAAGGTTGGTTGCCAAAAATAAAACGAAAGAAATAAAAAAACTTGAGAGGTGTCAAGGGACACCCGGATGGAACGAAGTTCCTTTCGATTAATTAGTGAAGGAATTGTAATAACATTTTATTTTTTTTAAGTTATAATAATATTTTTTTTATTATTAACAAATATAATGTTATATAAACTTAATCAAAAGGCTCAATTTTCGTAATAATTGGCTTGTGGTAACTGAAGTAGGAAACATATGTTTGGGATCATTATTATTATTATTTACAAAAAACCTGTATACACTCAACAAAAATAATCGTCGCGACACCACACTGTTCAATGCGAAATAGAAATGAAAATATCTGGCTTGCTTTCTATAAGAAAGAGAGAGACAGACAGAGAAACATGCGACGCCACACAGCTTACAATAGCTTACTATAGCAAAAAGTGTCGTGACAACTTTTCGTAAGAATTTTTTCCGTCTAGCCCCCTTTCACAACGCGCGATAAGGAACTTCGTTCCAATAAAATAGAGTCTAGAAATACAAAAATAAAGGGAACAATAATAATGCAGTTCTTGCTCGAAATTCTCCATTAAATATCATATTGTTTGTTGGTTTACAGATACCGGTGTCTGAAATGTTTCAATTTCGACATGTGCCAGAAGTGCTTCTTCAACGGACGCAAAGCGAAGAACCACAAGCTGACGCATCCCATGCAAGAGTACTGCACAGCTGTTAGTACCACTCTATTATTAATTTTTATTGATATATTAGATAATGTAACTTACAGTAATAAATACTTCATCTATTATTAGTTAAGGTATTATAATAGATTATGTCATAAGATTTTTATCGACAGCAGAGTTGGATTGACCTTCTCTTAAATCGTGATCCGTATTTATAGTTTTTAAAATAAATGCGATCTTAAGATACAACTCTAACTGACAATGACTATCGAACTATCAACTTTTATTAGGATGTATACTAATTGAAAATTCCTCAGGTAGATGTAGGTGTTCGCTGCCCGATTCTAGAATATACTGCACTAAGCTTCTCAGCGTCTCCTCATAATATTAAAAAATGTACCTCATAATATTAAAAAATGTATTAAAAATGTTACCATATGTTAATAAATTTCCTTGTCTACTTTGCAATTATTGTTTTAAACAGATCGTTTAAATCAATATTACGAATTCGTATGATATAACGAATTTTTCGAAATTCGCGTACATTTACTAATGTTATATTGCTAATCGGCTATCGGCTGACAGTGAAGGAATCCTGAGGAAACCTGAACCTGAGAAATGTTCTTGTAATAGTCCTGTAAGTGGGAAAACATGGAACAATGGGTTTCTCAGAGTCTCAAATCATCAATACGTGATGGTCTAGCGTGGTGATTACTTCGAGGAGAGGCCTATGGCTCTGCAATGGGTCTCGTACAGGCTGATGATGATGACGATGTAATGTTTGCCCAAGCCGAGGTGTGCCGTGGACCCTTGAGCTAGTTGACAAATAGAATTGGCTGAGTGCCCTATGCCGCCTTAGTAGTCCAGTGAAACTGTTGAGACCTTGCTGGGTCAATAACGTAGTCAGATCGAAAAAAAAAAACGATGATGTAATGTTGCAGACGACATCCGGAGAGGATGTACGTGACTTCACGAGAGCGCTCAGGAACAAGTTCAAGTCTGCGCGGTACTTCAAGAAGCACCCGAGGGTCGGCTACCTTCCTGTACAAACTGTTCTAGAAGGTATGTTACACACTCCTTGTAAAATAGATAGATACTAATGGAATATTTCATTTTAATATTCAGCCTAATTAGACATCTAGTATGAATGTGAATACACTATGTTACATGTCAATTTATGGGCTTCTAAAGGACAGTAATATTTACAATTCGGATATTTTGGAAGTTGTTTTTAGTATTAAACAAACTTACAATAGTTATTAAACACACCGATTTATACAGAAAATTAATTGCCTTTTTTACAAATAAAAGAGAACTTGAAAAAATATTTTTTTTTATGTACAAGACCAGTAATAAAATTTTCAAAACCAAATTTTAGTAACTTGGCCAATTATTTTTTAAGTCCCGTGTAACTTCAAAGAAACATAAAATATACTGAAACTTTTAAAATGGAAATAATGCTTTGCGCTGAAGTTTGTCGCTTGCCTAAGTAGGTTTAATTGCCGGATGTTACATTCAAATATTATTTTAAATTCCTTTGTAATTTGTCTGATATTTTTTATTAATGTTCCATAAAAGAAAAATGATTTCTTGATTGTTCTTTATTTTGAAAGACGAAACAATTCAGTGTTGTATGAAAATTTCTAAAGTTCAACAAAATATTAATAATGTCTTTTCTCAAAAGTACAAGTTATGTTAAGTAGTCGGATGGTGACTTGATTTTTAATCCATACATATGTTAAAGTTGTTGTTGTTGGTTAGTTAACATGCGTTGTTTATTCAAAGTCCCAAAGTCGCCTTGTTGCCTTGTTCACTGGTTGGCTTAATTTGTCTATTTAGTTACGCATAATCACTTGGTTACAACTGTCTACTAGTGAAAGTCTCGTCAAAATTGGTCCAGTTGTTTCTGAGATTAATTTCTGAAATATTTCTAGATGAATATGAAACTATACTAAACTTACCTCAATAGGTAAAAGTTTCGACATAACAAAAGGATGCTTCAATTTTATTTACTTATGTCGTGTAAATGAGTCATTTGTAATGTTGATATTTTGATTAGGATGGATAGCGAATTAGGGACTGACTATTATATTGCACTGTGTGTGAGATTTAAGGGCTGATTGTTATGTTATACTATAGGCGATGCGCTGGAGTCTCCGGCCCCCTCCCCGCAGCACGGCGGCGTGGGGGGCGTGGGGGGCGTGGGGGGCGCGGGGGGTCCGGGGGGCGACGATATGCACTCGCGGCTCGAGCTGTACGCGTCGCGGCTCGCGCAAGTGGAGCTGGGAGCGGCGGACAACACGCCGGACAGGTAGTTTCTATCTACACTAATAGAAATACTTCCAAGTCGATTGAATATCTCTTCTAGAATTTAGATAACTCCTTGCAGGATATGTAAAACTTGCTTTTGTAATTACATTGTTGAGTAGCTAATAGCCGCGACTTTGTCTACTTTCCTTATTATCTTCACTTTATGTACAGAGGACAAAATTTAAAGCAAAAATATAAACTTTAACTCTGTAAATAAATATTTTACAAGGTTTATTTGTGGATAATATTATTCGTTTACTTTGTATTGTATATTATTTGTATTTGTTAATAACTTCATAGATTATTTTACAAGTCATACGAGAACAGAATTGTGTGTGCTTTGTTAAACTATATTATAACTTTTCGCTATTCTTTTTGAAACTCGAACAATTAACTTATTATATCGTTTGCATAAATAATTATTTCCGGGATCACAATTGTAATTATTCGTTGCATAATTTTATAGGTTAATATGAATAAATTACATATTTAAACAAATAAACAAAATTTTTATATGGATAAATGATGTGTTTATACGAATAAACCCTGTATTTACACGAATAAATTATATGTTAAAAGAAGCTGAGGAGTATTATTATAGTACGAGCATATTATGAACAGGGACGAAAGTCATAAAATAAAAAAAGCTTCGAGTATGAATCTGGACTGGTATAGAAATAGAAAAAAAATGAAAAAAGTGTGGATGAATTTTCTGAAAATTGATACGTGTATAAAAGATATGATCACTTCTGAGATGTTTTCTGACAGGGAATAGTGGAAAAGGAAAACATGTTGTGATTATTGTTGTACTTTGAGATAAGGATGAGAAGATGACGATGAATAAATGATAGGTTTATACGGCTCGATAAGAGGTTCTGTGTGTGCACAGTGACGAGGAGCACCAGCTGATAGCGCAGTACTGCTTGTCGCTGAACGGGGGCGGCGGGGGTGGGGGGGAGCGCGGGGAGGCGCCGCGCTCGCCCGTGCAGCTCGTCTCCACCATACACCGCGAGCAACGACACGAACTCGAGGCCATGATCAAGTACCTCACTCTTATATTCCTCTATATAGCTAAATATAATTGGATCAATATCTATAGTTCGGTGAAGCTGTAAAGACCTTACTAGGACAACAGCGTTTTCATTTCGAAAAAAAAAGAATCAATATGTAAACGATGCTCATGTTTAGAATTGACTTTTCTCTGTGTTATATGCATATGTTCATGTACATAAATAAGGTACCCGGTCGAGTTTCTTCTTTTTGACGTACATTAGCGCCTTATTAGTTCCTAAACTGAATAAAGTAGTTTTCACGGTTACATCAAAATCGACTTCTTTACTCTCAAAATAAAATCGACTGGGTGTCTTAAGTACTCGCCTTAATAGTCCAGTGAAGCTATTAAGGTTTCCTTTACTCAATTGGTGATTGTGGCTCAATAATGATCTATCAAATATGAGTTTTTGACGCGATCTTACTCTTTCATGTAAAGCGAATAACAATACCTCGAAGCATAAATTCTGAAATACCACAAAAACTCCCTCGAAAGTTCTAACGAGGAGGCCACCATCTTGTTAAAACATTGAAATTATAGCAAGATACTCGTTATACTGCTACGCAATAATAGCTGTAATAAACGAAAGATGTATCAAATACAAAATTATTTCCAAATATAACAGTTACAACACGCAGGGAAACTACTCTATTATGCAAATCTAATAATTCATTAAAATCTGAAGAACAACCACCAAGAACAAATAAAACACATGCCTCCAATTACTCATTTTAACGTATCGGTTAAATACTGTTTGGGGCTGTAACTTTTCAATTACTTTATAATCTCTTTATGTTCATCTTTTATGTGTGATTTTTCCAATGATAAATCTATTATTTATAAATTAGTTTATTCAAAATTCAAAAATTCGGTTAGATAAAATTTTGGAATTATTCGGTATTGTCATTTCGGCACTTTAAATAAAATTCAATATTCTATTATAAGGATGCAATTCTCAATCTATTTTTATCCTAAAATTAAGAATAATTGTTAATGATTAACAGTAAGAGTTGAATAATTGAACTCTTATAATCAGTACTCTAAATGCGAGAGCAAAATTATTTTTAACCCAAATTGGAATTATATGCATACAAGTGTATTCGACCAATATTCGCTTGAAGTCAGATTTTTAAATTAAAAAATTGTGTGATTTTATGAAACCACGACGCAAATTAAACATTTTTCGGATCGTAAATATCTTCAGAAATTAATTGATTTGGAGTATTAAAATCGCGTTTTTAAACTTAACAGTTGTAAAATGGATACAATAGTGAGAGATCAATAAACAAGACAGAACTATAATTGCCAATTGAACAATAATATTTAAAACAAAAGAACACGTTTGTGTTGAATAACCGATTATTGTACTATTTTTTAACACAAATATGTATAATGATCAATATTATTTGTGTTACAGAGAACTAGAGGAAGAGAATGCCAGTCTGCAAGCGGAATACGAGCGCCTGAAGGCCAAGCAGACTCCAGGATCTACTCCTGAGGAGCAGCACGCCGTCGCCGACAACAGGAACGCTCCTGTCGATCAGGTAGATACTTCAATAAATCTATTCTCTTTAAACTGCGAACATATTTACATATTTTTCGGAATGTAGAGCCTATTTTGAAGTCGATATTTTTAAGTGATCTTTAATTATTATTGTTAATTGTTCTCTGCTTGTCATATTACTGAATATCCCATTACTATATGGAATAGTTAAAACACAATCCTATATTACTCTTTGGCTAGTGCCTCTGTGACATTGTAAAAAAAGATTCAAAATCGGTTTGATAGTTTAACTTAGAAATAAACGTATGAGTTATAGAAACAACCTTATTTCGTGATGATAGCGATATCATAGAAACGTCTGTATAGAATGGCATATAACTGTTATCAGATATGAAATTAAACATAAAAAGTATTTAAATAAGCAATAAATATGAGTGATTACTAATATAATTAGTCGATGCTCGGTTCCAAGTTGATACAGTATACACGGAATTTAGTAGTGCGTTTGACAAAGTTGACCACAATATACTTATTTTAAAATTAAAACCGTTTGGTATTCATGGTCCTATTTTAGTAACGTTACAATCCTATTTAGAGCATCGGGTGCAAAGGGTTACGATTCACGGATATACTTCTAGTCCTTTTTCTGCGTCATCAGGAGTTTCACAAGGCTCTCATTTAAGACCGCTCCTATTTTTAATGTTCATAAACGATATATCGAGTTATACGAAATACACCAAATGCTTACTTTTTGCAGATGACTTGAAGTTATATAGAGTAATAAAAAATTTAGATGATGCACTTTTACTTCAAAGCGATTTGAAATCTCTTGCACCCACAACAGAATAGAACTTAATGTAACTTAATAAAACTTAATGTTAAGCTATAATTTACTGAACATATAAATACGATAATATCTAAAGCCTGGAAAATGTGTGGATTAATTAAGCGTATGTGTAAAGATTTCCATAATATAAAAACAATAATACATCTTTATAAAACTTTGGTACGAAGTGTTCTAGAATGCGCATCAAACATTTGGAACCCTTATTATAATATTCATGTTCATCGTATAGAGCGTATTCCACGTAATTTTAATAAATTTCTTGCGCGCCGAGACCAGACTTGTCCTTATCGTGCAAACTACAATACTCGATTAAAACACTTTAAACTAATATCGTTAGAAAATCATCTTCTTTTACTGTATAAGCTTGCTAATGGAGCTTTGAGGTCCCGGACGTATTAAATAAACTACACTTAAATGATCCTAAAAAGATTCCATGATACCTCATTCAGACTGTTTTTTCCAAAACGTTTTTATGAACTAACATCTGTTCGCCTCTCAATTGTATGAAACAGCTGTGTAATGACATTATTAACAATGATATTTACATCTTTAATTGTTCATTCAGTAAATATCGCTCAGATTTGTTTAAATAATATGCATCTTGATTTCATGTTAAATTAAAATTTGCAATCCAATTATTTTACTAAGATAGTGCTGAAATAAAACAATGGCTCAATATGTGCACATCTGTAAAGATGCTTCACACTGTCCTAAACTTGTGGGTTATTAGATTTAAGTAATATTTTGTGATATTTACTCGATTAGGCCTCCCACGGCAGCGGCTCAAGCCTAGGTTCGATCCCTCGGTAGGGAGTCCTTGAGTGCGTTGCTTGCGCGATACGGTGACACACCCATACATCACTGCTACAACACTACACGATCACCCACACACACGTGCACGCTACACGCTTACACGTGAAAGTGGAAGGGTTTACTTTTTTTCCCTTATCGAACTGAAAAACTCTCAATTTACGATAGTAAATATATGGAGGAGTTGTTGAGGCGTATATGCTTGGTACACATATACGTTTCAACAACTCATATATGAATAGTTAGCTAGGTTAGCTAAGATAGGTCGCGATTTTGCATGCAACAGGCAACAGCCAAGCCGAGGTGTGCCGTACACCCTTGAGCTGGTTGCCAAAATAAAATCGGCTGACTGCCTTAAGCGCTCGCCTTAGTAGTCCGGTGAAGCTGTTAAGACCGTGCTGGGTCAATAGTGTATTCATTTCGAAAAAAAAAAAGAAAATATTTTGGGAGCGTCTTTGATGTGTCAAGGAAGTAATAAATAAATAATAAATAAAAAGTTACCTAAGAATTTACGTGACAAATATTTGTTTAAAATATTTAAGCATACATATATCTCTTTTTTCATAATATCGCGATACTGAGATTTCTATGAATTATTAAATCTGTGGTTAGTTTCTTATATCAAAACCTAATTGTCTTTGTACTATATATAGTTTTGTTGCACGTTGTATCTGATTACTTTAAACAAGCAATTCTTGTATATTTTTTATATTTGTATGTATTTAGGATCTCGGAAACGGCGTCATCTATATCCGTGAAACTTAGTATGCAGGTAGTTTCGTGGACGATAAATCAATCTAGCTGGATTTTATTCATAGAAAACTTTTTTAACCATATAGCTACTATATATTGGTAAATTTCACCATCGCTGTCAAAACTGTCGGTTGCCTCGTAAATCCGTGTACCCCAGTTCGAATCCGACTGGAGAATAAATGTATTTTTTTTATTTTCTTTTTGTACAAAAATGTTAATCTTGTAAGGCAAACCGAACAGTTTATTGAGAACCGAGCTAGGGTTATTCGGCCAGGTAGTAGTTACAAAGCTAGATGATATGATATGACAGGAGATGATGGCGGAGGCGCGGCTGCTCCGGCAGCACAAGGGGCGGCTGGAGGCGCGCATGCACATCCTCGAGGAGCACAACCGGCAGCTCGACGCGCAGCTCCAGCGCCTCCGGACACTGCTCGACGAGGTACTCTACTATACTCCACCCATCCTCCCGTCTCTCTCTACCATGTTCCCGACTCATTTTAAATGTCACAAATAGCATAGCATACATAAAATTAATTAAATCGATTCGAAACGTAGTCTGTGGAATCGGTTCTAAAAAAATCGACTACTAAAGGTACTAAAAAAATTGACTTTCAAACATTTATATTATCAAGTTTAAACTTAATTGAAACCAAATCTAAAAGTGAAAAATGGTACAGGTACAGATATAAGGATGGCAATATTCTTAAAAAAAAAAACAAATAATTTGAATCCTAGTCTGTAGTATCGATTCATAAAAAGTGGTAGTCTAGAGAGTTGATTATTAAAAAATCGTTCTCTTACTTTTGTTTATGTCCTGTACTTTTTGATGTTAAATATCTATAGGCGAAGGGTAAACCTGATCGTTGACGTAGCGACGCAAAACACGAACTGTGCTTATTAACGAGATACTAAAACATTTGCAACCCTATATATATGAAAATAAGATTGAAACTGTTTTGTCGGTCACTCGTTCTACTAATGATACGCGGCATATGAAGATGGCCAAACGCCCTTTGATAAATACTACCAAACACATTGCGAATAAAAATAAAAATAAAAATCTATGTAATATAATAAATACACATATACGGAATAAATGCGTAATGCTTTATGTTTTCATTATGCTATAGCTGATTTCTGTCACCGTCTGCTCTTTTAGGCTTATAACAAGACAATTTCGATGTTTCACATCTGCCAGGCGTTCCATGACGGCTCAATTTTTTTAGCATTATACATATACTCTATATTTTTCAATAGTTTTATTTTTATCTAAGTATAAAAAATGGAATCGACGATTTTATAGTGTGAGAGATCGATAAAGTAATTGATTTTTATACGTCTAAAAATCGATTAGTCAATTAATGGATTTCCGATAGCCATCCCTAAAGTGACATTAAAATTCCGTTGAATATAATTCTAGCCCGGACAAGGTTCTCCTCCAGCTCGCACGGGCACCTTGCAGACCAGGTCCGTGACAGCATCACAACTGGCCACAGATTCACCGGCGAAGATGCACAACGGACTTTACCACGAGTCGCAAACCAGTAAGTTCACATATTCTCTATTTTTCCTTCACTATCTTCTATTTACGTAATCTTTTTAAATGTTTACTCTAGATGCTGTTCCAGGATACCAAAGAATGGAAATACGTCTACATTTACATATACACATTTAAGCCAAAATTGGCATATACTTTGTTGTTTATTTTAGCATAAACTGGTGGGTATATTCAACCATCTTCTGTTATATTCAGTCTTCAAGGTCCTTATATAAAGCAACCTTAATTGTTATATATTCAAGATCTCGGAAACGGCGCCAGCTATTTCTGTGAAATTTAGTATGTAGGTAGTTTCGGGGACGATAAATCGATCTATCTAGATTGCATTCATAGATAATTTTTTTATCTGGCAATGAAAAAATATACCTAGAATATAAAGGTAAATTTCGCCGCCGCTGACAAAACAAAAATAGCTCAGATGGAAATCTGCTGCTTCAAAAATCCGTCTAAACCCAGTTCGAATCCGAGTGACAGAAGAATAGATATCTTTTTTGATATATTTTTTTTTTTGTTAAAAATATCTAATTTCGTGAGGCAAACCTAACAGGTTATTCTAATTTAAAAATGATTTTAAAAAAAACCGAGCTGGGCTCGGTCGTCTAGGTACTATTTCTTTATTATCTTCCCTTAAAACTTAGAGCGACAAATGTATTTACTAGAAGACAATGTGTGCTGGTGAAAATTATTAATAAAAGTCTCTACATTTAATATGCCTGGATTTCAAAGAAATCTCTTTACAAAATCTTTTTGGGAGTAATATTTCGACGGAGCATTTTTTGTAAATTCATTCCCTTAAGTAATTAGAAATAGGATGGTCGTTGAGACGTTGGTTAAAAACCTCCTGAAGTCGTAGGATTGTTAAAATATAAACGGATTAGTAACATATGTCGTGATGACAAGATGGCGGCGGGCGGTGGGCGGGAGCAGACCGCGAGCCGCTGGAGCGTCCCCCCCCTCCGCCGCACTCCGTGCACTCGCTCATGCACTGCGCAGGTAGCCCTCGGTCACGTCATTAGTGTTGCCAGGAATTCATTTACCATAAACTTTCAGTTTCCATAACAATTTTTGCTCCAGGTTATATAATATGAACTAAACGATTATGCTTTCAGTTTGTTTTTTTTTTATATCAAAGGAGGTAAACGAACAGGTGGCTCACGTGACGTTAAGTGAGCACCACCGTCCATAGATACTAGCAACGCCAGGGGAGTCGCAAGTGTGTTGCCAACCTGTATATGGGGGGGGGGGGGGGGAGGGGGGGGGGGGGGGGGGGTGGGCCCCCGGCGCTCTCACTGACCGAACGAAACATAACAATACAAGCACTGTTATTTTACGTCGACTTTCTGTGAGAGAGTGGTATTACCCCGAACGAGCCGACCCATTTATGTTGAAACCAGGAATAGCTGCAGCATAGCTCTACCACCTATAAAAAGTTTGTTTTCTTTCTTGTTCTTACTTTTGAAAATATTAATACTTACGAATTTCATTTAATGACTTTACTGTCAACTTAATTTTTCATAACTGTTCAATCTATGTTTTTGCTCTTGATCATATCAACAGTAAACAATTATATTTTGAGCTTATTTTCTATAATTTTTTAAGTTTGAAAATATAAAACTCATAAATTTTATTTAATATCTTTTAAATTTCGATAAAGTGACCGGTAGAACCATCTTACAGCTATTACTGGTTTCAGCATGAATGGGTAAGCTCGCCCGGGGTAGGGCCACCCTCTTACAGAAAATCGACGTGAAGTAACAGTGCTTGCATTGTTGCGTTTCGTTCGGTCAATGAGAGCGGCGGTGACACACCTCAGCTCCCCTCGCCCCTCCTTACTCCTCTCCCTCATACCCTTTCCCCCAATACAAAGGCTGGCAACGCACTTGCGACTCCACCGATGTAGCAAGTGCCTATGAACGGCGGTAATCACTTAACATCAGGTGACCCGTTTGTTCATTTAATTGTATAAAAAAAAAATACCTTTTATAACTGTTTTTTCTAAATATGTAAGATAATTGCTCAGTTTACGTATTTCTTTTAATAGTTCTGGAATTACTTAAATTCTATCATAAAATGTCACTTTTCTATTCAATATGAGATTATTGTAATCAATTAAATATTATACTTAGAGAGCCTGGCAACACTACATTGTAGCAGTGCTCGTTTTTGTTTTTTTAGCAACACCAACGTTTGATTTTGTTTTTTTTTGCTTGTTTTTATCTTCGTCGTTGTTTTTGTGTTAAATCGTCATCAAATCATTATTTTTTATTGTTTGCATGGGTTTTTTGCATGTCTTCCTTATTGTTGCCAGTAATACTGATTTTGTTTTTTATGTTTTGGCAAACGTAACAGGACGCATACCTTGAGGTAAAGTATTTGTTTTAATCTTCATGTGATACTACTTTTGAAACGTTGCGGTCAATACGTTTGGCGTAAATAAAACCCTTCTAATAACGAATAAAAAGTATTTTATATGTCTATAGCATAATTGATTTTTTATGTCATATTTTATAATGTATACAGTCATTTACCTTGAATGGAAGATACAGATTTAAATGAATGTTTTCATATTTGTAATATTATACATATTTTTTTTTTATAATAGCACGGCAAAGTGACTGCACATTGCCTGATGGTAAGCACAGTGCAATCCAAAAACAACGGTGACTGCCGAGAGATACGTCATCCTTCGTCGGTCGTCGCTGTCATGCCGGCCTATTTAAAGTATAAACCAAATTAATATTATTGATGGTTCTTCTCATTGATTGGAGTACATCAGAGTCTTTTCAGGACCTAAACTTTATACGATTATTTCGAAATTTGAATAGTTTTGGTAGAGTTATAACGATTAGTCCGGTTAAGCTGTGATGGTCCGTCTGGACAATAACGTAGTCAGTAGGAAAAAAAAAATGTTATGACTGTACAACACCAATTTTTATGTATAATTATATGTATTCATATTAACTACGTTAATATCAAGGAGAATATTACATGGCGCGAAAAATTGTATGGTATTCACAAAAAAATTGAAATATTTTCAGATGACCTAGGACGCGCCGTAGAAGAACTTGTGTCAGTTATGACAGAGGATCAACCGAACCAGACCTCTAACAACGCTCCCCCGCAATATTCCAACGGTAAACCGGCCAACAAAGAGTAACCCCAACATCGAGGACATTCGACCAGCGCGTGCGCATCGCGTTCCGGCGATACAACTGTGTTGCCAATTAACGGTGAAACAAAACTACCGCACTAAAGTTTATCGCTCTGACAACACTGTCACTAAACCAAAGACCTTGCTTCAATGGTATTGCTTTTAAACACACTTATTTTATAGATATTATATTTATACAATTAAATCAAATATGTGACAGTCTATCAATGATTTTCTAACAATTACTAAGAATATTTTACTATAGTGTTGCCAGGAAAAGTAATGTATTTCCTGAATCGATATACTAATATAAGAAAAAGAATATATAAATATATTCAAAGAATAAGTTTTACTTCTTTACTTTATTAAATTAAATAATTATTGACTGTCGTAAAATTTTTATAATGCTTCTATGGAAGAAGTTTGTTTTATACATTATTTAAAACTAATTTTCGACTCATCACTAACAAAAATATGCACTGTATACACTGACTGTCCTACCTTATTATACATAGGCTCTAACATTCCATTTTAACATGTTTTCTAATACCGGGCTTCATGGTATGCGAGTGAACGGGGAATACTTAAACAGTAGAAGCCTGTGAGGACGTAGCTATGTGCGACTATACAGACGAACCGCAGTGAAATGGTTTGATGTATTTAATTGTAAACTTAATATACAATAAAATTTAACAAAAGCGTTTTGACAAAACAGTGTAACATACCAGTTTTTATGTCGCTGATATTTGTCGAACTGCGTTGAATTTACATCGAACCATATCAATTTAGTTCACAATAGCTGAAGTATATCGAACATACGATATTTGTATGCAACGCTTATTGTATTAATAAGGGCATACCATTGTTGCAGTACGTGTCGTGATTGAGTCGATTTTTTAAATTCTACCAAATATATTTTTTTACAGTAGAAACCCTGACAGGTTTTCTACTATTTTTGTTTTTCCCCCTTTAATAAGGCGACAGTGTTGCCAGAACGAAGCGATTCAACGAAAAAGACAATGTGTAACGAGCATTTATAACTATTATTATTATTATATTTAACAGTAATAAATTAAATGGTACCAAATTTGTGGATACTTAATATTTAATCATTTAAGTACATATCTTATTAGTACAATCTTCATTATTATATCATATCACTACGTGTACACTTTCATATCGACTTTGCTGTGTATATACATACATACTAGTACTTGTATCATATCACGAGAAACTAAGCTAAAACGTAGTCTTGAGAATATTGCAATATTGCAGTATCGAACACATGAAAAGTCTGGTCACAATTAATTATCATTTAACAGCTTTAACCAATTTTTACACTTTGAGCTTTAAATAATGAAACTTTATAATGTTTAAAACGAAATTCCACTCGTTATTCAAAACATTTAACACGATAACCGGAAAAGACTTACGTTTTAGTGGAAAAATTTTTAGATAAATAACTTCAGTTAAGAAAATGTATGCCCATAAATGTGGCAGTAGATAATTAATTGGATTCGTTAACGGTTTTACAAGTAGCTAGTAGTTGTAGACAAAATGAAATGTTATCGAACATGTTTCTATATGTTATATTATCGAGTTGTCAAAAAATGTATTAGAAATGATGAATAATCCTGTGCTTCGACGATATAGTAGTGACTACTCTCTACTTCTAAATAACTTCGACTGTCATAAATAGTGATGTATTTAGTAAATATCGATATTAATGTCGATTCCAAAAGAAATATATATTATTCTGAATTTTCATTTTAAAATATTGTTGGCTGCCGCGAGACGCTTGACAGGTGTGAAAAATAGTCATTTTTTTGGTACAGGTACATAGAAGGATACGTTATACATAGAAGAACTAACCTTTTTTACTTTCTGACAGGAAAGAAATATGACATAATCATAAAAAATATTCAAAAAATCAAGTAAAAGATGACTGTTATCCAATAAATATTTATATTTATTAAATACATAAGTAAAATTAATATAGCGTGGCGACGCGTCACCACACCAACAGTCCATGTGGCTCGCCGTTATAGATGTTACACAAAAAAAAAAGTTTGGAAACGACCAGTGTATCGTTTTTACATCGTATTTGGGCTTCACGATTGAATGTGGAAAATCAATACGCGTTTAAGCCATGTAGTCCAATAAAGAATGAAATGTACTCGTAAATAGTTTCAATATTGAAGGTTTGTCTTAAAACGTTTATCGACATAATTTTATCGATATTTACGAAATATTAATAGAAGAGTCTTCTTAGTAACTACAAAAATGTATCCCAAACTTATTCATAATTACAAAACGTACACGATTGATACGTTTTTTTAGAATTAATGTTGAATGCGACTATTTTTATGTCTCATTCAAGTATCGATATATCGTATCGTGTGTCTAATAAGATGCTGCCTACCTTTTTAGATAAGAATATATTCGAGAGATGACTTTTATACGAATGTTAAGTGAAACCTGTTGACGCTAACTTTATATTAAGGACTTCCCTTGTAACCATATCATGTTGTTTTATTTACGTCGACCTGAAAAGAAATTACGAATTTGGTAGAAGAAACTTTTAAATTCTGGCAACATTCGTAATTCCGTTTCACGAGACTATTAATTTGGCTATATAATAATAATATATTATCTTTAAGCGAAAGCACAATTTATTGTTTTTAACATAAACGAAATCTATACTAATATATTGTTAAATAATTTTATTTTGTTTATTTTAGTAATCATTTATGTCTTGGTTCGAAATTAATTATATTTTTAATATTGGCAACTTTAATTATATACTACTTGAGCATTTATTTGTATATTTTACTATGTTTATGTTTTAGAAGTTAATCATATCCTAATAAACATTCAGCATAGTATGTGTGTCTGTTTTATTCTACCTATTTAGTACAAACTAATGAAAGATTTTTTTGTTTTAATAAGACAATATTTCAACCACCCTAAAGATGTTATTTGCATTGGTATATATGTAATTATAATAATGACAGTCTGTAAGAGTTCCATCGCTGGACCACAGGTCTCTTGCTAAAGGTAACTTTGTACACATAATTATTAATACATGCGCGACCGAGCCTAGCTCGGTTCTTTAAAAAACATCATTAAATTAAAATAAACTGTTAGGTTTGCCTTATAAAATTAACTTTTTTCACAAGATAAAATATCTCGTCTACTATCACTCGGATTCGAACAGGGGTTACACGGATTTTCGAAGCAACCGTTTTCCATCTGAGCTATTTTTGTTTTGACAGCGGCGGTGAAATTTACCTTTATATTATTATTAGCTATATTTTTTCATGGCCTGAAAACTCAGTTAAAAATGTTTTCTATGAATAAAATCTAGCTAGATCGTCCTCGAAACTATCAACATACTAAGTTTCACGGAAATAGATAGCACCGTTTCCGAGATCTTGAATATATACAAATATAAAAATATACAAGAATTAGATACTAGCCCATCATGCATTAGTGATTTCAAACATTGAGTAAACATTAGTATTATATTTTTCCCACATACAATGATATACAAGAACAATAGCAAAAGTTTAGATTTTCTCACAATATTTTCTTTAACCGAATTAATATTATTACCATTTAAAAAAATAATTCCACAGGAGATCATAAAAAATCATTAATACAATTAAGAAATTCTACCTGCTGGTGTCAAATGCGATGTGTTTAGGTAATGTGAATTAAAAAACAATTTAAATTAAATAATGTATTAAGTTAAAAATTAACAGTTATAACTTATGAAATATGCTAAATTCCTATATAAACTCTTATTCTGCAGCAAATATAACATATATTGTTACAATAATTATTTATGTTTGGTATTACAAGAAAAATAAAATGTCATTAATTATACTCTGAACTAAAAAAAAACATATTTTTAGCACAATATTAAATAAGAAAGACATTGGTCCATCAGTCTACAACAAAGATATATATATTTATGTTAATTTTTTTATAGCCCTCCCAAAATCATGGCTGATTAAGCCATATACCTATAAGAAGTCTTTATAAGGTTATATGTTAAGGATTTAAAAATAAGATAAGTAAAAAAAACGCTGTTAGTTATGGAGCAAGTGTATGTATTGGAATTTTTAGCCCAAGTACATTTTTTACTGCACTTGACAATCAGCATTCTTTACAATGCATATGTTTATATATATCAAACTTATGGATAATTTGCTTTGTTCTAGTTATTGAAATATATTGAACAAAATGCATGATACTTTTATTCAATACGTAACACATAATTTATATTGATACAATAAAATATTAAACAAGGCCAAAGGTTCATTATATGTTCATTCAACATAAAGTATAAATTAATAAAGGTTTACAATATTACAATTATATATATGGCATAATAACATTTTATTGGACATTTTAAAATGCAGAGACATATTTATAACAGGAAATTATAAAATAAAAGTATAAATATAAAGGAAATTGTCTAAATTTTATTTCTACAATAAGGAATACTTTATTCAGAAATAGCATTATTTAAATGATTGCTTGCAAAGTAAGGCTGTCACTGTAGAAATAAAAATAATCAGGAAATCATGTCTAATAAAAAGTTAATAAAACCAGACGAATATAAAGTGAGATTGATTTATCTTTACGGAGATAATATTAAATACAGCTGACAGCTATAAACATGTTCATTTTCGTACAGTTAAATCAATGAATTTTCATTTTTCATTTTAAATATACTTGCATATAGGCATTATTTGCATATGTTATTATCCGATAATAATATGAAATGGTGCTTAGGCCAATGATATATGTGGTAAACAACACACTAACCACAGAACAAGACTTGACTCTAATGTAACTACAAGGAAATATTAGTCTTTAGTTCCTTGAAGGTGATGCTAGTTATCTTTGGGTACACCACAACAAAATCTATCCATATATATTTTTTTAATTACTCTGAACAAACAGTATAATATAAAAAATGTCTTATATTTAATACAATTTTATTAATATTAACTATATTTAAATAAATTTTAATAAACATAATTAAAAATAAATTTATTACAAGCCTCTATCAAACTCTAACAGCTGAGTTAGTGTTTGTGTCCAGTCCGTTTACAGGGGTTTGAATGTCAGTTCTTGGTCTACGGAATAAAAGGACATGGGGCTCCGGATTGTGTACCATGAAATGCAGCCAACCGGGGCTCTGCTGCACTCCTAGATTCCGCCATTCTGTTTCTGTCATCAAATGTGACTTTGGTACAAGACGAGCGATGTCTGGCGGAAGAATCACATGCCTGGGAATATAAAATAATACTTGAAAAAATTTAAATACTTCTGTGGATACAAAAATCTATAAAGTATAATTCTTCAGATTAAGACAAAACAAGCAAGGTTTAACGATTTTAAACAGAGACGTAATGGATTCAGCTTTCCATTGAAGTCTGTCGGGGCGAGGGTTGATAATTTTTTTACAGAAAGGTTACATTTTTTTCATTTTCCTCAGAACCAAAGATTTTAAAACTCGAAAAGGTGTGTTACACAAGTTTTCCTTTTAAGGAGTGGCATTACCTCTCCCCCCTCCATTCCCACCCCATCCCGATTATTAATTCGACAGACGACAACGGCAAGTTGTACCATTTAATGGAATTGTAGGAAAGAAATTATTATTCAACAAAATTCTCCAAATTTATAATTAATTCAGACACAGACAAGAGGTCTAAAATTCATGAAATTATAATAATACACAATAACATTAATAATTGCTTCCAACATGTAACATATGCGATTGTTGTAAATATGTAACCAAATTTCTTAAAACATATGAAATATTTTCTAGTTTTGTCAATATTATATAAATAGTACATGTTATATATATTCAAAATAATACGTAAGATGTTAGGATATGTATCTAATATATAAGAAAATAATATAAATTTTTACCTATACTCGTAAACGTCATCAGTGTACCTTTCCGAGTACTGTATTTGATCCACAGGCATTTTTTACGTATAGCTAAATTTAAAGTATTACTATAAATACACTAAACTACACATGGAATTGTGTAATAATACTTCTTTGAATTTATATCGTTAATTTGCCACAAACCAAATGATCGTCAAAAAATCGAACAGATATTTTGACGTTTGACAATTGAAAATTATAAGTTACGTCCAGAAACTTACTCAAGACTCAATACGAATAAAAGTAATAGATTTAAGTATTTATTATATAAAAATTTACCTTATTTATATGTAACTTAACTTATATATCTACAAAATATTATCTATTGTCATAACTTATGCAAGATTATAAAGTAAATTAGGCATTTTTTTACAATTACATACTTTTAAGGCGATAAGTTTTTTCGTAATATTATGAACGTTTGCGTTTCATGGAGGGAAATGTCACATTTACTTGATAATCTGTTATACGCAGCAGAATATCTAATAAAATTATTTCTTGGATTACTCCATGACATCCAGAACAGAAATACGAATAATTAAAATAACAGAAATTATGTAGTTGTTTGTTTAGTTTAATAAAAAGACGAATAAACATTGACTTGCTCAAAACTCCTAATAAATTCATTAGTCAAAACTGTTCGTTATTATTAGTAAAAATGTAAAGAATAATGTAAAATATTAACTTTCAAACCTGTTATATTTTTGCAAATGAAATTAATAAATAAATTGGGAGCACAACAGGGCAGACAGAGACAAAACATGGATAAGCGGTCAATTATTTAGTTAGCTACGTATATTATCCAATCACGATGACCCCGGTCTCGGTAGCATTTTAATAAAACCCTTCCAAGTTAGTAGTGTAACCATGAGTGATATGAGTAAAACAATACGTTATACTTGTATAAACAAACTGAATAATAACAACGATACTAATAACCATAAACTTCCTTTCCAAATAGCTATATATGAGCAGATGAGTAGTTAAGTCTAGAATAAATATTTAATTTAACTTTCGAGCTTATTACTGAAAGACTTGTGTATTTAATGTCTAACGTAATTGTTTGTATATTGAAATAAATAAAATAAGAATAATATAATTATATATACATTCATAAAACCCAAAAACCTATTTGCATGTTTCCTAAATCTCAGTCACCGTACTATAAATTCAATAATAATCGATGTACGAGTCACGGCGTTATAGTCAGTCATACGAGTACATCCATACAATCCAGTCGGTGATCGTAAATATGACTGAAATTACACTGGCATTCCTACAGGATTTCCTGAAAGAGGAATATCCTGACGTTACTCTTCAAGAATTTGAGGTAAGTCGTAGTAAGCTAATAATCCGTGAGTTCTCGTCATTTAATGCTATGCCACTCTGATACTTCTTTTCAGATTATATTTATTTTATTAAATTATGATGCCTTTCAATTTCTATATTTGAAATTTAGATTTGAATTGGCCCAAAGTACAAACTAATACATTTTAAAAGTCTTTCTCCAGACTTTTCGTAGTCCTAGTAGAAAATTATGAGTAGAGAATTTGAAAATTGCATTTAGGAATATATTCATGATAACCACATCAAGTTTTGCGGCTTATAAATATTACCAGTATTTCATTTTTATAAAAATACGAATTATTTCATCATGATTATAATTGTAGTTTCATAGATAACTAAGTAAAAATGATACTAAAAAATACGTTCCGTTTTACTTAAACCACTGAATTGGGATTGTAATGTTTAATATAAGTCTAATAGATGTCGCTAACGCGGTTTTGGAATGTTATATAAGGCGGTGTCAAGATTAGCCTCCGAAGTATGACTACCTCGAACGTGTGAGAACAAATCATACTTACCTGGCGTAGGGGTAACCGTGATCAAGTAGGCGGTTCCCCCAGGGCGAGGCCTGTCCATTGCACTGCGGACGGGTTGACCCTTGCGATTATCCCTAATGCGGATAACTCGGGCGCGTAATTTTTGGTAGTGGGGACTGCGTACGCGCTGTCCCCTTCATTAAACTGGTAGAGTAACCGTACTATAGACTGATATGTCCATAACGTTACAAAAGGAATTATAAGAGTATTTTTAATCGTTCATATAAGATGGTTTTTTAAAGATTAATATTTGCACTTTTTATATATTTGTACAAATTTTGGTCATCCAGGTTTTAAGTTCTTTTTTATGATTATAAAATCTTTAAATTTTATTATAAAATTATGTAAAAAAATTAGGCACGGCTAAAATTGCATTCAGGTCATTTGGAAATGACTCATATTTACCTTTCTGTCAATTTGTACTTGTAATGTTAAATTTGATAATTTTGAGTATTTGCGCTCTGAGTATTTTTTTTTTATTGTGTTGTTTAATTAAATTTAATTTCTTATAATTATCTTCACTCTACCGCGCCGTTATCTTATAGTACTATACTATAATACAATATGAAAACTATTTAACTCTTGGTGATTCTGGTAAACAAAGTACTCTTGCCAGACAGAAAGGACAGTCGATACCAAAAAGTATTGATGCGTATTTTGTGTTCTAATAGTTTTTTAAATGTACAAAATATACAAAAATCTTATTTTTTTTTATTATTATTTTTTTACATTTCGCACAGCGTTACTTTTTTTTTCGAAATGTCTACGCTATTGACCCAGCAAGGTCTTAACAGCTTCATCGGACTACTAAGCGTTATTACTTTATTAAAGAAGTTTAGTGGCTAATAGTTTTAGATCTCAAATAAGTTTCTATGTTATGCGTGTTACGTAGAAGTGTATTAAAATTACAGTATACTTAATAAAGGAATTGAAACAATGAAATATAATATTTATATTTAGAACAGATAACTAATAGAATAATCTTTGTTTAGAAAGTAATATGTATACACCCGCCATGTATTTGCAAAATCAAAGTTGAATTTGCTTTCATGTGAACGAAACCCAATTATATACCCGCTGAATGCAAATAAAGGGAATTGGTAAATTAACCTTCAAAGCGTTTACAAGTCTACAATCTGTATCAGATCGTTTATTCTCTACTACAAATCTTCAACAAAGTCACTACGCGATAACATTGCTGCGTTCAGTGCGTGCAAAAATATAGCACGGCACACAAATTTGGCTCGTTATCTGCCTGGAACTTGCACTGTATTTAAAATATTAAATATACAAGAGCCAACTATGCTTCATAAAAGCGTTCATAGTTGCAAGCACACTACATGCGTGCACATTCAGTATTAGCATAGGTACCCAATAACTGTCGCACACACGTTTTTTTTTTTCACATACATTTTATAGACAGTCGCTCTACCGCATATAATGCTAAAAACAAAATATGCGCATATTTAGACATGCTAAGCTAACACTGGTGATGAGCTGGTACTGCATTGTGTAAGCTACACTATTGTTTATTCACATTCCATTATTCGTCTAATTTTAATAGTTTGTGTAGGGTACGGAAAGATACGTCACAGATAGCAGTTTTTTTACGCGTGTATTACTGATCTCCTTCTAAATCGATGGACAAATTTTGATGACATTTTTTGTGTTTTGATTTAAAAATGGTTTAGATTCACAATGGAACCCGGTACGTGATGCTGCGATTAACTTTTAGGATATTTTGTTTATGAAAACAAGACAACGTCTGCTGGACCCACTAATATTTATGCAATATTAATGTTTTTTTTTTCTGAAAATTCTTATTCCGTGCCTTTTTTATGCTTTCATTTATTTTATTAGTTATGTCAAAAATAGTTGTATTTGTGAGCAACTATTTTTATTGTTCCACAGCCAGGGACCCCGTTCATCTATTTGATGTCGGGTGTCGTTTTGGTGCTTTCTGTCGAAACTGGATTTAGAAGAAGATGGTTTTCATTCTTTCGAACAATGTTACTGTCAACTTTCATTAAACTCACTTCGGAAGTTGCGTGAAAGAATAACAATCCATCTTCACAGATATTAAATAAGAAATGTTATATACAGGGTGCTCCAGGCTCAAAACGCGGTGACAACTACACATCGATGGTTTACAGGATCACTCTAACAGGGGTGAAGCGACAGGAATCTGATGATTCGACAGTAAAGGAAATCCCGTGGCAAGGATCTGTGATATACAAATGCCTACCAGAGAGCACTGCGAGGCGAGAGGCTTTTAAAAGCGACGAATTATTCTGTAACGAAGTTGCATTCTATAATAAAATTTGGCCGGCGTTGTCCAAATATCAATCGCAATGGCCAATCGCTAATCCTTTCAAATCGATACCAACGTGCTATTTAGCAAGAAACGATTGCGTCGTGCTTAAAGATTTGAAGCAATATGGTTTCGTGATGCCCAACAGAAAGGAAGGGCTAAGCGTGGAACAAACCTATGTGTTATTGGAACAATTGGCTCATTTCCATGCGTTATCATTGGCTATGAAATGGCAAGATCCGAAAGGATTTTATGAATTAATAAACGCAAAGGATGGGATATCTGAAGGTTAGTTATGTAATTATATAAGTACGATATATTCTAGTCTATTTTTATAAGAAATATAATTAATTTTATAGCGAAAAAATATGTTATTAGACTTCAATTAAAAACATAATTTCTCTCGGAAGGTTTATGTGTACTATACATGCGTATTACATTCATAACGAAATAAGAAAGAATGAAGAGAGAGTAATAAAGGGAGAGAAAAAAGAAAGATGTATTATAATTAAGTAGTAAAATTGTTTTTCGTATGCTTACATTGCTACCTTATGAAATACACCACAACGTATTAGGAATTTGGTACATCTTAAAAATATATTCGGAAAACTCTTTTATGGTGACCAAAGGAAAACACGTAGTGATAATCACTTTAATCTTTGACATATTTATTTTTACTTATATCTGAAGCTAATGAATACTATTATTAATTTTTATGCGAATAGATATATTAGGTCTTTACCTATGAAATTGCCGTTTTGTATGAAAAAATTTAAACGATTTAAACGATTATGTAGGTGGTAGAGCCCCGCTAAAGCTATTTTTGGTTTCAGCATGAATGGGTCGGCTCCTCCGGGGTAGTACCACCCCTCTCACAGATAACCAACGTGAAATAACAGTGCTTGCATTGTTGTGTTTCGTTCGGTCAGTGAGAGAGCCGGAGGCCCACGTCCCTTCCTCTTTCCTGCTTTCCCTTTCCTTCCCCTCCCCCTTCTCCCATATACAGGCTGGCAACGCACTTGCGACGTCCCTGATATCGCTAGTGTCTATGGACGGTGGTGATCACTTAACATCACGTGACCCACCAGTTCGTTTGCCTCCTTTGATATAAAAAAAAAAAAAACGAATTTTTTTTCATGTATTTTTTTTATTTTTATTAATAGAAGTAATCACCCATGCAGTCAATGCATCTTTCCCAATGCAGTGGCAGTTTAGTGATGCCGTTCTTAAAGAAATCAGCTGGACTGAAGGCAACAAATTCTTCAAAGACATTTTCTATTGCCTCTCGGGTATTTTTTTTCCGCCAAGGAGTTATCCAAATTCTGGGAAAAGTAGTAGTCTGTAAGCGCAAGGTGGTGAGTAGGGCGAATGGCGGAGAACTTCCAACCCCAGTTCTTGCAACTGGGAGACCGTCTGCTATGCAGTATAAGGTCGCGCGTTGTCGTCCAGGAGCAGCGGAAACGAGCCATTGACCAATGCTGGTTGGAGTTTACAGTACACATCTGCAGTAATGCTCACCGCGTTTGGTAAGAAGATGTGATGAATCACACCGACGCTAGGCCACCAAACTAAGACCATCACATTTCTAGGGGTAAATTTTCATTTAGGGCATTGTTTAGGTGCTGAACCAGGATCCAACCAACTTGCTGACCACTTACGCTTATCAAACAGAATCCATTTTTCATCGCAGGTAACAATACGGTTCAAAATTCCTTCATTTGTATACTTCGCGCTGGCGATCATTGAGTTCGTGGGGCACCCATTTGTCAAGCATTTTTACCTTGCCAATTTGACGCAAATGGATGAATACTGTTTTGACGCTAACGTCGAATGTTGCTGCTAATTCAGCCGTAGATTGTGTATCATCAGCTTCCACAATCGCCTTTAATTCGTCATTGTCGACAAAAGTCTACGGACGACCGCGAGGTTCATTTTTCAAATCGAAATTCCCAGAACGGAGCGAGCAAACCAATATAACAGGTGGTGCGTTGGTTTGTAATGTTAGCTCCGTAAACGTCGTTGATGTTGCATGCAGCTTGTGCCGCGTTGCTGCCACGACGGTACTCATATTCCATAATTACTCGAATTTTTAACGTATCCATCATGACAAAAAAGATTGAAATGCGATAAAAATGTAACACAAATCAATAAACAAATGACTAATTTTTGAAAAAGAATTCCTAAAATAAAATTAATTTGAATTTAGAATTCTTAGCCAAACAAAAATTATTTTGATTTGAAATTGCCAGTACTGCAGAACGGCAATTTCATAGGTAAATGTATATTATTAGATACATTGAGTTTTATTCTGATCAATACTGTTCTTAGGCGAAATATATAAATAATTAAGAAATTTTGTTTGAAATCTGTATTCTGAATTGAAAATAGTTATGGGAACCTTTTGAAATTGTGATCGGTATCCTTTTGTGTGACACTGCAGTGCTGGAGGTAAACACTACGTCGGATAGTGCGAGCAGTGTCCTGCTTGCCTTTGAGTATTGGAGAACACTGTGACATGCGTTCTTCTTGCTTTCTTTATTTCTCTTTGTCCGTGGTTGCGTATACTGCGTTCTATCACTAATATTAACTAATTAAGTTGTTTTGTAACACAAAAACTTCACCTCTATCGTGTGTTTCTATGACACATTCTTTATTGCAGTATTTTTTGTCTCTGAAAACATTGACTATTACAAAGATTACTACAACGAAGCGATACGCAATGCAATAGCCATGGTCGAAGAAGAACTCCAAGACTCAACTGAGAAAGGGGTATACGTAGAAAAATTCAGAAAATTTTGCAGCGAGGATACATTCTTTCAGACTATGCTGGATTTAGTTGCCCCCAGTGAGCCTTTGGGGGTCATATGCCATGGAGATTGTTGGACGAATAACTTTCTATTTAGGTATGAAGAGGGCGTTGTTGTAGAGGTGAGAGAATATTACTGGAAACAGTAATTTCATTATAACATCTGTACTTATTCCTGGGTTAGATTATCTACGAATTAGACGCAAAAACTTTGTCCACTCAATGGGATAATTCTAATAGTAATTCTGATGACAAAGTTTTTTTTTTACGATGGATGGATATCATTCTATTACTCAAATTATTCGACAAATCATAATGAATGAACAGTAATATAGATTTTTGGCTGGATTTTAGTCTGTCATGAAGTGGATTTTATATTTTATCCATAATCTTGTGTTATTTGACTCTATATTTTGTAAATTTGGTGGTGTTTTACGTAATATAGTTAGTTTATTATGCATAAGTGAAGTGAATGAAAAATAGTAAATTCCACGGAGCATGAAATTCTGAGATGTCACAAAAACTCCCTGGAAGGTTCTAACAAGGGATCCACCATCTTGTTAGAATATTAGCTCATACGACGCTTGATATAGAAATGATCGTACGACGCTTGTAATATTATTGACTACGTGACAATGGCAGTAATAATCTGAAAGATTGATTGCCAAAAATAAAGTTGATAATATATATATAGTTTATAGAACATGGTAACATTAATTATTAAAATTGGTCAAAAATAACGATAAGTATCAAATCAAGTTTATAGCTGTAGCCATATATATAGCTATCTCAACGTACGACGATAAATTGTTACGAGACGATACGAGGATATTGTTTGACAAGAAGAGATACAAACGCAGAACAAGTCTATTATGATCAATATGTTGTCTCTTCCAGATGAATATAGTAGATTTCCAAATGGTACGATACGCTTCACCAACGTTAGATCTAGTTTACGTGATGTATTTGTGTCTGGACCGGCGACAGCGTTCAGAGCACTTGTCCAGCCTTTTTAGGTACTACGCGGAAAAACTTCACTCCAGGGTCTGCGAACTCAGTCACCCTGATACATTATCATACAAATCCCTTGATAAAGACTCGTTGTACAACTTGTAAGTTTATCTTTTCTTCCTACATTTAATTAATTCAAGATTTACATAAAAATCCTATCATTGTAGGAAATATAATTTCTAAACACTATGTAGTTTTTGTTGTATTTTGAGATATATAAAACGTACATTTTCACGAACGCCATATGACGCATCGCATGTTATATAAATTACTGATAAATCAAGTTATACGCTAGTTCGCGTTTCAAAGATGTATTGTTTGTAGAATTTTATTGTATGAGTTTTTAACTACGCGTGGGAAAGAGAACAACAAATATACAGTCTTATGTACAATTACTTGAATAGGAAGACTCTCAAATTAAATTAATTCTTATTGTCAATATTATTAGGCTCTGATTTCTTTAATAACCTTTAAATCTCGTAATTAGTTTGTAACTCTGAGAGTTAATTACACTAGTAGTTTGCTTGTTGTTCCTATGTTCGACCGCAGATTGCATTATCGTTATCTGCCCATCAGTATTTTTGACTGTTCGTGATATCACAAGTTAAGTAAAAATGATAAAAACAACATCATGCTTATGAAGTAGCTAAAACTTACTAAGTTGAATGCATTACGCCGAGAATAGATATATTTCATTATAAAGCTCTATCATCCATTTCACAGACTGCAAGAGGAATTTAAAGAAAAGAGTCTGTTTGGTCTCGGAATTGCTTTGGACATGTATCCGATAATGACATGTGATAGTAATGAAGCACCTAATTTGTATCAATCGGAGGTAAATATAAAACATTATGAGATATATCAGTAAGTTCATCAAATCCAAAAAGGTTTAGGCTCTATAAAAACGAATCTAGACTTCATGTGGCAAAAAATTTTGGCAGAATAAGCTTTAAAAAAATTATTTATTAAAAACTTTGAAAAATATCGAATGATGTATCGTTAAATCATATTCTATGTGTTTTTTTTTAATTTCTACAAACTTTTTTTTACTAAACCATGAATTTTACGATGTTGTGATTTTCAAAAAAATTAAAAACATAACCCGTCATTTTGAAATATGGGTCATAGAAAATCAGTCGAGGAGTTAATTAGACTGTGCTCTTTATAGTCGAACTATTAGGACCGTAGGATTAGTATGGTAGACACCCACGTGGAGTGAGCTATCAACTGCAGAATTACCCGATATTATGCTAAACCGTTACTTTTAGTATATCGCGTTTTGTAATGAACAAGTTTATATCGTGCTGCCGAGTTAAAAACGTCGATGGTCATTGTTGTTTCTGGATTGCACTACGGTTACCGTTAATTAAAATATGGATATTTTATCGTGCTGTAATATCAAAAAGAACTTACCGAGTTAGACTTACGTGGTAATAGGATTAATTTCATGGATATATGTCCTTCTGGTGGTGAACTGGATTACATACATTTGAAGATATTTTTCCTACTTTATAATCTAAAATTCTTATTGTGTGAGCCTCTCCCGGGGGCTGAAACCAGTGGCGGATTTGCAGTCTTAGGCCGCCCTACGCCCCGGCCCATGTAGTAAGTACCAGCGACCCCTTTCTCAGCACCCACCATATTGAGTACATAATGAATTTACTTTTTTGCCAACTTGTTTAAATGATTTTTGTTATACGATACCGTGTAATGCGGCCCACCATAATGTGCGCAATCCTTTAGAATGTTTACGTACTTTGAGTTATTTCTTGTTATCAGTGAATTTTTTGTTACGATCGGCCGCCCCTAATATCTTGTCGTCCTAGGCCCGGGCCCCCTGGGCCTTAGGGCAAATCCGCCACTGGCTAGAACCTTCTCTATCGTATCCTTAATCCGACCCTGGACATAATAATTGATTTACAATATTTTTAGTGATACGGTATTTAAAATTGATGCATATTTTTTGCTATAGGATAATGAAAGCACATCAGGTGTACAACCAGTATGGACATCTAACGCAGCTTGCAGGAGGAAAATGACGGACCTTGTTCAAGAACTCGTTGACGAAGGAATTCTTTAGCTTTTTAAACCTATATAACTTCTCATCACATTTTTAACTCTATATATCAGATTTAAATAAATAAAAATACCATAACCTTTTTCTTTGTATATAATTTTATTGTAATATTTTCGTTTAGTAGATACAGACGTACAATGAGACATAAAGATGTTATACTTATGTTAAAATTATTTTATTCCTCTAAATATTATTTTTTCGCTGCTTTTGTGACATCGTTTAAAAAAATTATGAGAAAATGTAAATGTAAAATCAAAAATAGAATTTTAAATTTAAAGAATTCAGATCAACCTTTTTTTTAATCTTGTAAAAGTATTTTAAATTAATATAAATTAAGTTCAACAGATATCAATTGACTTCGATATGACTGGGTTTTTTGGATACTATATTAAGCATGACAAAATAATCATAGAAATGCTTTCCAAAAATACTAATAATCGTCTCTGACGGTTTCTGCCGTTCCTTTTGCACCTATTCCAATCGAGTAGGTGTGATAAGGACGGCTGTCACGCACAAAATGGCGTCTCTTTTTTTTATCTAATCATACTATTTCTTTTAGTCACTTAAAGTATATATACTCTATGTTAATATAATTGTTAGTATATTTGGAGAATATTTCAATAATTAAAAGTCATTTGTTTTATTACCCGTACAAATCCGTGGCACTCTGTCGTTTTTTGTTTTAAAATTATTTTATTAAATTATAATAGAAATCATAATATATAGTTACGTACGGGTGTCATTATGTATATAATATATTTTTCAGACAGATCTAAAAATAAACTTAAAATATTTTTCGGTCATTGAAAGCTTCAGATTTAATGGTGAGATTCTAGCGCCTAAACAATATCTGAAGTTTCCAATAATCTTATAACGTTAGTTAATTTTATTTTTATTTTTTTGTATCATTATAACACTATTACACTATATGTCAGGCCGTTGTATAAGGCACTAGGGTTTGTCAGCCAATAGATATAAAGATATAAACTGTATTATTATGTTATTATGTATGTTATAACTGTTATTATGTCATAATATATGTTTTGTAATCCAATAATTCTCAGAAATATAAAGAAATTACAACATAAAATTGTATTTAATTATTTTATTTCCGATACACATATCAATTTACGTTTACATAAACTGTTGATAGAGTGTGTATATAATATAATTAAAACTTAACCAATAAGGCTGATCAATAATTTAGACATCCAACGGACCTGGCACCTTCCTATCGACTCCAATAGCACCTGACAGCTAGCTGTCAAACCGCCGCACTCGCCTGTCACTCTGACAGCTAACTGACGTATTTGACACGAGAACTGTCACCGTCGGTTATTACAGCACCGAAGTTTATTCTGCGAGCACATACATTCATTCCTTCCAGTCCAAGAATTAACGAGGTTATTTAATGCTGGCCCTGATTATTTGTGGGGGGGTGAGACCTCCCCTCCCTTTAGAGGCTTGTGTGGGTCTCATGAAGTTTGAGGGTTTGGCAACGCCAGTTTTCAGCGGGGGTCTTCCAACTGCACCTACTGAGCTCCCGCTGGAGGAAGACCTGGAAGCTGGCATCCTAATTACCGGCTTCGGGATTGGTTTTGGCGCTTGTTTGACTGGAGCAGGAGGAGCTTTCTTCACCGTGGATACCGATACTGAGCTGTTTAGTGAACTTCTAGAACTTCTCAGCGAAGCTCTGGACGTGGACCGCTCGACCCGTAATGAGCTAGTTCGCTTAGGAATTGCACGTTTTGGGTCGACGGGCGTCCGTGGAGGCACTTTCAGGTCTTTGGTAGGCAATTTCTTTGGAATAAGCGGAGATTTTGTTATTTTGGGTATCGGCGAGTCACATTCAATGTTACATCCTGACGATGCCCCTTGGGAAGCGCTCTCAGAGTTAAGGCTTTGCGTCTCTTCAAAACCTTCATCATTGAACTCGTGTTCGCTTTTAATTTTTGGTATTCTCGGAGACGTGGTTCTCTCGGGCAGTTTGTCCGTCTTAGCGTTCATTGATTTCCTATAACCGTTCCTAGACCATACACCGGTGGGATTCTCTGTTGGAGATTTCAGCTCCCTTATCGCCTTTTGCACGTCCTCTTGGTTTATAGAAGTCTGTCTTCGCATCCTCATGAACGGTTTGATTTCTTTGGTCGTTGGCTTTTCCGGACTTTGGTTTTTTAACTTATCCTGCCACCGTTTCAACCTATTCTCCTTGTCGTCTTTAACGATTTCCACTGGTTTAGGTTCCACCGGTGACTCGACAGGATACGAAGCTTGGACCTCTAATTTCGACGGTCTAATGATCTGAGTTTCTGCAACGAGTTCAGGGGAGAGTTCCGTAGGAGGATCCGGTTTCTTTTCCTCCTCCTGTGGGCTGGTTTCTGGAACTCTCTTATATCTTCTTGTTCTTCTCGTGGCTGAGAATCTGTCGAACTGGCCATCACCTAATATTTCTTGGCAGAGGTCTTTCATTTCATCGGTGGTTTTGTCGGTGATGCGATTTATAGATATCGGTTGGAATTTCCTGCAGGGTTCTCTCTCTGACGGTGGGTTGAACATTTTCCTCTGCGCTGGTGGTGTTTCTATGTTATCAGAATCTATTTCCACTCTATCGTTTCGTTCCACTCTTTCTGAATTAATTTCTTTATCGCTGGTGATAGTGATATCGGGTAATTTGCGTTTCTCCTCTTCGGAAATAGAGACTAGAGTTTGCGAAGCGTCGATCTGCTGTCGTGATCTCTGCCTGCGGAGTCTTCGCATCTCCTCGTTCTCCTCGGTCTTCCTCCACGGTACCCTGTTATCTTTTTTCTGTGGTTGTACATCTGCAACGAGAGATCGAGGAAATTAACCTTGACGTCATAGTGATACTTACGGTGATGGATAAGTTGTGGTAGTATGGTAAACTTTTGGGAAATGTAAACAATAAACAAAAGTAGCAATATTTAACTTTTTGGATAGCTTATGATATGGCGGTAGAATACACCAATAACGTATTGACTGTAACGCAATCACCATACCTCAAGTGTAACACCTAGAGTATTGGCGTGTGTAGTGATGTCACTTTCTGGGATGAGTCGGTCTATGTCTAGTATTCAAGCAGGATGTTAAGGTAAGGCGGTACCACATTACTACCATCATGCACTGGTAACGAAATCGTATCAATGACTTATTTTTTTAATTTATTACGTTTTGAGATCAACCAGTACCTATTTTGTGATTACTACTGATAAACTGTAGAATATTAGCAGTTACTTTGTAAAGCTCAAATTTTACAAACAGAACTGATGAATTATTATGTAATGTTTTTGTAATAATTAAACGAAAAATAATACTATTTTGTTCATACCATACGAACAGAATGAACGATTATAGCATATGACATCATAGCATCTGAACGAGCATTGTTTTGACATTTTTTGTATTTATACACATTCGTAATGAAACTTAACAGTGTGACGTCACTTCATGAGAAACGTAGTGTTTTAACGGGAATGTTTAAAGGAAACGATAAAAAATATTTTGATATATAAAAGAAACATAATTGAAATATATTTGTCTTTATTTAAGAGGTGATACAGTAAAGGAAGAATTATAATACAGTTATAGAAATGGGTATGAATATTGGACTACGTAAGGTATACGTAAAGGGTACAGGTATGGCTATTATTATAAATGTTGGTACAGTTATATGTACCAATACAAGTACGGGCACGGGTACAAGTATAGGTAAAAATGTAAGTACACATACAGCTATAAAGGGCATAGGTATAGATACAGGTATAGGTATAGGTAGAAGTGAAGGTACAGGCACAGGTAAAGGTACAGACACAGGTAGAAGTAGAGCTAGGGGTGCAGTTACAGGTGCAGGTAGAGGTACAGGTACAGGCGCAGATAGAGCTAGAGGGGCAGGTACAGGCACAGGTAGAGGTACAAGTACAGGCACGGGCAGAGCTAGAGGTGTAGGTACAGGCTCACATAGAAGTAGAGATGGAGAGAAGATTACCTTCAACAGCCTCGAGCGTGCGCACGACGTCGGTGTCGGGCAGCACTGCGGGCCGCCACTCCGCGCGACCCTCCACCAGCGGCTCCAGGGTGCTGCTGCGCTCGCTCTCTGTACACACCCACACATCCAAACACATATTAATACATCTTTCTAAACCTTCTTAGGGCAAGACAATAAAAATATCATGTACTTTTTATACAAAATGGTACAACTAGATAACAGACTGGAATTTAGATGGACAATAAAACAATTGTTACACAACGTCATCAGTTTTAACAATAACCTCAGAGTGATGAGATAGATATGTAAAGTTAGGCGTCTTCATCTCCTAAGCTAGATCTAGTACCCGCTCTCAGAGGGGCGCGACCTTCATCTGATGAACGATGGGATGCTTAGATCATACACTCGCTGAAGAGGCGGCTATCGTTTAGACCTAGGCCATGTCCCCCGGACCGGGGTGGGTGTCGACGCGTCTGCAGCCCGCTTCCGTGACGCTCTCACGGAGGTTTGCGATGCGTCGATACCACAGAGCGTACGCCTCTCAGAGAAATGGCCAGCGTAGCCGAATGAGAGAGCTTGATGCGCTTGACCACGGCAGCCACAACCGTCTTAGTTGGGCGCATCCGGAAGCTGCTCCTCAGAGTGGCCCTCGACAAGTCCGAGTACCGGATGCCATCGGTTCTGTGTGGGAGTCATGCGGGCAATGGCCGTCTATGAGGCCCCGGTGTGGACAGATGCTCTCTAGGGCACAAAAGTGCAAACGTTGCGCGGCGCACAGTTCACTATGGCGCAGAGAGCTCTCATGGGGTTTCGCACCGAGAACTCAGCCGCGGTATTTGTGCTTGTTGGCTTCTGGCTTCTTTCCCTGGGAGTTGGGGACGAATGTTCTTATAGGAAGCTCACAGGGAGCCGACTGCTCCATGCCTTAAGTGAGGTACTAATGAGGACGCTATGCACGACACTTTGAGTGTTATGCGTGGGAAGTATAGCGCCGTGTTCTGGCTGCGAAGGTAGGGATGAACTTATCGCTGCTGCCGAGTGTTGTTTCGGCCATACTCGACAGCGACCAGGCGAACGATAGCTCCCTTCTACGAGGAAATAATTTCGCAGAAAGAAACGGTGGGCAGGGTTCGCAAAGAAAATACTCCGAGCGGCTCTCTACACAAACGGAAGTGGAATTTCACCCGCACCCTGCCGGCTACCGTGGCCGGAATTGAGGGGATAAGCCGGGAGGACCGTCTCCCTATTGCACAGGTTCGACTGCGAAGGGAAGACAGATGAAGTGTACTCAGTCTGTTTTCCTGTTAAACAGGAACTCAGGAGTTACCTTCTGCTGGGTGGGCCGTTTGAGCGAGTATCCAATGTGATTAGCATAGAAAGATTCCTTGTCGCCCCAACAAATACAATCTGTTTGTACACCGTGGGGTTGTTGTAAGTGTCAGTTGGACATAACCCACTTTCTCTTACAAGAGGGTGGGTACTCATAAGGGAGTTCCCGTCGTTAAAAAAACGTGATCATATACAATATAATGCTATCATAGATATGTGTAAGATGACATATATGATTCAGATACGATGTGTTTGTGTTAATTAGAAGTATCTCGTGGGGTCTAAAGAGTTTAACTTTGAAGCATTATGTAGTATTGATATGTATGTGTGTATGTATATATAGAGAAGAATAGTAGTGTAAATGAACAAACCGGAGTCGTTTTCCAAGGAGCGCCTGTTGGCCTGCAGACGGCGCGCTCGGTCGCGCAGCTCGGCGTCGCGCTTCTCCTCCTGACTGTTCGCTCTCAACCACGACTCGATCTTCTGGCGCCACTCCCTGCACCACGTATAGTACACATTACAAATATAAACCAACGAACTAAAGACAAACTGTAAAAACTTTTCTCATTATGACAATTATATTTTTCAGTTCCAATAATTGAAACATGTTAAATTCTACAATTAAACCCGAAAAACCGAATTTAAATTTTAGCAAGAAATATCACGTACATAAATAATATTCGATACTATTTTTTCTGGATTTTGTAACTAATTTAAAATAATCTAATTATTACCCTTTTAAAAGAGCAATTCTTACTCGAATTGCTCTTTTAAAATTATAGAATTAAGTTGAAATGATCCAACTGTTATAACAAAATTTCAGAAGAAACTTAGATTGAATTATTTCTTTAAGATTCCTAGTTCTAATTTGAAATGATCTTATTGTAATTTCGTAGAACTTAATTTGATACAATTAAGTAATTACAATTTTTGAAACAAAACCTGAATTGACAAGTATAGTGATTACGTATAATAAAATGCTAACGGGATGAAATCTGTACATTAAATATTTTGAAAAAAAAAATACTCTGGGGTGGTTTAGAATCAATAACAGAACACATTTCTATACTTTTTAAAAATGTTGTCTGTCTCTGGGTTTGTCTGTCTTTCTGTCGTTTGTACAGGATTCACGCAAAAACTACTGGACGAATTTTGACGAAATTTGGTATAGTAGTAGTTTATACACCGGTAACATATAGGCTATGTTTTGTATACAAATCACATTCGTATGTCTGTCTGTTTATTTTACTTTTAAGAGAACTCAAAAGAGAATAAATTTACGGAAAAAGTACTAGACACATTTTCACGAAATTTCGTAGTTTATTTTATACACCGATATTACATACTAGCTTCTGTCGTCGACTTTGACCGCGTGTAATATTTACTTTTGGCCCCCGAACCTAAAAAAAACCTCGATTTTGGAACATTCTTCGTTGGTGCTCTAACCACATTGGTCTTAGCATAATGATATATAATCTATAGCCTTCCTCGATATCTGAGCTATCTAACACTACTACTTTTTTTTCAAATCGGAACAGTAATTCCTGAGATTAATGTGTTTTGTAGATAATGTAACTAGACTTTTTTGCGACACCTTAGTACAAGAGCCAGCAACGTTGGAAGAACATGAATTTTAGAAAATCTGTTTTTTTAATATGTCTTCTTTTATGCTCTTCCAAACAGGATTCAGGATACCTGGTAGCCGGTTAATGTTGTGTTTTAATGTGCATGCTTCACAGATCAAAATTTTGATCTATGAATAATATTAGGATTTTTTTTAAGTAACTTTTAAACGCTTTTAAAAACATAAATTTATCTCAGTCAGACATTTTTTTATACACCGTAAGCCCGATGCCTATATTTTATAAACATAAATAATTAGTTTCAAACCACTTTATTTTTTCGTTTCATTTTATTAAGCATTATGATATTAAGATTTCACCGTAAGCAATGAAACAACGATAATAGTAAACATATGACTTAGGACTGACGCAATCTTAAATACATGCGTCGATAACATACGCTGCCATAGTTAGCGCTATCTTTAACGTGCACTAAATTATTGCTTTAGTTAAGTTATTCTGTAAATATAATATTTTTATAGCAGTCTCACTATTTAGTAAATAACTGAATTAATGTCTGGAAGAATAAATTTGTACTTATTTATGTATAGATAAAATAATTATAAAGTTACGGCTATCCACGGTTTGAAATTACTTTTATTTTTATTGACTAAAAATAGTATCAGGCACATTGTCAATAACAAAAATGTTTCATGATAATATTCCATGTTTTAATAGCGTTTCGAAGTGAAAAAAAAAAACATTGGAAATTATTTAAAAATCAATATTTTTGTATGTAAATGTGCGATATGCACATGTAAACGCAACATTTACCGATAGCCAGGTATCCCGCACGTTGTTCGGAAGAACATAAAGATATATAAAAAACTGGGTTATTTAAATACGCTTTCGAAAACTTTGCTAGCTCTTAGACGAATTTATAGTTACAGGCAAGTGACAGTTGACGCGTCGACGTTATGCTCTTTTTCATATTTATATTTTTCTACAATACAACGGAGTGTGAAAAAGTTTTAATACTATTAGAAGATAGTTATGATGAAGTAAGTGGTAGAAATGATTATTTAATTTTATTTTTACGTATTGTGCAGGTGACAGAGAGAGTGCATATAATAAATACATACATACATAAAATTTTCAATTCATTGCAAACCAACTCAAGGGTTACCAATTGATATATTAACTTGATTATCCGAGATGTTTAATTGATCACTATCTATTTTATAAATATATTTTATCCTTTAATTTACAATTTAAATCTATCAACTAGATATTTTATAATATAAATGATACTGACTGTATAGTATACGTCTAAAAGGAAAAGGGACTATGTTCCAATCTGGGGCCATAGACCCCTCAGGCTTTTTGTTTATATATATGTAGGTTAGTTTTTATCTTCATTGATAGATAGATGATGCTACGAACTGGTTCTAGGCATATTTTAAAAGATTTGTCACGTACCATCTGGGTATACGTTTGAGTGAGTCCCTTGATAGTTTGGATTCACAATAATTAGAAACCGTAGGTGTGGCGGCAATCGGCTTTTAGGTTTATTAGAATTTTTGCGTTTAAAAAACCGGTAGTAACCGATTTAGTGTAAACGAAGTTGCACGGGTCAGTTAGTTCCCAATAAAACAATTGATAGGTTTAGTTTTCTATAAATTGCTAGATGTTGCGTTTGTAACTATTATTTATTAGATTTTAATGAATTATAGGAGTAGTTAATGTATATGTATTGATTGTATCAGTGCATTCGTACTTGGGCTTGGCAGGCGGTTCAGTGGCGGGCGCGGGGGAGGCGGCGGAGGGCGCGGGGGAGGAGGGAGCGCACGCGGAGGGTGAGGGGGAGGGGGGCAGCTCCCTCTCCCTCTCCCTCTCGTCCCGCGCCGAGGCCCGCTCGCGGTCGGGGATGTCAAGCTTGGCCCGCGTTGCTCCGCGACGGGACCACGAACGATCTGGAAACACAAGTTAATTACTTATTTGCATCACTAACCAAGTTTTTTTATATCAGACTTATGTTCCTAACACTGTCGCACTTAACCAGCAAAAGTTACTTATCGTGGTTAATTTGTTTATTGAAACTAAATATTTATTTGACCGTAGAACAATCTGAAATGGTTTACCGAGACTGCCCCAAGCACTCCTCTCGCGGAGATCGTTGGCGGCTGGTGAGGAATGTCGGAGGAACTCGAGCAGTCCCTCCTCGTCGTCCCCCGGGCTGGCCCGGCTGCGCCTGCGGAGGCTCCCCGTCGGAGTCACATCTACAGAGGAATATCCTATGAAATCTTGCAGATGTCTACTCTTCAAAAGTTTTGGACTGTTTTAACGGACAATTTAAAATTAAGCATAAAGCGGATACGTGGCTTACGTATTTTTTTTTTTGGTAAATTTAAAAAAAAAATTCATTCGTGACAAGAATACAATTAAACAAACAGAAGTATTGACAAGAAAAACTAAAATACAAAAGCATATATCACAAATAATACCATCATAATGGAACAGATAAAAGAATTTAAAAAAGTGAAATACAAAAGAAATGTTATGCTAAAAAAAAAGTAAGTTAAAAGAAAGAATTCGAAAACGAAAATATAAAGTAATCAGAGTCGGCAAGAAACTACAAGAAATCAATAATGAGGTAGATAAAAGACAGAAAAAGAAATTAAAAAAAAATTAAAACTGAATAGTTACCAGGTGAAGGCGAAGGTTCTGGATCCCTTGGACGTCGGTGTGCGAGAGACCTTCGCGCTAACCCATTGCGGATGTCCAGCAACAACGACTCCATTAGAGATTCCGTCTCGGACCCACCGGACCCTCCCCCTATACTGCAAGTGCTGCCACCTGCACACAATATGGACTTACATGTAGTGACCTATTTATACATTCAAACTGTTATTCGAAAACGGTGAGACTCATTATTCGCCATCTTATTAACTTGCAGTTTATTGCTTGGTAACATTTTTTTTTAATCTGGTATATATTGTACCTAGAAGCCATTACTGGGATCTATTGATTCTACGGAAACTAAAATTCTCAATTTTTCACTATTTAGGATGGTGAACCCTCTCTAGCAAGAAGTTCTTTCTTTAAAGGATGAACGTTCATATAATATATATATGATAAAATATATATAAATGGAACTGACTGGTCTTTATCTTGGTAGCTGCGACATCCCTGGCCCGTCTCCGGGCTGCGGCTTGCTCCTCATTAGCACGTCTTCGTTCGTTATCGCTGACGGCCGAACGGAACTTACTACAGAACGCGACGAATATCTACAAAGAAGAACGCAAAACTGGTGAAACTTGTCCAAAATTTATCTTCTTCTTAGGTTTACCTTTTTTTTTATAGAGGGAGAAATCCTGCGTGGGATACGCCTCACGTTGCCGGGGGATAACGTGAGGGTTATGTCGGACTCCTACCGACTAAAAACCCCTCTGCCGCCTTTGCGCGTATGTGATCCAGGGCCGAGGGTTGGCGATAAGCACGTGCTCCTCGAAACCCTGGTCACGCGCTTGGGTCCCCGTGGATGTTTGAACGGGGAAACCGCATCTCGAGAGAGGATATTCCTCCCTCCTGCTTCAAATTGAAGCGGCGGCCGAAACCGTGCTTCGCGTCACAGGCCTTCATTCCTCGGCGACGGTCGTCCCCGTGTCCGTCGCCTGAAGGCTAATTAGGGAGGCATTCGGTGAGGTGCATTTGGAACTCTCCTCCGTCTATGGCCGACTCTCCGGCGTCGAATCGCTGGGGCGTCTGCCTGCCTCTCTCTAAGCCTTTCGGCTTCCTCTTTTTGAAGGAGGACGGTCTCGCAGAAAGCGAGTACTGCATTCCATGACCTCTCACTGTCGATCATGGACCTAACCAAGGCCGGTAGTGAGAGGTCATTCCCCATTACCGCCGCTAACTCGCTATGTTCCGTAGTCCATGCCGGACACTCCTCCACGGTATGTTTTGCCGTATCCACGTCACATCCGACGCAGTGGTGACACCGCGAGTCAACCTCTTTACCGGCCGTTTGGTGCAGGTACTTACCAAAACAGCCGGCCCAGTAAGCACCTTTTTTTTTTACGTGAAGAGAAAATCCTCATGGACTGCCAAGCTCCCGGGGGGAAGCCCGACTTGAGCCGCCCACCACCTACGTGCTAGTCACGCAGGAGTGGGGCCTTTCGGCGACTCTAACCGGCTAAAACTCCACGACAACCTACGCCGCACTATGGGAGTGTCCCGGGGTAGCGCGAGCAAGCTCCGCAACACCCCCGGCGGCAGGCGTTACCCACGCCACACCCGGCTGAGGCAGCCTGGTTGCGAGACTGCCTCCTAGCCCGCCAAACCCGTGCGCCCCGTAAGCACCTGCACCAACCGGAAGGTGAGGGCTCCATGGATCCTGTCTACCCACTGCGTCAGAATGGGACGGATAGCGTTCACCGTGCACCGGCCAGCGCTAGGCGAAGACAGCCTATCCTTCCACATCATAAGCACCGTTTTATGCAAACGGGCCATCGGCAGCCAGTCCCGGCACCGCCGATGTTGGGCAAGAGACCCGCCAAAACCGACGCATAACGCGTGGCGTTGGGAGCCAACCGGCTGAAGCGTTCGCCAAAGGACCAACGGCTATCAAGCGTCACACCCAAGTACTTGAGGGTAGCACCCACCTCTATGCGTACTCCACCAATAATTAAGTGAGTACCAGCAGGAGGAGCTCTGCGGGAACCGTGGAAGAGGACTGCCTCGGACTTATCTTAGGTTTACCTTACATTAACATCTGTATAACATGTTTCTCTTCTTCCACCTATTTTTATCAGCTGAAATTTACACAATCCAACTATTTCTATTTAGATTTTTTATTGTTTCTTTTATTTTTGGCAACCAATCTTCTAGTAGATTGTTACTACCATTGTCAAGTAGGTAGTAGCAAGGTACAAATTTCTTGCGCCCACTTCATTTAATATTGTAATGGTGACCGTCTTATTAAAATTTGACAGGGAGTATTTGTGGCATCTCAAAATCTATGTTCCGTGGTATTGTTTCCCACCCACTTCTCTTGTGAACAATAACCAAAGTATATTAGGTAAAACACCATCGATATTAAGAAAATAGAGTGAAATAACATAAAATTACGAACAAAATATAAAATCCATTAAATTACACACTAAGATCGCATCAAAAATCTTATTTGGATTTTTATCTACTATTATACACATATTTCATGACGCTCATTAATTTATATAGCTTGAAAGCTATATAAATTAATGAGCTGAGAGATGAATCTCTCCGTGACAACTTTTTATTTCTCAACTCTTTGTAGCACTGATGTTATTCTTATATTTCCTTTAATATTCTCTTCCCAATTCCAATACATTCAACTTACATCTCACTCTCATTTTAATATTCCCACCTTTGCCACAACCAATCTTCCTTCACATACAATTCTGTTATACAAGAAAATCAACGAGGAACTTAGTTTCTGTATAAATGTATCAAAGTTCATCATAAATCTGGATTGGACGTACCTTAAAGCACTCCTCAAGCTTAAAAGCGACTGGATCTTCACAGAAGAATTCTGCCAGCTGCTTTCTCATGCTTTCCACTTCCTCCATATCTTTGTTCAGCGCTGAAACTTCTTGTTCTGCGACCTTGTGGAAGATAGAAATACTTATTGATGGCATATATTAACTTAATTGTAGAACGGATAAGATCAAATACGTATGCATAAGCCATTGAAGATATTAGATGATGAGTTGGTTACGCTGTTCGCAAATATACTGTAGTATAACATTTATTGGGTTCTGAGCCGTAAACAAAATTTGCCTATTTCATACATATTTACGATGCAAGAAGAATTATCTACAAGGCAAATCTGTGTAGCAGCAGTTACCTGCAAGAAGTCTCCCATTTGTTCCTTGATGTCTCCTTTAGTTCCGGGCAACTGGATTTCCTTCTCCAGGAGTCCGATTCTGAGCTCGAGGGTTTTGATCTCGTTGGTGAGCTGCTCCACCGACGCTTTGGCAGCCTCCTCCAGCACTCGCGTGTCCTCTGCGAACTGCACCAGCTCTTTGCTCTTGCGTTCCGCTTGCTGTCGGTACAATAAAGGACACCTATTATGCAAACTATTCCAATTTCTCCAATATTTCCAACCCTATCCGGCAAAACTCATAAACAAATAAACGTATGACATATCAATCACTATACATATGATAAAAATAGTGAAGATGTAGTTCCAAGATTAGCCAATGCAACTTATGTGTTTTAAGGTGATAGAATTGAATATCAGAGTAATGATAACCTATCTATTGACAAGTATATTAATCATCTGAAGTGTATTAAAAATGAATAATTAAAACAACCTGTATAGAAATGCTAAAAAGATGGTTCGAGATTCTTTCATTTTTAATGGAGTTTTTTAAGGATCGACTTATGAATAACCCGGAGCTTTTGATAAAGAAAATCTTGGTTTGAAAGTATAACACGGTGTGGGGCAGTTCCTCCCTTAAGATGAAAATGAGTCGCAAAGAACTTATAGGAATCCGGCAGCTTTAGTTCAAGGACGGTTCCCTTCAACGATAAGGGTATTTTTGAACCACGTCGCCACTCAATGAAATCATGGCGAAATGCTAAAAGCTATTAATTTAAAAAAAGATGTGTGCCTCACCAGAGCGACGTAGTGCATGAGCGTGACCCCCGGCTTGTTGGCCCTGATGTCCGGCAGCTTCTGGAGTGAGGAGAGCTTCACGCCAGCGGCTCCGCCCGCGTATCCGCCCGCGTTCAGGAAATTACCCGATATTAATGCGATATAAAGGACTTCCTGAAACGAACACATAACAATTCAAATGCAATCATCTTAAGGTACAGTTGTCATTAAACAACGTTCCATGACTCAGAAAATAAAGAGACAAAGCAGTTAAGTACACCTTCCTCCTCTGTTTCTAAAAAAAGATTTTCTTTTTTCTGTTATTGACGAGCTTTAGGTTTGTCAATAAACATTTATAGAAAAAGGTGTTAATTTTTTCCTTAACACCTAGACATGAAATTTAGTTATTCATGGTCAAATTTCAATCAGTAGACGATCGCTTGTTAAATAGTAAAAGTGCATTACCACAATTACTAACTAGTTCCAGGAAAATATTGTGTTTCGTCTTTTGAGGTAAAAGATGGTTTAAATATAATGTAAATGACAGACAATTTAAATTACTCATGTTTCAATCTTGCCTACGTTTAAATCTTGGTTGTTAAAACGTTGCCTGTAATTAAACTTTAATTAAAATTAAAATGATGTATTACCTGCAAAGCTCGAGAAGACATTAAATCATCACCAGCAACCAGGATAGCATTTATTGCACTCTCCAAGTAACCGGTGGTAGAGGGCCATTCTTCTTTAAGCAGCATACACTCTATACGCAATTTATAACTGTGGAAACAAAAATACAATTAATTTATGTTAACACAAAGATATCTAAACAATAAATTCCATTTGACTTACATTTCGATCTACATCATTATTAACGGAAGGTAATGTATCAAAAGATCATAATTTATTTTTAAATGCGTTGAATAGATCACTCACTTTGGTAGCTGAATAAGTTGCAGAAGGAATTTCTCAGCGTTTCCTAACTTGGTGACATCGCCAGAGAATGCTTTCAGCATCTCACACTCATCTATCTCCGGTAGAATCTTGAGTAGACCGCGCAGTTTCTCTGTACCAATGTCGTCGTGTGACCCTTCGCGTATTAACTGGATTATATCATCGTTTGAACTGAAAATTAAATAGCCATATCCTTTAGATATAGTCCTTACAGCAAAGTTAATTGAAGTAAGTATAGAAGAAACTAGAGGCAGTACACAGTCTGAAAAATACTCCTGCAAAAAGGGTCTCCAAATAATTTTTAAAATAATTGCGGCTATTGCAAATTGCTCAAGATATGCTCACATTCCTAATGATTTTGAATAAGTTTGGAAGAAATCTGCTCTAACTGAAGTACGTTTCGAAGAATCTAAAGGCAGTTTGTTTTGTGAACCATATTTTTAAAACCAACTCGCAGTAGCAAATACACTTTTGGTATACAAAAAAAATAGTACATTAAAAGAGGGTCTTCAGAAAATCTGGAAAATAATTACAATTTGCAATAAGCAAAAGCCTAAGATTTCTGATATTCCTAATGACTTTGAATGAAGTCTTCTCGAACTCTTACCTTCGGAACTGCTTCAAGAAAATGTTGACATTCAGACTCCTCTTCCCATCTAAGAGTGAGATTTCCGATGATTCCTTCCTTGGTTTCCTCTCGCCTGAAGCGTCACAGATTGGACTTCGACCGAGACGAGGCGAGGAACCCGCAGAACCTGTAGGCTGTATCTGAAATATCTATATCTTGTACACACCCAAGCAAATTACATACAATAGTAACGATCTAGCATTGTAACCCAATACCAGTTGAAACAATTAAATATATTTGAAAAGCATAACTACTTTCAAATAACATAAATTGATTTTAAAAAGGTAATCCAATATTAGTGATAAAAAAATTAATGCTCGCTTAATTAGGCTAAAGACCAAATCGAAATATTTTACTAAGCTACTAAGTTTCTTTATTCTACTAAGCTCATTGGTGTTCTCACAATTGCACACTTTATGGTTATATGTTTACTTATATCATTAACGATACCTAGGTATGGCATTAAAGTTACCTGTTGGCAAAATAGATCTTCTATTTCATTCCAATCCAAATCTGATTTAGGTGAGTGTTTGTGACTTGAAGCTACCAGCGACCAAATGTTGTTCTGACCAATTACCTGAAAGGTAAAATAATTTAAATTACTTAAAATAATTATAACATTAGTCATAAGTATGTCTCACATTATTCCTTAGAAAAAATATACCAAAAATTTTAATAAATCATTAATTGTCCAAGCTGCGCTAATTAATCTACAAAATGAACCACTACACTTACTTTGTTGTTGGGAATCTTATTCCAGTTGATCGTCTTCATCTTGGTCTTTGGGATTGGTGTCTCCTGTTGGGGCAGCTTGATGGAGGCGACGGGTGTTGGTGGGACTGGAGGTGATGGGGCTGATGGGGAAGGTGGTACGGGAGGGGGAGGAGGTCCACAGGGGGGCGGTGGTGGGAACATTGGCGCTGGCGGTGGTGGTATACCTTTTAAAAGAAAAGTATTTATTTGTAACTTTATTTTTAACTTATGCAATCTCTCCTGTAGTTATTTCAAGTGGACTGAACTGCAACTGACAATGCTGATCCAGTGGGTGTGATTTTCATTTCCTTGATGTATACTAGATGATAATAAAGCAGTACGTTGACCTTATATGTTATAACTTGTGGAAACAAACCAAGAAACAGATTGATAAATGGTTGTTCCCTATACCCTAAAAGCACAGAACTTGTTGCTCCAAAAGTTTCTTGTTTTGTTTCCAGATGCCTAAACAAAACAAGTTGCAGAGGAACTAAAAGGCTTTAGCGGACGGTTTTCCTCGTGATTAAGGCAATAAAAATGGTTTAATCAATTCTCTAAATTAACTTACACGAGGATTGACTGCATTGGAGAAGTTAGAAACGTTACTTAAGCCATTAGTAACTTGACCATTACTTAATTACATTTTATTTTAATAAAAACAATTATATCAATGTCATGTCGAAATACTATATATCAATGACTTCTTCACTTTTCGGTATATTGTATTTAATCGAAGAAAATATCAAATCAATGAATGGAAGCTGTGAGATTTTTTATTGAGTAATGAACAAGTATTATTAAATCCTGGAAGTTAGTATTTTCAAGCTTACATGGTGGAGGAGGCGGTGCTGCTGGTGGTGCAGGCGGTGGTGACAAAGCTCTCTGCAAGCTTTGTTTCCGCGCACCACCAGATATGTCTCTGTGCTGACATGTGCACCCAACTTTGGCCTGGAAACACAGTTAATTGACCGTTAATCCAGTTTGTTATAACTTTTCGTAAACCTCAAGAAGACGTTTCACAAAGATTTGATATCAAAAATTCTTGGCCTAAAAACCTGCAATGTTATGTAAAGGGTATTGGAAGAAATAAAAATTACCTGAACGCTTGGAGCTCGCAGTAGTTTGGCAGCGTCTTCTCTCGACTCCAAAAGCGTAGCTCTATGGACGAGAGTCTCTGCTGTGTCCCACACAATATCGCTAACGGCTTCTTTAGGATCTATCCGAAGCAAATGTTGGAGAATGCTCAAGAAGGGTATCTCTTGCGGTGTATCCGAGACCTACAGGCATAGTAAATTATAAATGGGTGCTAATGGGAATTTATAATTTCAGTACAAATAGCTCAGACTTGACAAGACAGATCAACAGATGTGAATTTAAAAAAATATGTATCACTTACTTGTTTTAATATGGCATAGAAGACGTCTAGATGAGAATTCAGGTTGATGCCACCAGGACCCTGAGCTTCGTCACTCTCCCGTTGTTCCTCAAACACGTCCAATTGGACTCCCAGATCTGGATGACTGGCAGCTTCATGCCTAAGAATATACATACATTACGCTTAAATTCTAGAAAATTCTAAATGCTAAAAAACATGATTATTTACTGTAAGTTCAATACACTTTAATGACACAGAAATTTGTCCGCGATCTACATAAAATTAAATAAATAAGGAAGTAAGTGTTTACTATTAGTTTATATACCTATAAAATGTTACTTCGATCCGTTTAGTTGATTATAAATTTCAACCTTAATGAATTTCAATATGGCTCTTGAATATTGTATGTAGCTTTTATTCGAAATTATTTTATCTTCTCGTTTATGAGTACATATTAGCGAAAACTTATGTTATTCGCTCGATTTGAAGCTGTTACTGTTGTACATTCTGATACATAATCAACTAAATTCACTCACTGATCACGTCAAGTTATAAATTTATAGCTTGTAAGTTTTTGGTCTGAATTCGGATAACTCTTGTGCGAAAATATTTTTTTCGAACTGACTACGCTATTCGCCTAGCAATGCCTTTACAGCTTCATCGGACTACAGGGTGCGGAAATATGATGCAAATCTCAAACCTTAGTAGCGTAAGTCGTGCAGAAATTCGCGTAGTCTAACAGTAAACAGCTAAATATATAACTTTATCAAATCGTAAAACTGTAAATCAACTCAATTTATAAAACTCATAATGATATAGGTACCAATGGTAATAAATATTCATATAATTATAATAATTAAAATATGTATATTGAGTACGCACTCAACCGAAAATTCGTTCAATAACATATTCCTAAAGACAAGCATGTAACAACTATATAAACATACATTATAACACAAGTGTTACAGACAAAAATGTATTCAAATTTAGTTGAAATATCGAATCAGTTTTCATTTGAAAGAGAACGAGTATTTAGTAGTTATATGATTATTAACGAGCGGGTTACAGACGGCCATATTTGGATTGTTCGGTCCGCCGGCACTGCGCCCACGCACTCGACGGTTTTTGTTCATTTCCCTGCTAGTAATAACAACGGTGACTCTGGTTTACTTAATTTATGTAACTGTATTTCTTGTACACAATGTTTTTTGTAACAAAGAAATATGCTAAATTAACTCTTCGTAAATATGTGTTATTAATCAATAAATAATTAACTAGTATTTGCGAACGATAATTTTCATTAATATTTTGGTTAAGTGTAACCTTAAATCTCGTACCAATATTGTGGTAAACAAGCCGTATCATTTAAAAAAAACGCTTGCAAAAGCCGGCCGAGTCCCGCAAGCGCTCGCGTTAGTAGTCCGGTGAAGCTGTTAAGACCTTGCTAGGTCAATAGCGAAGTCAGATCGAGAAAAAAAAGCTTGTAAAAACTCTTTTTTCATTCGCGGTGTTTATACATAAATATTAAGTCACATATAATAAACACAACCTAGCGAACCCTGTTAACCCACCGGTAAATTTTTTAAGCCCCAGATCTCAAAATGCCAAATATTTTTTTTTTTTTAATTTCATGACATCGTGAATTGTAAATTGCACCGTTTACTAAAAAAAAAGTTGTTACAAAAAATAATTTAAAAATACATTTAACATACAAAATTATGATTTTACAATATATAGTTCGTTATTATTAAGTTTTGTAATAAATCAAGTATTCTTTTATGTTTATGTTGTCAACAGTCCGTTGATCAGTGTCTCATGAGGTCTAGATTCGTTTGTTTGAAGGTTAAAATTATGGTTTTAAACAGTCCACGTGTTAAAATCCCTCAAACATTTTTGGCTAGAGTGTAAGTGAAATAAATAGATACTTGAGCAAATCCAAAAAAAAGATATTAATCTACTCAAATAAAAAATAAAATAGTTGGCCATACTAGAGTCTAAACTCAGCACTTCTTGTGTTAATAGACATGTAGGCGGACTACAATATTGTAATATTACCGTTCTGACATTTAAAATAGTTGTTTAAAATTTTCGATAGAGATTATATTAAATATAAACGACTACGAAGTACAGAGTAAAGAAGTAAACGAGTTTAGAGGGAGAAAACACTTCAGAAATACAGGCAAGCGTTTTTAAAGTTACTCTTACCTATATTAATTATGATATTCATATATATTATTTGGGTCGATGGTTTTTTAAAATTAAAAATACGGCCCCGTAATAACAATTACTACTATACCTTTTAAATCGGATATTTCTTTGGTATGTATTGATTGGTAGATAATACAAATTTGCATAAAGTCAACTATTTAACGCTTTTTACACCCGCTTGCTCTTCGCAAATAATTTAAAAGCAATATTAGATATTTTTATACACGATAAAGGATTTTAATTAGTTTTGAATGTCAAATTACTAAACAATATGAACAGAGTATAAGTCATTCACATACATCATCAGAATTACAAAATAATCCACACTTATTATATCAGAATCAACAACACTTTATTCAATTTAGGTCCTAAGAAGGCGCTTATGAATGTCAAAATTATCATCGGTTTAGAAAACACCCCAATCCTAAGATTAATCGACAAGAAACTCGATCTGATTTATCTTTGTTTCATAGATATATATTTAAAATACATTACACGTTACAATCATTTTTAGTGGATGCACAGAGAGAGATGTCAATTTACATATTCATTCACTCTAGCCATTTGACACCAAAATCCGCTTGACATGGCGCTTAAACTCATAGTCCGGCAAATCGGTAATTACGCTTTGCGGTAAAACCTACCACTATTATAACAACTACTGGTTATGTAATTTAATTCGATGACTGTCGGCTAACAGATCAATAATACATTATGTTTACTCATAAACTAAACAAGTTTTTAATTATATAAGAAAAAAAATCAGGTTTCGCTTAACAAAAATTCTTACAACCGACGCGATGCGCACACTTCAACGAAAACAAAACGTAAATTAATTATTTATGAAGTAATTAACAAATACTATTTATGGGTCTAATAATAAAGCCCGGTTCGTGTTTTTGCCGTGGATTAGATTACTAAGGCAGTGCCTTGAGGGTCACAAAAAATGCGAAAAAAAAAAACAGACGGACGGTTGAATAACTGGTTATGATTAAAGCTGTTTTCATATTTAACGTTTTCATTATGTTTTCCGTTATTTAACAAGTTGGCTTTTTTGACTTAGGTATTGTTGAAATCGTGGTTTTATAGTCTAAAAACATTTAAAAAAAATAATCTGATACCGTTTAACCGTGCTTAAATGACTATACATTTTCCATTCTTTTAACATGGCTTTTTTCACTTATTAGAAATTTATTTTTTATCTTGCCTGTTTTATTGTATTTTGCTTGCTACCCTCCCTATCTAGTTATGTACTTATATACTCGCAACTTGCCTCAACTTCGTTCAGGAGCAGTGTTAATTATAGTGGTGTCATAAGTGTCTAAACCATTTTTTAGCATTTTGTCATTTAAAGTTTATCAAAGTCCACAAAACTTCTAAATGTCGTCATATAAACAACTTTTAAATGTATCAAATCTCCTAAATTATTCACTGGAGTGATAAACTGTAAAAGGCATCTTTGACCTATATTAAATGATCGTAGTAATTAAGATATTTAATTGGATAAAGTTTTAACACGATCTTAGTTAAAATAGCTTCGCGAATAACACATTATTCCATAAGAAAATGAGTCAGATAACTACATATGTATATACTATCACTGACTTTTCTGTATCCATTTTTCATTTTGATTTTAAATACTTAACCTACTTGGAAGTATTCTTTTTCATTATAAACTCGTTAAAAGTTGTAATATTGGTTATCGTAGTATGAGAATACCTTCGCATTATTAATGTTGTTATATCAGTCTCTAAATTATATTTAACTCATCATATGAAAAAAGGAAATCCTAAATTGTATAATACTACGTAAGTATATTTTTGTTCCTATTGACATGTAAATAATTTTACAGATCCGTATAAAGCGTCTGTTATTAAAAAGTAAAATATATAAGACATATTTTATCGTAAACGAATCTACGCGTTCAATATGAAAACACAGCTTCGCACACATGCTGCCTTGTATTACGACTACAATAGTTGGATGACAATGACCGGATTCGACCACATTATGGTATTGTATAATCTCTCGATATATTATAAAAATAAACTGGTTATGAATATGTCCTTTCCTATACTGGATTTTATATATAGCGTAGTCAGGCTTTTGATACATTTTATGTGTTGACGATTTCTACTGCTAAAGTTTATCAAACTACTATCTACATATTAATTAATTCCGAACGCGAAACTCTCGAAAGTGACATATAATCTTTGTACTATATTATTGTATTATTTATTTACTTCATCTCAAGCGATAACTTATGATATTACAAATAAAATTAATTATATATTTAACCCTTCGGTTGAATTTTTAAGACTAGATCTCAAAATGGCGGATCATATTTTTAATTTCACGACATCATAACTTGTGGATTTCATGTAAGTAGTAGAAAAATTGTTCGTACAAATGATAAAATAATTTGAAATAAAAATTACGATTATACAATAAATAATTTGTTATTTTTCAAAGTTTTGTAATAAATCAGGTATTTTTTTAAGCGTACACTGTCGAAAGTCTTATGACCTGTGCCTCATGAGGTCTACATTAGTTTGTATGGAGCTTTATGTTTTTGGACAGTCCAGAAGTCAAAAGAGAATCTTGTTAAAACCTGGACAATGCCGCTAATAAGAATAGCATCCGACCTTACACAATGTCAAAAATCATCAAAGCGACGACCGTAGAGGGCAAGCAGATTAATTGAGCAGACGCCTACACCTCTAAACAAATTATTGTTCTCACAAAAATCGACAAAAACTAATTCAATTATTGATCTACAACTCTTTGTTTTGAATTTTTTAAGGTACTTATTCACAGTGTTCGAGATATTACTACCGACTGGGTAATCGCTGATGTCATTCAAACTTTAGTGATTCACTAGCGCCATCTTTTGATATATTTTAACTCCCATGAATAACGGATGAGAATTCCTATCAACGGTATATTACGAAGATACTTCACGAGTTATTTTCCACAAAATAAATTGACTCACCTTAGATTATTTAATGTAGGCAGGAGTCCAAGGCCTGAAATAAAGTTAATATGGATTTATTAATAAATGAATTGAAGATATTATTCTAAATAATGTTGTTATTATGAGAATCTAGTTATCTGTATTTAAACTGATTGAAACAGAAACCCAAGACGACGGAGAGAGAAAAATATATGTCGAAATTCTTTTTAGAACTTAATTAAGATGTCATTATTGACAGATATTCATCAAAGCTAAGCTAAAATAAATAGAACTGACTGTCCAGTATACTTTATATCCCAAAATGTTGATAAATATGTTTTTTATGAATTAACAAATAAGATTTCACTCTACTCTCTAGGTTCATAAAAAATACTTTAACTCAATTTAGGTTCTGCAAAGGTTGAAACTGTACAAAAATTAATGAAATATTCCAGTCATGAAGAAGAGCTGGCAAGAAACTCGTTTTACGTAATATAGTTCAGTTATTGTGCATAAGTGAAGTGGATTGGAAATAATATCACTGGGCATGGATTCTGCCACCAAAACTCCCTGGAAAGTTCTAACGAGGGCGCTACCATCTTGTTTGTTCTTTGAAATGGTCGCAAGAATCTTGTAATATTATTACCTACTCGATAATGACGGTAATAATCTACTAGAAATGGTTACAAAAAAAAGTACTAGACTTACCGATAAACTCATTTCTAACTCTGATCCTATCGGGAAGCCGCGGAGCTGATATAATAAGGCAGTTGATGAAAGCCACGAGCGCAGTCTTGTAGTCTGTCGTCGCTGCATTCTTTAGTTCTTCAACCACGACGCTCAGACGGTACCTCTCGCTTTTTAAAGTCTAAAGAGAGATATTAAATGTTACTTGTAATTTTAATATCTAAAATTACTTTAACTGGAACTAACATTTTATCTATTTTCACTCATCATCTACTTACCCTTATCTCACCTAAGGAGGGTCGGTACAGCATATTGTCTTTTTCCACTCTCGCCTATCAGATGTCATCTCAGTATTCACACTATTTACAGACATATAATTTTCCACATAATCCATCCATACCTTTTTAGGCCTTTCTCTATTCCTATATCCACCATCATACTCAAAATTTTATCTAATTTCACTGAGATTTTAAAATATTCCTGTCGACATTAAAAATAATAATCCCTGAACACATGATTTCTGAATAACGAGATCAAGTTCTTTCCTCTAATTTTAGATCTTCTATATAATTAACATTATAAAGTTATTACATTGTCCATGACAGTTTAATTGTAACTTAAAGATTGGCATTTCGAAGCCATAAAAATCAATGCTTATTTATGTAAGAATCATAATTAGAGTAAATGTAAAAATCATTCATGACCTGATGAACTAATGGAGTGACGTGTATAAAATATTTGGAAATGGTTTTTCTTACCTTGTATCTGTCAAGCGTGTCCACAGCCCTGGCGTATCCATCCGAATTGTAAACGCACAGAGCTGACAGAAGCTCGAAAACCTAAAAGAAGTTAAGCTATTTAGCATTTTATTTTTATAGCCAGAATGGTGACAACTATAAGATCGATTTAGGCTATTGTCAATATTAGTGTTGTAGACTTGACGCTATTATCTAGATATGCATAAGATACTACGATTGCAGTATTTGGGCCTTTTGCACCGTATCATGTAATTTGAGGACAAGTTATATTGTTTGTTATATTGTTAAAAATAAAAACACAGTGCATGATCGTAGGGTATTTTTAAGCTATCCTTCCACTTCCCCTGACTTCTAGACATTGCGTGTACACATTATAGACCACATTGTCATTTAACATTAGACGAGATTGTAGTCAAACGAAACCTATAGGTATATTAGTAAGTAAAGTAGGGAGGAGCTGACCTGCTTCTTAACAGGTGCCGCTGGTGAGGTGAGCGCTGCAGCGAGTTTGCCGGCATATTCCGCATGCTCCACTATGTAGTCGAGACCCACTCGACTCTCCATGACTCTGTTGATAAACCAATTCATATTATATATATATACCATTTAAACAGTCACGTAGATAGCAAACTTTATTTTAATACAGGTAATTTTCAGAAGTTTCTGGAAATTTTCAGAAGTTTCTGGAAATTTTCTAGCACTTTTTGAAAATTTGCAAATTTACAGCAATAAAATTTTTTTTACCACTTTCTAAGTATGTTCGCGAGCAAGTATGTATGTGACATTTGGCAAAATTGTAGGAGTCTAGATATACAAAATGTATGTATAACTAGCGGGCCTCGCAAACTTTGTCCCGCCCTGATTATAAAAAAAAATCTTTGACAAATTTTATACCAAAACCTTCCTAATTAATCATTCTATCCACTGATGAAAAGCGCATGAAAATCCCTTCCGTAGTTTTTGAGTTTATCGCGGACAGATAGACAGACGCGGTAGGGACCTTTGGTTTATACTATGTAACGATGATATGCGACATTTTATTGTATAAAAATGATTATATATGTATAATACATGTTATAAATATTTATTATTTACGTTTATATTGATTGTCAAATACATAAAAGTCAGGCAGTCGCTCTGAGCAGAGTCCTTTTTTAAGTACATTTTCTTTATCTTTGAGTATTAATATTGAGATGTAACTTATCACTGTAACATATCATTAATATAGAGTCGACAGATATTACGATAAAATATTTATAACTCAATATTGATGTGTCGACGATTCTGAATATTTGTTTTGCACAAGCAGTTTTAAGGAAATAGTTAACAGTTAAATTTAATAGTATTACATTCACGACAATTTTCAAACGATTGTGCAAAATATTCTCAGAGCATTCACTTCATTGCACAATTTAACACTATATTATACATAATTCGACGAATTTTAAAGGACAATTCTAATCTGGTATTTTATAGCGCATTTATTACAATTAATGTTTTGAGTTATTATAAATTATGTGTTCTATATGGATTCACTCGAGTCAGTCTTTTATTTTCATTAATGTAATTTTGCCATTATTACTTACCCCGTAAGCTTCAAGTGTTATTTTATCATAATTATTTAATTTATTTGCTACGTAAATCATAATTATTTATTAATACTTTAAAAGTTTCACTAATCTGTTACTAAAAGTCTAGTCAAATTCGGCTCAGCAGTTTTCAAAACTAAACCAAATAAACAGACACTACATTTTCATTTATATAAGTATATATAGATTAGCAGTAATATCGTTATAAATTATTGTGACTCAATTTAAATAGACTAGCTTAAACATTTCGACACAAATCTTGCCAATAGATGGCAGGAAAACATAAATTTGGATAAGCTGTTTATTTCGCTTATTTTTTCCTATACTTATGGTAGACTTAGTTGATCTGGCTCTTAAACGACTGTCGAATAGTATAAATAATGTAAACTCATTTAATTTGATTTTATTCTTAATGGACGCTTAATTGTAGTCAATTATGTAATAAAAACAAATACAGGATTTGTGTTTTTCCTAGCCTTAACATAGCAATAAAACTAACTCAATTTTAATAAATGGAGTTTCTAGAGATAGATAAATAACTCTTTTAGCTATTTGTGTTTGTGTTTGAAGGATTTTGTTCCATAGACCATTGCTAATTGCCGATTCTGAAATTATTTTTTATATATCAAATACTAAGAAAACAGTAATAAGAGATAAAATTTTAAATTAAAAATTCGTGCGATTTCTGTTCTTATTGCTAATTCCTATGATACATACCGAAGCTTGAACATCTGGGCATCAGTATTCCACAGGTCTTCGTCACTCAAAAGTTACGAATAAAAATTACTATATAAAAATAAATAAATAAAACTAGATACGAATTATAACATTTTATGAACGAATACACTTACAAGGCGATGACAGGTTTCGTTGTCATGACAACCATCAATAAATATAATTGAAATTAACATAACCTAACACATATAGTCAATGTATTTTTATATCTATACTAATCTATACTATCTATACTAATATATAAAGCTGAAGAGTTTGTTTGTTTGTTTGTTTGGTTGGTTGAACGCGATAATCTCAAGAACTACCGGTCCGATTTAAAAGTTTCTTTTAGTGTTAGATAGCTCATTTATCGAGGATGGCTCTAGGCTACATATCATCACGTTAAAACCAAAAGGAGCTGAGCACTAATGAAGAATGTCTCAAAATCGGGCTATTTTGGAAGCTTCCGCTGCGTGTTAATGTCAGTATTATATGCGTTGCCATGGTAACGCGATAACATTCTATCAAAAATATTTTCATGGTTTATTTTGTATTTCTATTAAAAAGTTTATTCTACGTTAGTTTTGTTTTCGATTTTTAATTATACGTGTTACGTTTATATCGCAAACATTTCTTAAGTTTATTTTGTGTTGTTATTCAGAAAGTTTAGTAGTAATAATATTCGTCCAATAAGACAGTCGAAGGAATTAATCCATACAGCCAATTCTGAAGTTGTCAATATAATTAGTTTTCTTCTATGTCCTAAGTTAATGTAAAGGTATAAGCGCCGAATCCTCTACATAATATAACGTAATTTTTTATCTTCTTAATCTTCAAGACCATAGAATTAATGCTTCGTGGTTTTATTTTTCATTCATTTCACTTATGCAAAATAAACGAACGATATTATATAATACGCAACCAATTTCTAAACGATATAGAATCATGTAACACAATATTATGAAAAAAATATAAAATCCACTACATGACAGACTGAAATCCCGCCAAACACTTAAAAACTCTATTCTACATTAGTTTTGTTGCCAATTTTTTATTTGTGATATATTACGTATTATAAAAGTAAAGTGAGTGTAATTTATATTAAAATAAATTATTTTTGGTGAATACAATCTGTGATGCTACAAACATCAACATTTTTTTTAACTCTGTCGATATGTCTGTTTTTTTATTTGTTCCGGGTAATCTCCGAAACGACTGGACCTATTTGAATGTTTTTTTTTTCTTAGAAATGACTACGTTTAACAGCTTCACCGGACTACAAGTAATATTTGAACGGGAATTTTACGGGCAAATAAGTAACTAATTAGCTGTTTTATTTAATACTAGCTGTTGCCCGCGGCTCCGCACGCGTTTTTTTTTAAATATATTAAATAAATGTAAAATTTTGATCACATATCTAGTGTAAATTACAATAATACTCTTTCAAAAATATTTGTAAGTATCACACGCACATCATCTACTGTAACAGATAACATGTACTTGTACATTATATATGTGAATACGAATAGTGAATCGAATGGGAAGAGATTTATCATCAGCCACATAACTGGAACTTTAAACTGCTATATATGACCCTTAGTGCCCACTTACACTATATAAGAAAGTAATGAAAATATTAAGCTGTACATTTTCGAACAATATGTGTTAAATCTTTTATTATATAGATATAATATGTCCATAGTGTCGATATAATTAAGTTATTATCATACCTTGCTATAATTTAAATCACATATAAACATATGACTTTCAATTACAACAGCGATACCCTTGGTGTTACAGTTGTTCATAGGCGACGTTAACCACTTACCATCAGGTGGGCCGTCAGCCTGTTTGCTGCCTTTTGGTATAAAAAAATCTTGGAGTCCAGTACAGCTCGTGTATGTTTACAGTGAACAACATATTTTTGATTAATTTCACATGGACGAAGGCACGGATAACAGCTTATCACTACATAGTGTAAGAAAAAGTCCTGTTCCACGTCTGTCTATATGTCTGTTCGCGATAAGATCAAAAACTACAGAACGCATCTCATCATCATGCCGTTTTCACCAATATATAAAATGATTATTGGGCAAGGTATAGGTATAGTTTGTCTTATTATCAGGGCGGGCAACGTCTGCTGAACCCGCTAGCTTAAAATAAAACAGCTAATTAGTTACTTATTTATCCGTAGAATTCCCGTTCAAATATTACTTGTAGTCCGGTGAAGCTATTAAGACCTTGCTAGATCAATAGCGTAGTCATTTCTAAGAAAAAAAAAACCGTTCAAATAGGTTCAGCCGTTTCGGAGATTACCCGTAACAAATAAAAAAAACAGACATATCCACAGAATTAAAAAAAATGTTGATATTTGTAGCATCTCGGATATTTTTAATATAAAATACACTCACTTTACTTTTATTATACGTAATATATCACAAATCAAAAATTGGGTACAAAACTAACGTAGAATAATGTTTTTGAGGAGTTTTTGGCGGGATTTTAGTCTGTCATGTAGTGGATTTTATATTTTATTCATAATCTTGTCTTACATATCTGTATATTGTGTTAAATTGGTAGAGTTTTATGTAATATGGTTCGTTTATTGTGCATAAATGAAATGAAAGATAAATAATACCGCGAAGCATGAATTCTGTTGTCTTGAAAATTAAGAAGATAAAAATTTACGAAATATTACATAGAGGATTTGGCGCTTATACCTTTACATTATCTTGGATATAGAAAAAAACTACCTATATTAACTACTTCAGAATTGGCAGTATGGATTAATTCCTTTGACTATCTTATTGGATGAATATTATTACTACTAAACTTTTTGAATAGCGACACAAAATAAACTTTAGAAATGTTTGCGATATAAACGTACCACGTATAATTAAAAATTGGGAACAAAAATAACGTAGAATTAACTGTTTTAATAGGAACACAAAATAAACCATGAAAATATTTGCGAGAGATTGTTATCGCGTTACCATGGCAACGCATATAATACTGACATTAACACGCATCGAAAGCTTCCAAAATAGCCCGATTTTTTTTTTTTTTTTTTTTTTATAGTAGCACGGCAAAGTGACTGCACTGTGCCTGATGGTAAGCACAGTGCAATCCAAAAACAACGGCGACTGCCGAGAAATACGTCATCCTTCGTCGGTCGTCGCTGTCATGCCGGCCTGCGTAAATGCCTCTTCAAGTTACGCTTGAAGGACCCCATATTATAAGAAGGAGGGAACACACTAGCTGGGAGATTGTTCCACAGCTTCACGGTACGGCAAAGATAGGATGTTGCGAACTTTTTTTTTTTTTTTTGAGACATTCTTTATTAGTGCTCAGCTCCTATTGGTTTAAACGTTATGATATGTAGTCTATAGCCATCCTCGATAAATGAACTATCTAACACTAAAAGAAACTTTCAAATCAGATCTGTAGTTCTTGAGATTATCGCGTTCAACCAAACAAACAAACAAACAAACAAACAAACTCTTTAGCTTTATATATTAGTATAGATTGTTCGATAATGTGTAGCTTCATATTTTCATTATTTTCTTATATAGTGTGAGCACTGAGGGTGATATATAGTTTAAAATTCCAGTTATGTGGCTGATCATAATCCCATCCCATTCGATACACTATTAGTATTCACATACATAATGTACACGTTACCTGTTACAGTAGATGATGTGCGTGTGATACAAATATTTTTGAAATAGTATTATTGTAATTTACACTAGATGTGTAATCACAATTTTAAATTTATTTAATATATTAAAAAAAAACGCGTGCGAAGCCGCGGGTAACAGCTAGTAATATTATAAAGAGGTAAAGTTTGTGATGTTGTGAGTTTGTGATGTTGTGATGTTGTGACGTTGTAGGGGGTAATCTCAGGAACTACTGGTCCGATTTGAATAATTCTTTCAGTGTTGTATAGCTCATTCATCGAGAATGGTTATAGGCTATATATCATCACGCTAAGACCAGTGGGAGCGGAGCACAGGTGAAAAATGTTTCAAAATCGGGAGGTTTTTCCTTTTGAGAACTTCTGCTGCGTGTTAGTGTTAGCGAAAAATAATCTATTTCACGCGAACGAAGTCGCGGGCAGAGGCTAGTCCGTAATAAAGCTACACAAGCCTTCTAGTACTGTTTATGGAGACAATGAGTTCTTGATATTTGTTTTTGTTTTATTTTTGGCAATCAATCATCTATTTCATCTATACTATCTATTCTATCTATAATAATCATCTATTACTGCCATTGTCAAGTAAGTAATAACGATATTAAAAGTTTCTTGCGATCATTTCAATGTTCTAACAAGATGGTGGCCCGCTTTCTAGAACTTCACAGGGAGTTTTTAAGGTATGATTTCCTAGCCACTTCACTTGTGCACAATAACCAAAATATGTTACGTAAAAAATCACCAATATTACTAAACATAGAGTCAAATAACACAAGAGTATAGATAAAATATAAAATTACATGATGTTACATGATGTTACAATATCCCACCAAATAATCCGACTTCAAACTTTAGTATGAAGTGTAACTTCGTTAAGAAAAATGCCCTTTATAAGGTTTAGTTACTAAGGATGACCCTTGGAACCTCGTAAATAGAGATCGTTAGCTCTTTAACCCGTGGCTATTATTATCGCGCATTTCATAACAATCGCATATATTGTTTATACAAATGACAAACAGTTTGGACGACTGAGATTAATGGTCTAATGATTTTATCTGTAATTTGACAAATCGTTTCGTATTTTAGACACGAACGGTAATATGTATGTACTTAAATTGGCCACAAACACACGCCTTCCGTATTGAAGGATGGAATCGATCGATTGTTATTTGGACGGAAAATTTTAAAAGGAAAACTTTTAGATGTCATTTTTATCTACACTAGGAATCGTAAATATTTTATAAGATCCTTTCTAGATTTTAGTTTTTGACCACAATCATATCTAATATTAAACGACGAAGTAGTCTAAGATGGTTAACACGATAGACCTAGGGGCAGCTTGTGCTCAAGTGGAGTTGCAAGAATACACTAATAGGCGCTTTATGGCAGATTTTTATTCATATGAATAAAAGCAAATTCTCAAATTTATACAAATAACTCTGTGAAACCAAATATCCTATCACAATTAGTTATTAAAGAATCTAGTTGCCATAGTGGCCTAAATTGTCAAGAGTAGTGGCTCATTCGAGATTGCAAAAGTAAGCGGCAAAGGTCATTAGAACCATTCAAAGGACTGCTCAATTACATGAAGAAATTGACATAACGCCCCACAAGGGAAGTAATGATTAGAATCGGATCAGTCATTCCAGAGAGACCACATATAAATGGTTTGTGGGAACAGACAAATCTCTTCATAATAATACTATGTAACTATAGGTAGACAGTTCCTTTATTATATTATGATATGAATTATTCATAGCAAATATTCTGGTCCAACAGACAAATGTGTATACGTTAGGTGTGAAGTCAAAATACGTTAAAACTCGTTTCCAATTCGATTTGTAGCCGCAGTACAGAGGATTACAAAAAATATTGTGAGAATTGAGACTATTTATTATTTTATGAAGTATGACTAAATGTTTTAACAGCTACTATTTAAAAAGGAAAATAGGATTCAATTATATTTACGAGATAAACAAGAACATTATTTAAGACGCACTTAAAATCAGTTACTCGGTTTGGAACGTCGCGATCAGACACCATGTATCCAAATTAGGGGCTTTTAAATAAGCTACTAAAATGATTTGATGGTAACATTGTGCAATAAAACATAAAAAAATCTTCAATCGTCTATCTGTAATTATCATGCAAGTCTGTTAGCCTCTCAGTAGCAGCAGATATATCGGTTGATCTTGAAATATTACAAACCAAAACGTTTGGTTCACAAACAAAAACTATAATGGTTTCAAACGGGTACCAACACATTAAAACCCCGTATACTGTGTATCCCATGTACTAGATATATTCCGGCTAATCTACATTCTTAAACATGTTACTATTGCAATTAGTATACCTAATTTATGATGAATTCAGGAATTGTACCTATCATTCCCCTGCACGTGCTCTCCAAATTGTGCCAAAGGGTAACTAACTTTTGGGTATTGCGCTGTTCTTTATAAGTTGAACCTCGCAGGGAGAAATAAAGTAATTTTATAATAGTTAATAAATAAACACAGCGGAAACATTGAGGCAATTTGATTTCTACAGGTTGGAATAACGATGGTGACCTTTGATGGATTTTTAATGAAATTATTATTACTTTTTTGTTTATATAAAACGTCCTTTAACAACGTACTGTTTGTATGTTAATTAGCTTCAATTTTGTTTTTCATTACCAGTGTATTTAAATATATGCTTAATTAAAATAAATCCAATGTCAATAATAAAGTGCTTACAACGTTTGTTTAAATTACAGACTGCTATGACTTAACGTCGAATATTGAATATAAGTTATACTTAAAATTTATAAGCGAATGTTATGATATAATTACAATAAAGTAAAATCAGTCAGGCCAGTAAATTCAAGATTAGTTATAAAATATTTCTTAATTCAATGACAGTTTATGGTCTCAAGAACAATTATTACACAGAAAATAGAGTTGTTACAAATAACTACAGCCAAATAATATTTATTGAAGCATAAATCAAAATAGAGTACAAAATATAAGTTAGAGAAGTTGTAAGGACACAATTAATATTCTATGGCTTCTTATAGGTTTATGAGAGAATCACCTCTGTTGATCATTACACAAATACCTCTTGAATGACAGCACTGTATTACTTGTTAGACCATTTTGCTTTCCTTTAATACTTCGTCGACAAAAAAAGAATATAAAAAGAACAGATCTGCTCATATTATATACCAAATACTACTACCCTCAAGGCACAGTTTTGGGTCCATACTTGTTTCTAGTTTATTCAAAATGATATCTACTAACATTTGAAGGTTCGTTACTAAAATAGCAACATTTCCTCAAACTAACATAGAATTCGTGAAATTTAAATAGGTTTATCTAGGCGCTGGTCGACCTTACAACTTGCTATTAGCATGACGATAAATGTTAATAATGTTTGGTCTAAACTATGAAAAACATATGTTTATGATATTGTCGCTACCATTTATAACAATACAATGGAACAAAGATTAACTTAATCCTGGGCTGAATACAGCAAAAACTTATCTGAAATTTAGTTCTATGGCATCAGATTTTTTTTAATGAGGACGATACGTGGACCCGAAAGTAAGTAAATGTTTCAAACTAAGGTATGTTTCTTAAAGAAAATATTGAATACTAGCTGTGCCCGCGACTCCGTCCGCGTGGAACCTAATGCTAAAAAACAGTAACTAACAAAATCATCTGAATGTACTGAATCCATTTACTTCTATATTTTTTCTCGCGTACTTAAGTTACGACATCATAAAAGTTATAATGATTTTTGATAGAGTAAAGCGATTTTAATGAAATCAAAACTAAATGTTACTCGAAGATATGCTTTATGATTTTCTTGGTGAGGTTTGTGACCACAGTATTTTAGCAGTAATACAACTTCAAACAAACAGACAGACAGATAAACAGACATACATATCTTGAAACGATTGAAATATATTTTATTACATGTAACATTTTTTTGTCACAGAAATCTAAACGTACAGACACGTCTGACTTAGATTCTTATTATATATATGTAATTCTTATATGATTAACTACAGAATATTTTCGTTCGTATCTTGTAACTTGTAGCAGACATCTGTTCAAGCAAGGCTTACCGGCTGCCGGCCCACGCTCCGCATCGCTAGGTACGTTTGTCAAGCCAATATCCGTTCGCAAGGTTGCATTGTACATTGGATTACTCGTAAATATTCTAGATACAAGACTTCTTGAATTCCATAAGATCGAAATATAGCAGATATACAATATTGTCAATATAAAGTATCGAAAACTATCAATATGTCAGTCGTGCAACTAAGACCCCAACAAGAAATATTTTGACACAAGAAATTCGCATCAGATTCGTAGGTTTTTTATTAATTTACACAAAATATGTTTAATAATTCTTATTGAAATTGTACAGAGCACAAAATATTTACTTCACTTTAAAAAATATATAAATTTAAACTTTACTACAATATATCTGTATATATTTTTTTATATATTTATGAGAATATGTCAAAATTTAACAATCACTTTTATATTGGCGATATACTAGATAGTTCCTGTACTGTTTTTCTTACTAGAACAAACGGAATACGCCAAATGATAATGTACATAAGACCCCTTATCTTAATATTAAAAATGAAAAAGTTTATTAGGTGGGATAGAGATAATTGTTACTCTGCTGAACGAATTGTATTTAAACGTTTTATGTATTGCTCAGCAGAGTGACTGCACTATGCCTGATAGTAAGCACAGTGTAATCGAAAAACAATGGCGACCACCGAAAGGCCAACTATCCACTGCCGGTCGCCACTGTCTTACCGACCTGCGTAAATGTATTTTCACATTACGCTTCAAGGACCCTATGTGATAGGAGGGGGAACTCATCGACCGGGAAATTGTTCCACAGATTCACGGCATGGCAAAGATAAGACGTTGCGAAGTTTTTAGTTCATGGCCGGATAGAATTTACCGTAAAACTGTGTCTCCAAAGCCCAGCAGTTTTAGAAACTAGAGGATTAAATTGAATAGCTCCTCAGAACACTCGTTATAGTACAGACAGTAGAACACGCTTAATGAGGCTGTTACCCTGTGAAACGGAATCCATCTTATATACTCGGTCGGACAGCTCGTCTCTATACACTGACCAGAGTATCCAAAAGGTTCTCAGCGATACCGTTCCAAAGGTACGAACAGTAAACCCCGTAAGGCCAAACTTGTACCTTATAAAGGAAATAAAGCTGATAAGCTGAACGAGCATCGCAACCATTACGCTTTTAATGTAATGTCTAAATCTGTTAAAATATAATAATTACAACTTGCAAATGGTTACTAGTAATATCATAACAAATAAGAAGTAACGAGGCTAATTAATCAAATCAGCAAGTTCATTAACTAACAATGCGGTCCCTTGCGGTTCGCCATTGCCCTAATTATTAAAAATAAAACAATCAAGTTCGTAATTGAGCACTCTCAATACTTTAATAAAAATATGACACATATTAAATACATTAAATATTATAGTGTCCATATATCACGGTATTGGAAATATATGAAAAGTACTTAAGGGTGTCCGGCTTGTACTCGTCGACCTGACCGAATCCAGTGAACCTTGCCTGAAGGTCACTGCCCAACCACGTGCCGCGTTCAATTATTTTATGAACTGCTTTAATATTACAAACGTTATTGGAGCAGATTGTTACAAAAATATTTAATAAGTGTCCGTTGAATAATTAAATTGATTTTAATGACCAACGTAAGGCTGAACGTTGAACGCTTTAATTAACAAAGTTGTCAGTGAAAAGGGACAGAAATATAAAGAAATATCATTAAAATTAAAAACGCATGGATGGACGGATGAATTGATTTTTATTATTCTTTCAATAAAAAACTACTGGTATTATTTTTATAGCTTACAAATCAAAATACAATTAAAGTTTAGACATGGCCAAAATATAATGATAATTGTCAAGACCCTTAAAAAATGACCTTGACCTTGACCACATGATCTTACACAAAGATATCATCTATGAAGGTATAGCTAACCGACTGACTCATATCAATTGACAGCCTATATTACTGGGGCTAGTCACAATTTTCATGCGTGTCACTTTTACACAGGAAGTGTAAGCACCATGGGAAAAATTGTTGGAAATTCAATCATAAAAGTGTGAAAATAAAGATACAAATTTGTAAAAATCCATTGTTTTTATCCAGTCAGTCCCATTTTTACTCGTGTAAAATAAATAGTTTATACAATATTTACTGCAAAGAAGATGTGAGAAATTGGTAGTCATTTAAAACAATACATACGCAGAGGAGTTGCAAGCAGCTATATGTACCTAATAAAGATAGTGACTATAAGACTACAGTAGGAGAACACATAATGCAATATGAAACATTAATATGCGAAACAAATACGTACAATAAGACAATATTTAGTTAGTTGCGCATCAACGAGCCGCTTCCTTAGTGCAATGACCTGTACATTAACGTTATCCGATACGTCTGTCTGTCTGTCTGTCTTATTGTTCGCGTGTGGGTAGTCCTACGTCGTATAACAACCGTCCTTATTGATCGAGGATTATGTTGATGATTCTCTCAGAATTATATTTAAAAAAATGGTTACATCCTAATATGAAAGATATTAATGAACGGGGGGTATTGAACCGGGCGATTGCATCTTCAGTATCAGAACAAAGTTTAAACGAAACTAATTTCAGTGATACAGAATCATCCATAAATTATATCACATGTTTTCTACCAGCAGACTTTCATTAGTTTAAACTATAACATTGGTTTTATAAACTTTAAATTAATCCTTCAGATTTAATAACGAATAGAATGAACAAGGAGATTAATGAGTTCTTGTATTTCCCTACAAACGTATAATATACTAGCCTCTGCTGGCGACTTCGTTCGCGTGGAATAGTCACTATGAGTGAACACTTACACGTAGCGGAAGCCCTTAAGAGAAAAAAGCCCCGATTTTGAAACATTTTTCACCTGTGCTTTGATCCTATTGGCATTAGCGTGATGATATATAGCTTATAACCTTCTTCTAAATTAACTATATAACTCTGAAATAATTATTCATATCGGACCAGTAGTTCCTGAGATTATCCCCTACAACGTCACAAACTCACAAAATTTACCTCTTTATAATATTATATAATAATATATTTATGGATGTCGGTATATACATATATCTAAGATTTATAAACTCCAAAGCCAGAGTTGAACAACGTTATATGGGGTTTTATGAAATTTTTCTGCTGTCTAATTTACTGTAACCCATTCTCGGTCGTGTAACTTTGATTTTATTACATGTATATGTAGTGCATACTCTTTTAAGAATAATTTCTAGAATTATTTAATAATTGCCACTGCTCGGAGTTTTCATTAGACTAGTTGTTTTGCTGATCCTTTATTTCTCAATTTATTCTTTAAAGAATACAATAATAGCAGCAGTAACACTTAGTCAAAACATTTTGTATATATTATCTCTGATTAAAAGCAAAGATACAATAGATAACAAGAGATTAGTTGGAATTAATCTATATTTTATAGTTAATATATCTATAATTAGAAGTGGTTATTAATATATCAGCCATTTCTTTGAGCTTGTCTAAAAACCTCAGGAACAGGTCGCTATGTTACAGCTCGCACTGATGTCATAATGAACAGTAATTTAGGAATTACTCACTTTCACATAGTTTTGGTACAGAGTAAACGAGATAGATAGATATATAACTATTTCTGGGTACTGTTATTATAAAATACATTATTTAGTACGAAATAAGTTATTTCAATACGTAGAATGGAAAAAATGCTAATCGTAAATAGAGTTATATACTAAATCTCATCAAGAGGCGTTGTATGTGCCTCATTAACAATTAGAAGTCAAGCAACAGATTATTATTCGGTGGCAGATCAACTAGCTTAATAATTATATGTCTTTTAATATATAAAAATCCAGTGTGATGATGTTTGTCCACGATGAAACTCAAAACTAATCAAGCGATCTCCATGAAACGTTAACATTTATGTGTAATTTGGTCGAACTTAAGAGATGAGATTACTTATATTTCGACTAATAGCCTCAATATTTTCTAATTACAAACTAAATGATTATCAATGTTGATTATTGTTATTTCTTGAAGTTTCATTAATCTCGAATAGATGGCGCTATCGATTAGTTTGTTGACACAAAACTGTAGTACCGCCTGTTATAGATATCTCATAGATGGCGCCACGAAAATACTTTATTATAAGTTTAATTCCACATGTAATAACTGACCCACAGTAACACGTGACAAGGTCAGCTAGTATTTCAATATATCTACAAGTAACCTAACAAGTATGGAAAAAATATTAAAAATTTCTAAACAACGTTAGGTACTTTCTTTCAGAGTATATGTAATGTTAAACAATAAGTAAATATAAAAAACGATAAATATTCAAAAAAGGTTGTTGCGAAACGCATTGTTTGTATTGTCGCACTAAGCTAGGTTATTGCGAAACATCGCGCGGGACTTGCGCGCGCACCGGTGAAAGTGACCCGCGTTGACCTCTCAGTTTGACACTGAAGCGATTTTAATGTCTCACGTGCGTAAATGATACCGTGACGATTATTATCTGTAATTCACGACATCGTGTGTCAGAGTCTCAGTAGATATCTATATAAATTAAAAAAAAGATATAGCTATATATTTCACCACATTGGTAAAACCGAAAATTTTTAGACCGAACATCATGCGTGTTTTTTCATGCCTATTGTTTTTATGATACAATTTTGCCACTAGGTTAATGCATCACATTACTTCTCTATTCTTCAACAGATTCAGATCATGACAATCATGACAATCCACCTTGCTATCAATGACATCACAATAAATAGTAACAAACGCGGGTAGAAACATGAACACAGCTAGTACGCACAATGAGGTCAGACTTGATTCAAAATTTCATACCTCACAAAAGAGTAGAATAAGAAATAATAGAAGTAGAAATATTATTAACTATAGTTAGTATATAAAATTTCTAGCTGATTTCCGCTCGCTTCGTATGGCATTGAAATGGCAAATGATTAATCGAATCCAAAGATAAGTAAGTAGCTTAAGAACGCTGCATCGAATGATAATAGTCGTATATGGCCATTAACCCTTAAATAAACTGTATTTATCTTTACATTCCCTTATCTCTCGGTAGTAGCCTATACTTTTAGCATCACTTGCTATAATGTATAAAATAACCCAGGTCTATTTTCGTCACTTCCCTTTTGGGGGCACGCTAATTTTTGAAAGTTGTAAGTCTATAATTTTTTATATCTTAAAAAATGTAAAAATATACACCTTGTTATATTGAATACTTGCCGCATAAAATTGTAAGATATTGTTCTAAAATTTTCAGAAGGAAGACTAACTTAGGTAACTTTTCGGTATTCTCGAATTTCCTTTTAAGGGCACCGCATGCCGCCGCATCTCTCCACAAAAAAAAAACCCCAAAAATAACCTATTGTAAAATTCCTTCTTTTATCTCATTTATTTTGTAACGTTTGTCCAGAATCTCATTTGACAATACGTCGAAATTCGGGTTGTCATACGTGAGATATAAAGATAGGAATAATTCTCAAAAGACATTGTTTTATTTTTTATTGTAATAAGATGGAGTGGTTGCACCGTATCTTATGTCAAAAATACAATAACGGCGACCTCCGAGAGATTTACAATACATTACCTGTCAGCTAGTTGAAACACTGATTGATTCTGAAATGCTACAAACGAAAAAGAAAATGTATATAATGACAGCAATTCATCTGGGTATAGATACTTTATCTCCTTAATTACTTCTAATAGTGTTGTATACCTACTCTAAAAATTATTCTTGTATTAGAAAATATTATGTATATATATATATATTAAAATCGAAAATACTATACTCAGTTTAAGACCTGAGAATACGCTATGTACATCAAAGCTACCACTGGTTCGGATCGAGAAGAACCGACAAGAAACTCGATCTGGTCTATCTTTTCATTATAAATATTTTTACGAACATAGTTACATTCGTTATACATACATATTATGGCTTCGTCGTATGTTACTTCACCGCTAAAACCATAACGATTCGAACCCATGTCAGTTAATACGCTGTCCTAACTCCTTACCACTCAGACAGCATGTACTTCAACCACGCAGTTAAAAACGATAAGGCATTAAAGATAATTCATTGTAAAACTATTTTAAAACAAAGGTTTAAGTAAATTTCCATATCAGGTTGCACATAAAAGGTTCAAAGTATTTAAAGCATTAACCACTTCCTTGCGGTTAAAATATGGAACTATGAATCATTTGAGGTTGGGCTCGGAATCGCTAAGTATGATTACTGCGGCGCTGTATCACCATTAGCGAACTATTAAGAACAGTATATTGATGTTTTGGCGGAATTTTAGAATTTAATGTGTTATCTGTTTAAATAAACATAAATAATTTGAATCTATTCTTTAGTAATAAGCCGTTATGATGCGAAGATCATTAATTGTGCTATATATAAAGCCTACACAAAGACATAAAATTGAAATATAAAACTATCAGTGACTGTTTCTCCTACTGTGCCAACATTGGCATAAACGTATTTCATCTTAGTCTGAGTCAGTTTCGACGCATAGTCGAAAAACACAGGTTTTCTATTTAATACCACATATTTACGTTAGTATACTCCTATAACATTGTATGATCATGTTTACTAAGCATAAATGTACAAGCATATAAATCTGGATAATATAGCAGACAAAAAATACTACAAACTGTATTTGTACAAATTTTACTTAACATCTCTCATGTGTACCTTGTAAATAAAATAAATAGATATATTTGTTCGTGTTGATTTCGAAAAACCGCCGAACTTATGTTGGCGCGATTTTCACTGATGGATAGAGGATTTATCAACGTATTATTTAGGTTAACATTATTACGGTTTTCCATAAAAATTAAACAATAATTATAAAACTTAACTGACTTAACGCAAATGAAATAAAATAGTCATAGAATTTTATTAGTACTGATAATTATAGAATGAAAAATATTAGAAGTAATGATTCAGATGAAACATTTAGTTCCTCGAACTAACAATTACATTCCCACGAGAAAAGCCACAGCTACCAGTTAGTATAATATAAAAACACTAATGGAACTTGCGCACTGATCAATTTTGATAATAACATAGACATACGCCGTAAAGTAAATGAATTTGGCAATACGTAAGCATAAAGTATAAGCATAAGTCAATAGTCTTATCCCAGTCCTAAAGAGTAGCGAAGCTAGATTGCACTTGTTTGAAGGTAGAAACTAATACCACTATTGGTCACAAATGGAAAGCATTCTTGTTTTCTACTCCTAAAAGAAACTAAATATATCGATCATTTCGAATAAACTAGTAGAAACGGTAAAACAAGTTACTAATTAATTATAAATCGTAAGTTGAAGTCGTGCGCGCGCATCGACAAAGACCTTGAAACGGACCGGTTCGCGGCTGTTACGCAACGACAGACTGCACGAACAGTTTTATATATTGACACCTAACCTACATCATGTGAGGCGGACGCGATGCCGCGCTGGGCGCTGGGCCGGCGAAACCCGAGTTCATTCGCTTTCTTTTCGTGTTTATTTTTGCAAGTATATTAGTTTCTTTTCCATAGTTTAGCTATTCTATCACAATTATACCGGATGTTAAGTGATCATTTAGTCAAAGTTGATATTTTTTCATATTTCTCATGAGATAGTAAATATTCCAAACCTAGGAGACTAGCTGTCATTACCGCAACACACCAACAGCTGCTTGCCGACAGATTTTTATTTTAAGGGTGGTAGGTACCAAGGGCGACTTAGAAAATTTTGTACCACCTTACTTTCATTTCATTACGATGTTTTCCTTCAGCAAAAGCTCCGACTCAGACGCAAGGATTCAAATTTACGTCTATCAATGATATGTTCAAGCACGCTACCAAATAAGTATAAAGCCATCATGGTTAAGTCAACACCTTAAAGATTACTTAGTTACTAACTCCAGACGTATATTTGGAGATGAACCATTAATTTTTTGGCATCCTTGAGCTAAGTCTGTTATAGACTAAGCGCCTTCTCCGCTAATACTTCACGTTGAGGATGTAGCGGGGCGGCAGCTTTCTGCCCTACTGCATAATTCAGGTATAAAAAATAATCTATTTGCAGCTGCGAAGAATGGCATAACTTCATTAGGATATTTTCGTGCACCGTAAATATACTACCATTTCACTAGTGGCTCCCAACCCTACAACCCAAAACGAAACGAAATTATGATGGCAAGGTAATTTTCTATAGTTCTGAATAATTATCACTCTTAAATTTGTTACCACTTATTAGAGTGTTGCAGTAACCATAGTTCCAACTCTCATCTGTCTTAGTGTATGACTATATTTCTCCATTGAAATGAAAGATCTGTTATAGTAGCTCAATCCATCACTTTTTTTTTTTGGATCAGCAACTTTATATCCTTCACGTTATCTAAAAGCTTACCTCGTGCCATTTCTGCGTGTCCATCTTTCTTGTATGGATGAATAAAGACAACTATGTTAAGTTATATAACCTTTTCTCATATTGACAAAACTTGCTAAGCATATAGAAAACTTTCCTGGTTAATGGAATCCTTAGTTTCAGCCCAACCATATTTTCCCTACATCCTATTTAGTTACTTAGAAGCCTATTAGGGCCAGAACGTAACTGACGCATTCGTATTACAAAGTATCAATAATTTTTATAAATAAACAAACATATATTCGACTTATGGCCAGCGATGGTGTAACTGTACATGGCGGCAACAACTTATTGTTTGGGCTACGTGTCATAAATTGACATGAGCTAGGGTTTTCACATTTTTTTTGCTAATCCCAGTCTATATTTATGATTGTATAAGGTGAAAAGGATTACCTAAAGGTGCTAAAGAGAAAATTATATAGATAAACCCCATTAAGAACGATGTATTAAAATGATGTGTGAAAAGGTACATTCACCTAAAAAATATATCAAATTAATACTTGGATGTGATGTCCCAAAGCATCAGTGACAGTATAATTAATACCAATGGCAGGTAGAACTATTATCCTATGTTGACTATAGATATAGCCATATGATCATTGCCCATCAAATGCAGTGTACACTAAATTTCGTGTTAACACAAAGAAAACTAGTTCTAAGCCAAAATAAATTCGTTTTCATGAAAATAACTCTATCGTCTCGCTTGGTTAAGTTTGAACCTTTGTGTTGCTGTAATTTACATGTGTTTATCGCAATTGGCCCGCATTATAAATATCAGTTCATATTACAAGCATCTTCTGACTTCCTGTTCCTTTTGTTGATGTGCTTCTTCATATATTCTGATACTGTTTTATACAAAATGTCATTAAACATAGTCAACAATTGCCATCAAGTTGGATCTTTGGTTATATGCATGAATAGAAGAATATATCTATTTGACGTCAACGAAGCTTACGTATTTCAGCCACTGCGATTATAAACTAGTATTTCTAAGTTTCACTTATCACCATCCCAAATCATTATTTAGAAACAAAAGATAATGTATCCAAACGATTAACCTATTACATATACATAAAAATCTTAAAATTGCAGCAAGGGAGAACGATTGCGTCCGACTTTTTCGTGACCGTCATATTCTACGCGTAACAGCCATGAGCGGAAGTAATGCGTAAGGAACGGAAGTAATGCGTACGAAGTGGAAATAACGCGTGAACAGTTGCTGACGCTCGAAATGAAAGGGGTTTTGCAGGAGAACCGTGGGGGTTTTTAGTGGGTATTGCTTCAGGGTTCATTCTTGATAAGTCTCACCTACTTCTGCCAAACCGTTCTCGTTTAACTGTCGCGGTAAAACAAACTACTCACGTTCTAATTACAACCAATCGCAAGGTGTTAGAGCCACGCTGAAGTTATTACTCGTTTCAGCATGAATGGGTCGGCTCGCCCGGGGTAGTACCACCCTCTCACAGGAACACCAACGTGAAGTAACAGTGCATGCATTGTTGCGTTTCGTTCGGTCAGTGAGAGCACCGGATATACACTTCCCTCCCCTTTCCCGCTCCCCTCCTTCTCCCCACTCTCTATCTCTCCTAAACACAGGCTAGTAACGCACTTGCGACAGTTGCGACTCCTCTGGTGTTGCAAGTGTTTATGGACGGTGATGATCACTTAGCCTCCGGTGACCATCCTGTTCATTTGCCTTTTATGTTGTAAAAAAAAAACACAAGTATCACTAGATCAGCTGATCTAGTAATTAACGGGGAAGACAGACTTTTGCACTCGACTAGATTGCTTCTGTTACACGTGGTGTTAAATCATGCATCATCAGTGACTTATTTTTGGTTTCTTACGTTACACAGATAACCAATGTATATCTGCTTATCGAGAGGTTCGTGGCCGATATTATAGTGGTGATTGTCGATGGATTCGAGTTCTCTTGACTATTACTACTCTTATTATAAAGTGCGGTCACCTTGCTAAAAAAAATTGCAGGTTATTGGTATGAAAACCACTTAATTATATAAAAACATATGAACGGCGTTAGAGACAGCCCTGTGGGTCGGGCAGGAAGCGTGCACTCGAAGCGTCAGACGACGAGTCATGCAACTCGACCGGATATGTTGACGACCAACGGATTAATTGTTAAAATTTTCGTATGTCTGTGCGTGTACGCATTCATTTATATATTGAGGTCACGGCTATGGGACTTATAGTTCCTGTACCATTCATTCAATTATTAATTGTTAAATAAGTGTCATAGAAGCAAAAACGCTAATGTCTAGTTTTGTAAAAAAAAACATTATATTACTTTTGAATTCATTTGAAAGAAATATTTAGATTGATTTGTTTAGTCCGAATTGGATTTAGATGGGTTTGCGAATCCGTAGTCTTAAAATGGATTTTGTTGTACTATTTATTTCATTTGAATTAATATTTATTTTTAATTCTGTTATTATTACTTAACCCTGACTTACTTAACTTAATAACAGATATTTTAATTTATATAGAAAGATTAATATTACATAGCAACTGATTTCTCTTAACAATATTTTTTCAAGTTAGTGATAAGTGCTTTGTTAAGTAATGTTGTAGTGATAACAGATATTTTTTGTTTGGTTTTCCTAAGTTGTAAGTGTAGGTTTAGGTATCCTTTCAAATAGAAAGATTATTTTTTCTAATGTGCAAAGAGCATCAAGACTCGTTTGTCAATTAGTGTTTCCACCGTCGATATTATGCTCTTTTTTGAAAAGCTTATGTCTTAAAATACTTAATCTTTATTTGAAGAATAGCGGGTCTGGCGGATGTTGATAATAAAAAAAATCCACAGCAGCGCCACCTACCGGGTCCAATTGTGAATCTAAAATATTGTTGAATCTATCTTTATTGAATGATATATACAAAGATATTAGAATCAATTATGAGTGAATATTAGACCTTGGATATTGTACCGATTGACGTAGGTTCGAATCCTATCAATAAAAGAAAACGGTGAAATTAACAAAGAGTAGCTAATAATCTTCAATTTATTTATTTACAAGCATCTACAAGAATGTTCACCATCTCTGCCTACACTCTAACAAGTGTATACGCTTGATAATAAAACATATGTATATTTATTCATTAAATATTTAAATCGTTAGCCATTTGTAATGGTAATGGAGCATGTGCGTCGCGTTCCGCTGACATGCGCTTGCGCAACGATTAATTGATAAACGATTTTTATACTTTGATTGCTTTGTTAGGTGTTGTTGATCTGATATTATTAATTTCCAAATGGATTTATATTATGTACCATCTCGCTACAAGCTGATTGGGGTAGCAGATTCGATTCGACCCGGAATATCACTTTACATAATTAACTGCGACCACGGCTTTTCCTGCCTTAATTATTATACATTTTAGTTGTAATTCATTGTATTTAATAGTTGAATCATAGCAAAATTGATATTATGAGAGTATTTATAAGAGTATTTATGTCTTCCAGTTGCTACATTTAAGTGGCTGTCCCTCTCTACGTTTAGCGAGTTGGCATCCCATACTACATAATCAATTAACATGAGATGAGGTTGTAGTCAAATGCTAACACCTATAATGAAATAAAAAAAGTGTATGCGTACTTATGATCACATGAAAGTAATGAAAACTTATTTAGATAAAGTATAACAAGAAGTCAATGTCACGTAGTGTTCCCAAGCGGTCACCTATTCAAGTACTGACCGCACCCGATGTTGCTTAACTTCGGTGATCGGACGAAACCCGATGTTTTGGACACACTACTGGACACAGTGTTTATCCCCCACTTTTCGTTACATATAAAGGTTCTTGAGTTTCAAGGTCCTTAAGACGTTGCATAAAAGCAGGATAGAATCTTTCAAGAAATATAATCCAGGCTTAGGTACCTAACTATTTTATTAGATAATCAGTACTCATCAAACATCTGACGTTCCTCATATCCTCGCATACACTTCTTTGCTATTAATCTTTTAACACGTAATAAGTTCGCAATTCGCTATATATACAGAAATATCGACAATCGTAAGTAATCCCTTATCGAGTTACGCGGGATCAACAAAGTCCAATCGAGGAAGCATACATATCCCCCATATTTGGACCGTAAATACCATCTACCATATATAGCGTAGTAAACATGTTTGCGCGGAACTCGCATTAATTTCACGGTAAGAAATGCTCCATACAGCCTTATTGTGTTTATATGTAACACTCTAATGGGTTAGGTTGATTCAGGTAAATTCTTTGTTACATGACCTTCCAGTGAAGGTTGTCTTTCTGATTGTCAGAGCCCCCGGTGATCTGTCACTTGTTTCTAGCAGAACAATGACTTCTTTATTAAACTTGCCCGTATTGGGAAAGTATACACGTAAGTTTACTATTGCAGCAACTAATAATGTAATTTTCTTATTCGCGATAGATAACAACTTATTAGGAGTTTTTGGAGAAATCTTGGTATGTCATGTAGAGCTTTTTATATTTTACTTATAATGTTATGTTATTTGGCTCTATATTTTGTAATATTCGTGGAGCTTTACGTAATATAGTTTGGTTATTGTGCTCAAGTGATCGAAAAGAATATACCACAGAGCATGTATTCTAACTTGCTATGAAACTCCCTGGAAAGTTGTAGCAAGACGGCTACCATATTGTTACTTCATCGAAAGGATCACAAGGGACTTGTAATATCACTAATTAATCTATAAAGGCAGTAATAATCTACTAGAGTATTGGTTGGAAAATATATTTGAATAAATCATTATTTTGCTGTTAATTTTCCGTTATTTGTTATTATTATTGTCAATAAAAATGTTCACGGTACTATCACAACAAGTGAAAAAGCAAACATTATACAATAACCATCGAGGGTGCAAGACAGAGAACACTTCACGTTAATCATACCCAAAATCACGGCACGCAACAGCAAAATAACTGACAAAAGTTTATAACAACTACTGTTGTAAAATAAAACAAAAGCGTAAGTTATTACCGACATATAAGCATTATCATCATTTCTAATCGCTTTTATAAACGCGATAAGGAAGGTTCCCTACCTAATGACTTTGTCAGCGACGTAAATAAATCAGCCAAGCTCTGAGTTGAACTCGTAAATAAATGGGTTCTGTACCATCACACAATACAATTTTAATTAAGAAAATTATGACTGTCTTATTATGTTAGCTAATGAGAAGATAAGAATAGCGAATTTTACTAGTCTATACGTGTGTTTGCATGGTGGTATGGCTTTTTATAAGTCCAGCTGGCAAACTACCTTCAAGTTGAAAATCTGTTGGTATGTTCCGGTAACTACAAAAATGGGCGGGTGGGGGTCTTTAGTTTGTTTATTTTTGATGCCATAAGGGATGGGCTATCTGGATTTGTAGGTTTCATACGTAAGGCATGCGATTTATCTGCTGGGTTACTATCGCCCGAGTAGCAAACCACTAAATTAATTCTTCTACTGACTATATATTCTTTATTTCTAGACTTGTTAACAATTGCCCACTAATCAATAAAGAAACCAAAACGGATTAAAAATACTCATAGATTTCCCTAAGCATATAAGGAAGAGTAAGAGCATTGCTTGCATTGAGTCGATGCCCAGCCTTGGCGGCGAACGCATCTGCCCGATATCTTTTGTTTTCGACTTCGGTACTCGCAGATTAGTGACGACCCGTTGTTTTTCGTGTTTCGTTGTGCTTTGTGTTTGATATTAATTCCACACCGCTGCGCCGCACGTGTGAAGCATCTACCTGAGTGAGTGAGACATTCCCTTACTTATATATTTACGCCTCTATTTATTTATTTAACCACTTGTCTATTCAGTTAATTATTTATCTATTATCATCTTATTACTATTTATTTTTCTATTATTTATCCATCAACCCTATCTTTATATATGTAACTACTTATTTATCTATCTACTTAACTGCTACTTATTTATTTTATAGTGTGTTATTTACGTAGTATATGTTCCCTTGTCTCGCTCACTCATTTACATGCTTTGTGCTCTCATTTTGTTTAAACAACTCTCTTGGACCGGACTCAAGATAGTTCCCTAGTTTTTCGTTTGGCGTGCCCCCCTGCCCTTAAGGCAGGGAGGTTGGTTCGCGTCCCCCTCGGGCCACGGAATGGCTCTCAAAAACGATTTCGTATTAGGACTCCGCGACGACCTATTAGCGTATGGAGTTGACGAAAGCGTCGTCGACGCCATCCTTGCGCGTCATTGTCTCCCGCCCACGGATAACATTCTGTATGTGCCCCGTATGGCAGTGTCTGACAAATGTGAGACCTCAGACTCACCGGAGTCACCGCTGAATGAGGCGGATAGAGGACAGTTGTCGAGCTCAAGCTCGGAGGCCGGCTCCGAAATGGAGTTAGACACGGTCGCGCCCGCCACATCTCTCACGCCCGCGATTACCGCGCCATCCGCGAATTCCGCGTCTTCTGCGCATGACGATGATTTTAAAACCGTTACATATCGGAGGCGCCCCCGCCGCGGATCGCGCTCTTCCGACTCCGACCCGGGTACCGAACGCCCGGCAGAAAAAATAGTTCGCAACAAAGATGGCGCTCGGGCGCCCGTCAGGTCTATACCGCGCTCGAACAGAGCTAACCCCGTCTCGGTCTCGCAAGTCGGCGCTACGGACTCCGCAGCGGCGACCAAAAAGCCTCGCGCACCGCCTCCGGTTACTATACAGGACAAGTCCAAATGGACGTCCATTTCGACTAGTTTAAAAACTCAGAAAATTAATTATACGTCCGCCCTTAATACCCCGACGGGTATCCAGGTTAAGGTCCCCTCGATTAACGACTTCCGACAGCTGACTAAATTCCTCCGGGAAGCCAAGTTGGCTTATTTCACCTTCACTCTCGAGGAGGAACGCCTCCTTCGTGTAGTGATTCGTCGCGTTCCGGCCGAGATCTCGGTCGAGGACGTGACTGCCTCCCTTAAGGAGCAGAATTTCCCGGTTAGAGAGGTACATCGAATGTACCACCCACGAACTCGAGCCCCTTACAATATGGTCTTGGTCCTCCTAGACCGCTCTCATGAGGGTAAGGCTATATTTAGCCTGACCTCCGTTTGCAACCTCAACGGCATCACCGTTGAGCCTCCCCGAAAAACCCATACTCCGTCGCAGTGTCACAACTGCCAGAGTTACGGCCACTCGGCGCGTAACTGTCACCTCCGCCCTAGGTGCGTCAAGTGCCTAGGTGATCATTCCACAAAGGAGTGTGGGCGTACACCCGACACCCCTGAGCCCCCCAGCTGCGTGTTGTGCGGTAACGCGGGACATCCCGCGAATTATCGCGGCTGCCCCCGCGCGCCGCGCACACAACGCCCTCGTCAAGCGAGACAGGCGCCCAGGGCGCCTGTAGCCGCCGCCCGCCCTCCGCCTCCACCTCCCATGTCTATGCAGGCTTTCCCGGGCCTGCCGGGTGTCTCTCGCGCCCCGGCAACGTCCGCAACCGCATCTCACGCGGCGCACTCTGCACTGCGTGCACCACAACCCGGGCGGGCCCCTCTGGCCCCCTGGGCGCCCCGACCCGAGCCCCAGGCTCCTAAGCCTCAAGCTCAGCCCCAACAGGCAAAGCCAGCACAGGCCGCGTCAGCCTTCTTTTTTGGCCTCGCCGGGCTTGACTGGATTCACCAGCTAATCTTGAAACACGACATGCAAGAAGTACTAGGTTTTTACACAATTCTCCAGACCGAGACAGGTTTAGGCCAGCTCAGCGCATTCGCGAAATATCCAGGCATTGCCACGACCCTGCAACGCCTCGTCCGTGAAGCTCAAAATTGTAAATAAATAAATTCGTGGCTATGAACAAAATAAAACCGCGCGGTCTATCTCTTTCGTTTTACAACGCAAGATCCCTTAGGACACAGCGCGATCTAGTAGCTGCCTTTCTATGTAACAGACAGATAGACGTTTTCCTCATACAGGAAACGCAACTAAAACCAAAAATGCGTAATCCCGCGATCGCGAATTACAACATAGTCAGAAATGATCGTGTCACTCGCGGGGGTGGCACCCTAATTTACTATAAACGCTCACTTTATTGTATGCCGATTGATCCGCCCGTTCTATCCAATATGGAAGTGTCAGTATGTAAATTAGGGATGACCGGTCATCCATCCATTATAATAGTATCCGCATATCTCTCGCCGAATAGAGAGCTATTAAAATCCGATTTAGAGGCGATATTCCAGTTAGGAGACTCCGTTATTATTGCTGGGGACCTCAACAGCGGGAACGTCATTTGGAACAGTCCGACTACTTCTCGAAACGGGAAGATACTCGACAAACTAAGTGACGATCTCGCGTTTGACGTCATAGCCCCTATGGAACCCACTCATTATCAGGACAACTGTCGCCCGACAGTCTTAGACATAGCTATTTTAAAGAATGTCACGCTTCGGTTACAACTTATTCAAGTCGTACACGAACTTGACTCCGACCATCGCCCGGTAATATTACAGCTAGGTTCAAATACAGACACCACCCCTCCGCCGGTAAGGGTGGCCGACTACGCGAAACTCGAACGTTATCTCAGAGGTAACTCGTCATCAAACTTGTTAGATAATATTCCGGACGTGTTAGTGTCAAAAGCTGACGCGGATCTGGCTATCGATTCCCTGGTCAGCTATCTCCAGACCGCCGTTAATGAGACCTCGAAAGAGGTACAAGCGGTGAATGATCGCCGTTTTATACTCCCAGATGACGTGAGAGCGCTGATCACGGAAAAGAACGCCGCGACTCGAGCTCACGACACGTACCCGTCGGTTGAAAATCGCGATCGCTTACGGTTATTACGCAAACAGGTTAAAGCTCGTATCGCAGAGATCCGGGCCGACAGGTGGGACAGGCTTCTGGAGAGTATCCAGCCATCTCACTTGGCGTACTGGAAGCTCGTGCGATCATTAAAGTCAGACGTGACTACTCCTATGCCCCCTCTCGACAGAGGCACCGGGTTGCCTCCCGCGTTCGATAGCTTAGACAAGGCGGAGTCTCTCGCAGCGAGTTTAGAAAAACAGTGTTCACCAAACACAGCCAATACTGACTCTATACATATTGGATCGATCGAGTCCTCGGTAGAGCGCGCACTTGCGTCCCCTCCAGCGGATACTCTAACCCCTGTCACCCTTGATGAAGTATCGGATGCCATCAAGCGTTTAAAGCTTAGGAAGTCCCCAGGTCCCGATGGGATCAGGAACGAAGTACTGAGACTCCTTCCTGATCGCATCATAGCTCTATTGGTCTGCATCTTCAATGCGGCCATGTCCCAGGGTCATTTTCCAGCCGCCTGGAAGAAGGCCGTAGTTATAGGCATTCACAAGCCCGGCAAAAAAGCTACGCTTCCCGATAGCTATCGCCCTATTAGTTTATTAGATACGTTAGGTAAACTGTACGAACGGCTCCTTCTGAACCGTCTCCAGACATCCATATCAGAGTTAGATCTGTTACCACCTGAGCAGTTCGGATTTCGAGCCGAACACTCTTGTACGAATCAAGTGCACCGCCTCACGGAGTACATTTTCTCGAAATTTAATGCAGATCCGGATCCTAATCCGTTTCCGACTAATCCTAATCCGAAACGCTCAATAGCAGTCTTTTTCGATGTCGCAAAGGCTTTCGATAAGGTATGGCATTCAGGGCTCATACATAAATTGATTCAGTTTCGTATCTCCGATAGGTTAGTTCACATATTACGCGACTACCTCACCGATAGGTCCTTCCGCTATAGAGTGGAAGGGGAATTGTCCTCATCCCACCCGATACGCTCGGGTGTGCCTCAAGGATCCATTCTGGCACCCGCACTCTTTAATCTGTTCGTCAGTGACCTACCTCGGCTTCCGGAAGTAGAGGTAGGTTGTTATGCTGACGATACAGTTCTCTACGCTTCCGGTTGGCATCCGAAAGTTCTTAAGACACGCATCGAAAAGGCCGTTAGCACACTCGGTGATTGGTTTATTCGATGGCGTATAGAAGTAAATCCCGATAAAAGCGCCGCGATATTTTTCGACCCGATATCCAATAAGCATGAACGCAAACTCGCGCCTATTAAATTGTACGGTACACAGATTCCTTGGGCCAATCAGGTTAAATACCTAGGAGTCACGTTGGATAAACGCCTCACGTTTAAACAACACACAGAAATAGTCAGAAACAGGGCCGCTATGGTCATGGGTCGGTTACATTCGATAATTTGTCACAAGAATAAGATGTCCATCAGACATAAGCTTACGTTATATAAGATGTGTATTCGTCCTATTCTAACATATAGTTCACCCGTTTTTGCACACATGTCACAATATAATTTCGATAAATTACAAGTAATTCAAAACCGATTCTTACGTAAAGTCACCGGTGCTCCACCGTACGTTAGGAATGAGGATCTCCACAGGGGCCTGGAGATGCCTACTATCTGGACGTACGTAAAATCATTAACTACTAGATATTTTGAAAAAGCCGCGAATCATCCCAGTCAGTTAGTGGTATCAGCCTCGAATTACGAAACCGTACCAATCGTTCCGCGTTACAAAAGACGACCGCGACATATTTTCACCGATCCTCCGGATAAAATAACGGCAGCGAACGATCAGTACCAGCCTGTCTCTCCAAACAGAGCGTGTTCACGCCCACGCCCGCGTAACCACAGATCACGCCGCCGTGGTCTAGGGGTAAATTTCGCTCCCGCACACCAGATTAGGCCCCCCTCGGCAGCGACTCAAGCCTAGGTCCGTTCCCTCGGCGTGGAGCCCTTGAGTACGCTGCTCGCGCGATACAGTGACACAAAACCTTACATCACTGCTACAACATTACACATAACACCCATACGCACATGCACGCCTACACGCTCACATTTCTCTTTTTCAGAGAAATAAAATAATATCCTATATAGTTTAGAGGAATTTATCCGACACAAAATACATATAGGAGTTGTTGAGGCACGCATGCTTGGTACACATGCATGTTTCAATAACTCATATACGTATATCAGGATAGCTTGGCTTAGGTTAGCTCAGATAGGTCGCGATTTTTGCACAAAACAGGCGACAGCCCAAGCCGAGGTGTGCCGTGCACCCTTGAGTTAGTCGCCCAAACATCCCAAATCGGCTGAGTGCCTTCAGCGCTCGCCTCAATAGTTCGGTGAAGCTGTAAAGACCTCTACAGGTTAACAGCGTTTTCAGTTCGAGAAAAAAAAAAAAAAAAAAAAATTGCTTGCATTTGCAGAACTGGGGGAGGGAGCGGTCAATAATCAGCATGAACTGATTAAACCTAACCTATACCAATATAAAGCTGAAGAGTTTGTTTGCTTGAACGCCTTAATCTCAGGAACTAGTGGTCCGATTTGAAAAAAAAAAAACAGTTTTAGATAGCTAATTTATCGAGAAAGGCTGTATAAGTCACGCTGTCACGCTAAGACTAATAGGAGCAGAGCATCAATGAAGAATGTTTCGAAATCGCTGCGTAAACGATATCTATTTTACGCGGACGATGTCCCGGGTAGAAGCTAGTGTCTCTATAAAAAAGAAGTTACATATGTACTAAAATAATTTTAGCGCAATTAGATGTGGACACGGAAATAAGTTTTCCTTGATGATATTTGAACACTGCCGACCTCCCGGACGTCGCCGCGTGAAGGTTAATCGTTCTGCATATCGTGACAGACCGTTTCAACTATCCAATGTCGTTCCTATTGGATGTTAGTTGATTTGGTGTTGATTTATGTGAGTGTTCGTCCATTGGTTAAAATTCAAGTATGTCTAATTAATTTTCCAAGATATTAAAGAATGTAGCTACTGTGTTCAATTTTTGGAAGTGGAAAGTTCTTTAGGCGCACTGAGCGGTATTTTACGCAGGATATAAATTCATAATTTCGCGTGACGACATGCTAGTAAGCGTGACTGGCCGTATTGCGCTTGCGTCACACAAGCCACGCGTAGTGTAGAAGCCTCTAAGCATGTTATATTGATAATATACTTTATAAAAATGTATGTAATTATTTTTCGGAGTCCCAATAGATATGAAAACCATACTAATGTTATTAATCTCAATAAACGAATCCTAAAATTGATATAGTGTCATGCACACTATAATTAATTTAAAAATTCACAAGAGCTTCATTGTTTCGAGTTTTCATTTATGTTGGCAGTCCTTATAACTGCCTCGACATTTTTTTCTTGATAAATAAAAAGGTTGTAAATATCTACTACTCAAAAAAAATACTTGAGAGATAGAGATAGAAGATGAACTTAACTGTTTTGTTTTTGTCAATTTTTTTTCTTTTAATTTATATAATCATTATTGTTGCTATATATACTAATATTATAAAGAACTCATTTTTGAGTTTGGATGTCGGAGTAATATCCGATAAAACTGGTTCGATTTTGAAAATTCTGTTACTGTTAGAAATGTATATCACCCTTTAGTACTATAGGGTACTGGCACTTTATTGGCTCCTTTATTGGCACTACCTACAAAAGTTTTTGACATCAACATCGCTGGTTAGCTGGAAGAAAATGCCTCTGGCATTAAGCTGGCCGGTGTACAAACCAAATGTGCAATAAAGTATTCATTCATTCAATACTTTTAATTTGTTAAATATAAATTTTCTATAATTAATCACAATAAATGTAATTAAGTTCGAAAAAAAATCTATAATAAGGCGTGCGCTGTCTGAACGGTTTGAAATAAAGGATATTTGAAGGTGTTACTTTGCGGAAATCCATCATTGAATACTAAGGTGGATGCTTCCGCCTGGAAATAAAGGAATAAAATAAAATCTATCTCAAATATATTCATTACTTTTTAGCTTTAAAAAAAGTCCGTGATACCATATATCTGAGTTTAATATTTCAGCCAAAAATATGGTTGTTATGTTAAACATGTAATACATTTTACAATTGGACCTGGTAGGTGGTGCTGCGATCGAGATCTGAGTTTTTTTTATAATTTTTTGGGGGTTTGGAAATACAATTGGAACCGGTACAAACTGATTTAGAGCAGACGAAGTTGCGCGTTTCAGCTAGTTATATGCCTATACCTATCAGCTAGTTATATACAAATTGTCAATTACCACACCCACTTGTTTTGTTATAATAGTTGTTATATCTATATATATGTTGTTGTATCATATAGGAGGCAAACGAACAGGTGGGTCATCTGTTGTTAAGCGATCACTGCCGTCCATAGACACTAACAATCCCAGGGGAGTCGCAAGTGCGTTGCCAGCCTGTGTCTGAGGGAATGGTGAGAGAGGGAGAGAGGTTAGATGTGAGGTGAAGGGAGAGGAGAGAGGATTGGAGAGGGGAGGGGAGGGGAGATGGGTTTCTGGCGCTCTCACTGACCGAACGAAACGCAACAATGCAAGCACTGTTACTTCACATCGGTTTTCTGTGGGTCGGGTGGTGCTACCCCGGATGAGCTGACGCATTCATGCTGAAAACAATAGTAGCTTCAGCGTGGCTCTACCACCTACAAACTCTGTTATATTGACTTCTATTGTGAATAATTTTTAGTGGCCATGTTTTATTTTACAGTTCAGTTTATTTATTTATTTATTTTTTTTCGAAATGTCTACGCTATTGACCCAGCAAGGTCTTAACAGCTCCACCGGACCACGAGTTCACTTTAGTTTAAAGTATGACAGAGGTGTAGTGAAACGAATTACGAGAGTAATAGAAAAAAACAGATTGTCAATTTAATTATGGTGTACGAGAAGTGTAAAAATTAAATAGTTCTTATATTGACTAATTGAGTGTTAGTGCCCATGACTGTGAACATCTTTGTTTATATACAAATCGTACGGCTTGAAATCATTCTGGCGCCTCATTAATCATATGAAACAAGATGCGAATTGAGAACATATATGTTTCAACTAAATGAACATATGCCGGCAAGTGGGTCAAAAACACGCGTGCGTCTCACGGTCGAACTGACAATAATTTACTGTCATTATATATACATACAACAATTATTATAATATATGTAGGTATATGCCTACTCTTTATATCAATATTATAAGTATCGACGTATTTTGTATTAACGTAATGTTGATCTAGTAGCAACCTTTAGCGATACAATTTCAATCGTAGATTTTTTGAGTTCAAAACTGCTTTATGGCTGACGAAATGATCAAGAAGTATATCTGAAAGGGCACTCTTTAAGAAAAAACAATATTGCACATGTCTATAATCACGCCAGCAAAAAATTCAATTAACTTTCTAGTAAAGTTATTAATAAAGCTTGCCAAAGCGACACATCCAAAATCGTACCGCGCGCGCAATTCGTTTGTATTCGTAACTAATTATTGTCGGTGACAATGCGCCGAGTGTCCCAAAGCGTACATACCGACGTCCATTGTGTGCTAATATCGTTTGTTTTAACATAACCAAATATAAGTGGGAAGAATCAGGGTTAACTTTGGAGAGGCCTTAAACCGGCTTCGTAAATTAATTATTTCTATACGTTTATGCATTCCTAGTACTTGAAATTACTTTCACAGCCAGTGCTGAACACATAAACTTATTTATTCTTTTATTTTTAGCAACCAATGTTCTAGTGGATTATGTTACAAGTCTCGAGTAAGTTACAAGGTTACAAGTATCTTGCCCCGATTAGGCCTCCTACGGCAACGGCTCAAGCCTAGGTTCGATCCCTCGGTAGGGAGCCCTTGAGTGCGTTGCTTGCGCGATACGGTGACACACAAATATACATCACCGCTACAACACTACACAATCACCCCCACACACGTGCACGCTACACACTTACACAAGAAAATGGAAGGGTTTACTTTTTTTTCCCTTATCGAACTGAAAAACTCTCAATTTTCCGATAATAAATATACGGAGGAGTTGTTGAGGCGTGTATGCTAGGTACACATATACGTTTCAACAACTCATACATATACGAATAGTTAGCTAGGTTAGCTAAGATAGGTCGCGATTTTGCATGCAACAGGCAACAGCCAAGCCGAGGTGTGCCGTGCACCCTTGAGCTGGTTGCCAAAATAAAATCGGCTGAGTGCCTTAAGCGCTCGCCTTAGTAGTCCGGTGAAGCTGTTAAGACCTTGCTGGGTCAATAGCGTAGTCATTTCGAAAAAAAAAAGTATCTTGCGATCATTTTAATGAACTAACAAGACGGTGACCCTATTGTTAGATATCTCCAGGGAGGTTTGTGGCAACTCAAAATCCATGGTTCGTGGTATTATGTCCCATCCACTTCATTCGTCCACAATAACCAAAGCCTTAATATAAAAAGTTTATGAATTAAATCATTAGAATTAAATTTTAATTTAAAAACCAATATATGATCCAGGATATTCGAAGATCCCGCCAAAATGTCCCTAATGATTTTTAATAATTTTCAGTAATACCAGATTGAAAAGTGACCCTCATATATAATACTGCGCAATCCTCTTAACTATATCTATACACTCATGTATTCCTGGTACTTCAATACCATACGAGGAAATACACCACTGCTGGACACATAATTCTTAATAGTTTTCGGTGGTATAAGATTTTTTTTTCTATTTACTTGACAAGGTCCTAACAGCTTCACGGGACTACGATGGTATAAAGATTTAAAAGTAATCCTTATGTATAGTGAACACCTCTTCTCTATGATCTATGCAGTCATGTACTCCTGGTACTTTTATACCATTCAAGGAAAAATACTGCTTAATAATAAACAGTTCGTAATAATAGTTTTCGGTGGCACCACAATGAAAAGCGACTGCCATATATACAGTAAAAACCCCTATTCAGTGGCTCGAACTAATCAGCGAGGCAAATGTTATAGAAATTTATAGATACAGATTCAGCAGTAAATTCTAATATATCTTTGAATTCATTAGCATATAAATAACAATTTGTATCTTATAATGTCAACAAAGCTACGGATTGGTAAGTCTACAATAAAAAAAAATGAATGAAGTATCAAATGTCAAACCAGACACTTCTAGCTGACATTTGACACTTTTTCATTCATGTGACAGATGTATTGCTTGGATTACTTAAACATTCATAAGCTCTTTTTTTTCGAAATGTCTACGCTATTGACCCAGCAAGGTCTTAACAGCTTCACCGGACTACTAAGGCGAGCGCTTAAGGCACTCAGCCGATTTTGAACATTCATAAGCATTGCTTGAGATCAATGAAGTAACAATACCGATTGCTACTCAATTATAATGTTCTTACTGGTAATTGTTTTCTGCTGATTCGTCTACGCCCATCCCTATGAAATGTCATTATTATATAATTGTAAAATGTTGTTTGTATGTTCGGATGTATGCTATCATAATTCCAAACAAATACTCTGGCAAATTTTATTTGGATAATAATCGAAACATATGCGGTGTTATTACAAAAAAGTTAAATACTTGGTTTACAAAAGATTTCGTACAAAATGCGCCGTACTCGCCCGAAGTAAGATCGCGTTATCCTTTTTTCGCAAGTGTAAACCAACCTAACAAAGCGAGACAAAAGAGCAAAACGGCAAACATTCACCGAGAGATCTTTTAAAAGCAAGCATTCAAAACGTGCTTAACTTTTTTGTAATAACACCGATGTTGTTTATTATATAAGGCATTTTCAAATTTCTTGTTATACCAAAATCGGTCAAGTGTGAGCCGGACTTGTGCAAGTAGTGATAAAAGTGTTTTATTTAATTCAATTAAGAACCCATTGTGCTAACTCGACTCACGCTTTACCAGTTTTTGTTTGTAATGATAAGCTCGGTCGATCGATGCTTACTAAGAATATTTGAATGCGGTGTTACGGCATATTTTGTAGCATAGAAACGCTCATTAAAAACTAAATCCACCAATTCAAGTCTTTTTCGCCACACTTTTGACTAGCTTGTAACCAAGTAAATATAACTTTTTTATAAAGGCTCTCTCTCTATAACACCTTATTCATTGAGTTTTTGGCGGGATCTTAGTCTGTCATGTAGTGGATTTTATATCTTATTCATAATCTTGTGTTATTTGAGTCTATATTTTGTACTATAGTTTGGTGTTTTGACTTGTTATGTAATAACTTGAAATATCGATTGGCAAAAACATAATTAATAAAAGCAATACTTTTTTATATGTTACGATTTCCTCTATGATCTACTGATGAACATATTATATTAAAAGATGCAGCCACTTAAATGTAACTTGGTAAAATATAAGAGTTACACTGTTGGATCTAAAGCCTATACCTATCGCGTCAACTTGACATATTAGCATTATTAGAACAATTTTTTTTACTCCCTAAAACTTACTTAAATTGGACTTTAAAAAAAACCAAACAATAAAATCCAATATGGCCAATATATTTCTCATTTAATAATGTTGCATATAATACTTCGTTATCGATTATCTATATTAATATTCAGTATTAATAGTTGCGATTATGACTATCTCATTTCGTATAAACTGTACTTACTGTACTTTGATCTTTTTATCACCACACCCTTTAGATAATATCAATATAAAATTATACTATTTTAATAAAGTTATTTAACCAATTGTAACACAATATTTTCCTACAGAATCCCGCTTAAAAGTCAAAATATACGATTACTACAAAACGGTAAAGTTTGTTTGTTTGTAATCCATGAATAACATAGATCATTTTTATTGTTAATATTTTTTTATATGACTACTAATTGTCTGTGATTTCGTCTGCGTTAAATAATAACATAAAATACATGTGTCAGCGATAAAATACACGTGCTCTACCATTCATGATAATAAATCAAACTGTTGGAGTTATCAGATGATAACAACATATAATATACAGACAATTATATACAGATTAACGAAAACAAAACCGCAGACGGTTACTAGTATGACGTAAAAACAAAGACCAACAATGTCAAGTTCAGTCAGACCATAAACCACAGAATCACGACCGCGACCCAATAACGTGTCTTATGACGTACCCTTCACCATAACTTAATGTTTACATGATTATCCAGAAATGTCTTTATATAGAACAGGAAAATTCTCTCCATTATAGTTTAATTCAAACAATTTACCTTAAAGTAACACAGTACAAACAAGAGAGAGCAGCTCGCACAATTTCGTCTGTGTAAGTGAATGAAGATGTATTGAGACTTATAATTATAATAGACCTTAAACGAGAATGATTTAAGTCGAAAAATTATTAGAAACCAGATCTAGATAGATACCTACATTTTACTAAATTTCATAAACCGTATAAGCCAAGTAGAGTAATCGCAAATACAAATCTTATTCCATACAACGTAAAGCTTAAAATACAATAAAACATCATCATTACATATTATTAAACAAAGTCCTCTGTCGAGTTTATTCGAGATAAACTCAAAAACTACTGAATGGATTTTCATGCAGTTTTCACCAGTAGATAAAGTGGTTGATGAGGAAGATTTAGGTATATAACTGATCAAGGTTTTTTTTATTACCAGGGCAGGACAACGTCCGCCGGATCCGCTATTACATTTATAAATAGTGTATTATACTGTGTACTGAACATAAATTTCGTATAATATAAATGACAATCAGTATTAACACGAATAATATAGTCAAATGTATAGATTTTTTCTGTGTTTGAAATAACTAAATGTTAAACTAAATCTGATAAATTTCTAGGCATTTTATTAAAAAAAAAACTTTTTCCAAGGACCATATCACCATAATAATAGCCTACTTGTCTTTCTGCGATGACCATAACATCGCAAGCAGGATAGGGTGCGGCCAGCAACACATTTTATCATGCAATATCATTTATTTACGGTTACATACTTCAGAGGCCGCTACCTACTGTATTTTATGAAGTACATTATATACTTTATTGTATGCTTATCAAGTTCTTTATCTTTTTGTAGATAAAAAGAAAGGTTGTTAGTACATCTAATCCTTATGCAAAAACACTTTATATTCGCGAATTCGTTTATCTATCCAATTTATCTTTATATACATCATATATATATTGTTTTCTTTTCAGTTCTTTAACCTAATAACCCGAAAGGAAAACTCAGGGTAAGATTTGTTATTGTTTAAGAAATATTGAATAGGTATGTAGAATGACGACTTAGTTTAGACTCTTTTGATGAAGAAAACATCTTCATAAAATCATAGATTTACTGGCATTCATACTATCTGCCTGACTTGCTATTTAACAACCTATAATCTTCTAGGTTTAACTTATTACTCGTATCAGCTTTAAACATCGTCATCTAATATCCAGTGAGATTGTGGTTATACGCTAAAACCTATACGATGTAACAAAATTAAATACGTATTGAATACTTGATTTAACAAAGTTACGTTTTAAGTGCACGGCGCTCGCTGAATGTTCGCTATAGTTTTTTTTGTTTCGCTTTGGTTAAGTTGGACTTGAAAAAAAATACTAGACTAGAAAAGACTTGCAAAAATGGATAACGCAAACTTGCCTCGGGCGAGCGTGTTGCATTTAGTACGATACCTTTTGTAAAGCAAGTATTTAATACGTATTTAACTTTTTTGTAATAACACTGATAAAGTTTAAAACAATGTACACAGCAGACTTTAGAGATGGAATAAAGATTAAAGAAGGAGTAAGATTTATTTCAGGGTAAGTTTTTGTTTAAAGAAAACTTCTAATGTCAATGTCAATTTCTACAAGACAGTTATACATGTATTATAGAAATAAGGTAACAAAAATTAGGCAACACACTCGACACAAGTAAATAAAGGCTAAAGTGAATCAAAACATATGTCTTTGTGAATTTGGAAACATGTACAATGTACATGTCAAAAGCTAGTCCTAAGTCTAGACTCAGGTAGTGTGTTTTTTTTATCTGTTATACTCATCTTGCGGCATATGCAATTGTTTCTAAATTGTATTATGGTATTATATAAGATCTAACCAACGATATGTTAGCATTGATATGAAAAAGGAAATATTGATGGAATACAGGAATGTTGACTTAATATTTAATATTACTGCAAATTCTATTTCATCCACGGAATATACATTCTGTGTTTACTTTTCTGTGGCGTAACCTGTAAGAATAATATGACAGGTGTATTATTATTCTAAAAAGATGACAAACGAAATGTCACGGTGTATTGACAAGCGAAACAATTTGACAGGCTTGCGACAAATGGCAACATATACTTTAGTAATGTTCGTTGTCCACTGCAAAGCTAAGTTAAAAGAGTTACGTCGCGAATGATTTGTATCAATGCAATAATAATATAGTATAGTAGCTGCGTTACAATACCATTTTAACGTTAGGAGTTTTAATACTACGAACTAATACTTTAATAAGTTATTGCTATGAATTCATTTCTATTAAAATTGGTTTACTTTTTTGTGATCTATGTGCAGCGTTCCACGCAGTTCCGATACGGGGCACGTCTATCAAGTCACTATAGCGGAAGTTTAATTTTTTTTATATTTCTGCAGACATTTCATCCGCATCTTGTTTCTGATCTCGTTTATTTTATTAATCAATAATCATATTAAATGTAGTGGTTTGGCGGGATTATATGTATTATATTGTGTTGGTTGCAATACGGATGGATACAATTGTCTAGTCCTACCATCCGGCGAGCTGTAATTGTTGATGATAATCATTTACTATTAGTAGTCCGGTGAAGCTGTAAAGGCCTTGCAAGGACAGTAGCGCAGTCAGCGTAGTAGCCTATTGTGGTAGAGCCACGCTGAAACCATTATTGGTTTCAGTATAAATGGGTCGGCTCGTCCGGGGTAGTACCATCCTCTCACAGAAAACTGACGTGAAGTAACAGTGCTTGCATTGTTGCGTTTCGTTCGGTCAGTGACAACACATCTTCCCTCCCTTCCCCACCATCCTTCTGCACTCATCTCCCACTTAACCTTCATTTTCCCAAAACACAACCTGGCAACACACTCGCAACACCCCTGGTATTGCTAGTGTCTATGGACGACGGTGATCGCTTAACATCAGATAACCCGCCTGTTTGTTTGCCTCCTATATGATATAAAAAAAGAGTAAAAAAAAAAAACTATTTTATTCAAGTTTGTAATTTCTTTGCATTACTATGACAAGATAACAGCTAATTAATCTTAGCGTAGCTTTAAGTGTAGCTAGGTGTTTATACGGCCATGTTGTATACACGGCAGCTTGATTGTATTTGCGTTCACTAAAACGCAAACACGCGTACTTGTATACGTTGCAAAACGACATTCTTACGGTAAATATTGTATTAATAATATTGTACAATCTGTTAACATCTTTGGCCGACGTCTCTTTCACAACAACGGTACACTTTAAAGCGCCAAACGAGACGATGTAAATGTTTAAGGTATAATTAGAAAGCCTAAGGAAGCAACATAGCTCAGACTATTTCTAACTTACTCTTGGAAGAGTATGAAACGAGTTCTAAGCTGCAGCTTTTGAGTAATGGATTCAATTGAATGTATTTGTTATAAAACAGATTTACTTACAAGATATTGACAAACGAAGTATCTAGAATATGAATAAAATATAAGATTTAATTGATCAATTATATGTGAATAAATAAGCTATTTCAAGTTATGTATTTAGTCTTGATTTTCGAAAAATTATTTTATTATTTAAAAAATACATTAAATTATCCACTATATACATTAATATATCGAACATAATCTACAGGAATTACAGTAGTCCAGTGAAGCTGTAAAGGCCTTGCCAGGCCAATACCATTGTCAGTTCCAAAAAAAACCGTTTAATCTAACGCCACTGTAATAGTGTAATGGCGACCACCGCATTCATGGTAAAATAAATTCTGTTACAAGTAGGTATAACATTAGCATATTAAACAATATTTACTGTTATCTGTCACCTTTTTCTATACGTATATGTAAATCTAATCTGTCTGTACTTTCATATTTTAGACAAAAAAAATATTGCTTAGGATTAGTGTCTAGGATAAGTAATACAACACATTTCGATTACTTTTAGAAAGGTCCATCTGTCTGTTTGTTTAAACACGCACCACTGAAGAAAAATTATAATATATATATTATAATATATAATATACCTTCGAGTAACATTTAATCTTGGTTTCATTAAAATAGCTTCACTCTAACAAAAGTTATTGTAATTTTAGAGATGACGCGACTTAAGTGCGAGAAAAAGTAGATAAGTAAATGGACTACATACTTTCGATGACTTTATAAAGCACTGTTACATAAGGTTTTACGCTGACAAAGTCGCGGGCACAGCTAATTATTTGTAGATTTTAGTAACAACAATAAATTAAAAATGCAAACAGAACCGTGTGAAAAATATAGTGCAATATAAAAGTGTCAAATGTAAATTCAACACGTTTGCAGAACAAATTAAGCGTAAGATTACTGTCAATTAGCTGCGAGTATCGAAACGCGCTAAGGCGTCGCGTCGCTCACTTCACGTCAGAGCTAACATTCGGAAAGTAAACAACTTTTGTTTTTATTAGAGTCGGCATCGACTTTCGCTTTTCGACTGAGACTAGTTAGTGCCAGCACTCGAGAATTGTGGTATTTGTCACATACGCAAGTGTTACAAATCGCATTTTAAGTACATACTAGCAATCAAATTTCGTAGTTGATTTTTCGAAGTGAAAACTTCTGTAAAGGGGTTGAGCGGTAGTTTTGGCAGGTGATCAATTTGTAATTACGTGTCACGACATGTTTTCAAGCGTGACTAGTCGTATCGCGCTTACCCGGTTTGCGTGAAACTAACGCCGCTTAGTTTAGGGGCCTGTGTACATGTAATGATTGATATTTTACAGTTCATCATACATTTGATAATTATCTATACTAATATTATAAAGAGGTAAACTTTGTGAGTTTGTGACGTTGTGATGTTGTAGGGGGTAATCTCATGAACTACTGGTCCGATTTGAATAATTCTTTCAATGTTATATAGCTCATTCATCGAAAATGGTTATAGGCTATATATCATCACGCTAAGATCAATAGGAGCGGAGCACAGATGAAAAATGTTTTAAAATCGGGATGTCTTTTCCTTTTAAGAACGCGAACGAAGTTGTGGGCAGAGGCTAGTACTTTATAAAAATGTATATAGTGATTTTTTTTTCGAACTGACTACGCTATTGACCTGACTAGGTCTATACAGCTTCACCAGACTACAAGTGTATAGTGATTGTTCCCGGTACCATTAGATATGAAAACCGTAGTCCGGTGAAGCTGTAAAGGCCTTGCAAGGCCAATAGCGTAGTCAGTTCGAGAAAAAAAAAGATATGAAAACCACACTAATGCTAATAATTTCAATAAACAACTTCAGATATCTAAATATTTTTATTCACATTATAATTAATATGAAAATTCAAAATAAAACACAAATATTTCGGTTCTCAGTTTTCACTTCTGACGACAGTCCTTATGACTTCTACTTTTTTTATATCGTTTTATTTAAACATAATCTTATTGAAATAACAATCCAGCAGTAATGGGAATCGATACGAGCTAGCTAGAGCTAGATCATGGTGATCTCTACAGTTACTACGTCAAAAGCTATTCAATAACAGAATACTCATGAAACAAAAAAAAAACTGGATATTAACTAGACAGTTTGTAACTGAATCTGTACTAACTACTAGAATCAAACGAAAATAAAAACAACGCATGTAAATGTTTAGAGGTGTTGAATAATAACGATTAGTGGGATAATAGGGAATCGGTAGCCAAAATTAATCCATTATCACGGTATTAAAACACAATAAATCCCATGTAACTAAATAAAATTCATCAACAATCCGAAGCGTGGACTGTGGGCGTAGAATACCTCTGGTTCGCCTTGCCAATAATAGCATTTGAACATTCAGCTGTCAGTACTTGATTAAAGGGCTATAAAGTAAATTACCTTCTTTAACTTGTCATTAAGTAATTGGATATGCAATACCTAGTAAGTTTTTGGTATATACATTTATATATCTTATGTTACATATATAATGCTTTTTGATATACCTATTTACGATTAATAAATTCAAAAAAACAGTTGGTAGCCATAGTGAATTATGCTTTTTTACTGTAACTTAATTTAACATGTGTATCGCAGGAATTCTTATATGTATAACTAGCCTCTGCATGCGACTTCGTTCGCGTGGCATAATTACTTTGGGCTAACGCTAACACGCAGCGGACGCTCTCAAGAGGAAAAAGGGCCCCGATTTTTAAACATTCTTCATTGGTGCTACGCTACTATTGGTCTTAGCGTGATGGTATATAGCCCATAACCATAGTCGATAAATGAGCTATATAATATTGAAAGAATTAGACAAGTAGTTCCTGAGATTACCTACAATGTCACAAACTCACAAACTCAAGCTTTTTACAATATTGGTATAGATTTATGACTAGCTGGCTTAATTTAGCTTAGACAGATTCGTGAAGTTAATTCAAGGCAATAGCCCAAGCCAAGATTCTGCCACTATAGCACCATTGAACTTGTTGCCAAGCGGTGAAGTGCCATAAAGGCTCGCCTTAGTAGTCCGGTGAAGCTGTGAAGGTTCGTAAGGCCAATATCGTAGTCAGTTGGAAAAAAAAACTACTGTAACTTAGAACTGGCTAGCGAAAACACTATATTTTATTACTATAGAGGCGTGCTTTAATTTGTGATTTTAGTAAAGAATATCAAATAGAATTTAGTTCACGGATAAAACACAGTTTTCATTTAAATACGACATCGCCCACAGCCACCGTGGGAAAGTTACGGCAATACCGTCGGTTGCTCAACATGTCGGCAATCAAATGAAATAATTATGTAAACTGTTGTATAGGCGTGCTATATGAAAAACTCTTAACACTGCCGACGCGTAATCTTCTTACGGCCACTCTAAGAACTGCCGCTTAAATTAAACAAATGAATAAATACAGGTTTCAGTTTGGGAAATAGTGTACGGTTCTATAACAAAATTCCAAAGGATATTACCGATTTGCCTGATTGTGAATTTAAGCGCCACGTCAAGCGGGTTTTGGTCTAAAAAGGCTATTATAGAGTGGATCAGTATGTGAACGATAGTGATGTCTGGAATTGACTCATCTCTGTGCATCCATTAAATTTTTTTTCCATTAAAAGTTTCTGTCATGTATGTAATATAGTCTAAATATTATATATATTAAAAAGATAAACCAGATCGAGTTTCTTGCCGGTTCTTCTCGATAACTGGGTTGTTTCCGAACCGGTGGTAGTTTTTGACTTTCATGAGTGCCTTATTAGGGCCTAAACTGAATAGAGTATTTTTGATTTTGATTTATTTCATGTCCAGTAACTGCATAGTATTATTACTGTATCGTAGAGATCCAGCCACCGCCATGCACCGGTTCTATATACGTTACAAGGATTCTTCTTTAATGGTTTGTTTTGGACTCAGCCAGTGTTTTTCCAATAACTAAGAGGTGTGTAAATCGACACGACAGTGACAACAGCCAAGGGATTCTAAATATTTTGATGTAAAATAAGCTACACTTTACCATTTCACGAGGCAAGTACACTAGAAATAGTAGATACGGTCAAGGCGTTAGGGTTCATAGACAGTCGCAATTCATAGGTTGGTTCATACCTAGCTCGTCTAAAACCAGCTGATCTAAATGAGTTATAATCATACCTTAAACTATACTTATATTCGTTTCATGTAAATTAAAGGGTTAAAAACATAATAAATTTCTAACAAACACACATAACAATGTTTATATTCAAAAATGAATAGGCAGTAGATATTAAAAGAATTTAATGTAAATAAAATAAATATTGATGTAAAGCTTTATGAAAATTAAAATCATAATAAAATTAAGTTAAAATACTCACTTGAATTGTTGTATATTAACATCTGTAACAAACAAAACGAATATATTAATAATATAAATAAATCATATTGCGATGACTCAAGTTCAATGTTATATCATACGTTGTATGAGAATACAACTATTATTTAAAATTGCACAGTCAAATGTAGTGAGAGACAAGTATATTATATATTCTAACAATCCTATCTAATAACATAAATGCGAAAGTGAGTCTGTATGTATGTTAATTTAGATAGGATATAGTGTAATATTTATTAAGAAAAACAATATTGTTCCTACGAAGAGGTAAAATCGACATTAACATAAGCCAAGCTGCGGGTTAATATATATAAATAAATATATATTGGTATATCTAAATTCTATGAACTCCACTATGTGCTTTTCCATGAAAGTATTTATGTATTTATTACAAGGACTATGTTTCGCTACTAGGTGGCGCAATAGTTTGTCAGTTTCCATGAAGTTCAAATAACCGTGTTAAAAATTAATTTGTGTAGATATTTTAAAATGCGAGAGAACTCACTTTGTTGAAACTGAAATATTTATTACATAAAATAGTAACTACAATAAGTTGACCGACCGAATCCCTGGGTAAAGATAGTAAATTGTAATAATTATAATGAATTATAATAATCAACGCATGAAAAAATATGTTCATAGAAATTATAGCTATCACTGTAACTTGATTTTCCATATAATCAAGATTATATTGTGCAGATAATCATTTTTGGTATTACAAAAAAATTGTCGATTAATGTTAACATACGTTTTAGTATATCTCTCTCGCTTACTCTTTACTAAAAACATATCCGTCTGAATAGTGTTATTCAGTAAATCTTTGCTATTATCCACATCTCCCTTAATATACAGCTCATAAGAGTCGGCTTTAGGTATGTGCCTCCCGAAGAGTGGCACCGAGTGTCGTATCTACACCAAAGACTAGTACTGTCTGCTAGGAACATCCATTTTTAGAGCTGTCTAGAGTTACTAACATTACTTCTCCAAGCATTCATGAGAATTTATATGCTAAGCCTAGCTTGTGAGAATTGATGGCAGATAGTACTGAACCCCAATAAGGTGAATACAAAATATTTCGATCAGGGCATTGAGATACCTAAATCTGACCCTACCTCTCGTCTTATAGATGGGAAGGCACCTTGATATTCTTATTATTTATTTGTTCAAATATCATTCAGTATAAAATACACATGAGAAAGGTCAGATGTTACGATTATTTTATCCACATATCTTTGCGGTCATCAATTCCTTATGTATATATATAACTCATAACAGACCTTGACACACCGATATATCAAACTCAGCTTTCGTGTTGCTCAAGCAACCCTTATAAGTCGCATCCTATAAGACTTGTGGCGCTTCGACCATAGTATAAATTCACGACAGTGATATAACTGTATTACGTCACGAAAAATATGACTCTGATATAATTGTAATAAAGATAATTGAATAAACTACTTATTGTCTCACTGTTTATCTTTAATGATCTTTATTTGAAAAGTAAAAAACATATCCGTGTAAAAGACAAGTTGCAGTGGTTTCTGTCACTACATCTGACAAAGAAATCAAAATCAATTCCACATGCTTCGTTAAAAAATATCAAATTAGTTGACGCACCGTGACAAGAAAAAAGTCGAATGATTGTTTGAAAACTCCTTTAGACGAATTGAGCGATGTTTTTGGCAGGACATAAACTTATGATAACGCGTTAGCGTCATGTTAGTAAGTGTGATCGAGTATATTGCGTTTGCGCGGCTTGCGCTGGACTATTTTTTTTTTCGAACTGACTACGCTACTGACCTAGCAAGGTCTTAACAGCTTCACCGAACTACAGTTGCGTCGGACTAGCGACACGTAGTATAGCAGTCTGGGTATAACATTAATATTTTGTATTGAAATTGTGAAGTTCATCATGTTTGATGAATTAAATAAACTGTATAAAAATATATATAATTATTTTGTTATACACACAATTGCATTATGTTTATTTTTAAATCTCGTTTTTTGCTACCTCAAATAATTAGGAAAATTATTCCAGAGTGATATGTGTATATCGCAACTTAAGTTTGTGCCAAAACATTTTTCTTGTAAATTTTTTTGTCAGTATGTTTAACGTACATCAATGTTTTAATTTTTTTTTGTGTTTGTGATTATGTTACTGTACAATTATATTAACTAAAAAGAATGATGTACATTCTTAAAGTTCTCGTGTTCGGTACTTTATTTTTATTTAGAATTGTATAATCTGTGTATAACAAAAAGAATCGATTAGAACTTTCTAGAAACGGGCAACGTCAAAATTTTACGATAGAGTATTATTGGCAAGTCTAATTAGCATATAAGTATGAATAATAAATCATCTTCAAATTAAATACAGTGTTTAAGGTATTTATCGTTACTTAATATATATTGGGAGCATAAAAGAAAAATGAGCATCCTTAAAATACGCTTCACCTTATCACTATAATTTATTACCTTCGCTACTACACGATGACGATTTTGATCCGGATACAACAAAGATACACATTTCTCACCACTAGAGTCCTGCACAAACACTCAAGATATTAAACACTTCCCCTTTTGAGTATAAAGTAAACTAAAATGGCCTCTTTCCGGTTTTTACCTCTTCAACAATTTAATATTACCGATCGCTTAGAAGAGACGTGCGACCGTTGCAAGAGTTCGGAACAAAAACGATAAACTTCGTAAAGCGAACGATAAAGTCCAAAAAAAAAATCGCTTTATCGTCTAATTGCATCATTAATCCCTATCGTTATCGTATTGTGTAGAGAACATAGAGCTCTATTTATCATTTCCATTATCAAATTGATCGTCTGACGTAGAACAAGAAAAGTAAAAACCGCTGCAAAATTCCGGTTTCAACTTTCTACGTAATCATTATTGTCCTTCACTAGATTCACAAAATTTTTAATAAGATAATCAAGCTCATAATAACATGCCATCGTCACTAGCATGTATATACCAGGTGACTATTTAAAGTTTAACATCCTTCATTATTTTGGTAGTTCATGGTCACATTCAACATATAAAACAATAATATCAAAACAAAGGCTTTAAAAAAAAGCAAAGAGAACCTTAGTTAAAGTTTTTTCTAAAACATTTAAAAGTATGGGAACGGTACTTTTAAACGTAAAAAAAATCACATCTAGGTTCAAAGAACAACATTAAAGGGGCGCTTTTCAAGGTTAATCATTATGTCATTGCTTATCGTGGGAATGCAACACGCACGAGCAAATGGAAGCGGGACGCGGGTTACGGTGCGGGATGTGGACGAGTCTGCATGGCACGGCGTGATTCATTGCTTTAATTATTATTACACCAGTTCGTTTTTGCGTAAATCACCTAATGTTGAGTGCATATCAATTTTGCGATTTTCGAGATAATTAGGTCGAATATTATGCACCTATTTTTTTTATTGATTTAGAACGAGGATTGACTAATGACTATCCTGTTAAAATATTGCTGGCGACTAAACAGTCGCGCTGTATATATTTGTCGAATAATCTATCTAACAATTTTAGCTGGTAAAACACGCTGCGTAATCATTTTCCGGCTACCAAAATACAGGCTCTGCCTAGTTTGGTAGCGACTATAAAAATATGTGTAAAATAAAACATTTTAATAAATATATTTTGAATTTTTTTCAATGGTGAAGTTATCGATGACACGACCCCAAAAGTTTTTCCTCTGCTAAATAGTTTCCTTGTTTCAAATCGCTGAATTAGTTTGAACTAAAATTAAAGAACGAAAGCAAAAAAGAAGTATTAACTTAGAAAGAAAAAATAGTTGAACCTAATCTGAATTAAACATCTCGTTTACATGCAACCATTAAATTACATAATGGAGCATAAGAAACATTACATAATGCAGCATAAGAAACACATAAGCATATGAAAAATAATTAGCACTAATTATGTGCTTTGTAAAGTTTTTAGTTTGGACGTTTTTAAAGACAAGATAAAAGTATTTCTCATTGCGACAGTATTTTTAATCTTTAATATGCATAAGACATAATTTAAGAAGGTTTACCTATAATAGTTAGCCGAGTAGTTACACTGCAAGTTTTTAAACTATAACCAGTTAAATATCCATTGACAAGCTGTGACGTGGACTAGAAGTCATTGCTCCGCCATTTATAGATTTGAAAGTACTGATCTAGTCTCACTGATAAACTGAATTGATGTATTAATGTCTATAATTAGGTTGATAGTCAGCTTCCTAATGAATCTCTAAACACTGATTTGATTTCTAGTGTAATTTCACGGGTAATACCTCGCTTTGGAGTGGGAAATAAAAAAATAAGTATATATGTATATGTTTTATCTTCTTTTGAAGGTTGTATAAATTCTTTAAAATAGTTTATTTATCATACAAAAAAAGTTATTGTAAAACATGTTTATGGTTATAAAATTAATGTTTGCGAAGTAAAAACTTCTTTAGGCGCGATGAGTGGCATTTTTTATAGGAGATAAATTTATGATTTCGCGTCATAACATGCTACGTAAGCATTATTGTGCGTATTGTGTAAAACTAGCGCTCATCATACTTTTGATTTTATTTTTTTCGAACTGACTACGCTATTGACCTGGCAAGGTCTTTACAGCTTCACCGGACTACTCATACTTTTGACTGATTAATGGACTTTATAAAAATGTATGTAATTATTGTTCCGAGTGCTAATATATATACATTATAGTACATATATATATATATATATGTAAACCACACTAATATTAATAATTTTAATAAACTAATTCTGTACTTTAAATATTGTTGTTCACAATATAATTAATTGAAATTCAACAGAGAATACTTTTAAACCATTGTTATGAATTTTCACTTTTATCGGCGGTCCTTAGGACCACGTAGACTTTTTTTTCATTTTTGTATATACGTATTAGATTGTCATTTTTTGTTTTACTAAATGCAATACTACAAATCCAATAATATATTAAATCAAAGCCTAACTTTCAAGTAATTATGTTTAATTATTTCTTTAATAGCAACTTTCAGATTAATCTTTTCACCTTTTATACCATTCAAAACTATAAACAGCATTTATCAGCGCTTTTCAATAACGATAAGAATATAAACACCTTTGTTCTACATATATACATTAATAACAACTTACCAAAGGCCTTTGCATTTAATCCTCTATCAAACAAGTATTACACACCAAGAGTTCTATTTACGCTGGTCGATAGCACCAGCTTAACAAAACCTATAAACAGGTTGATGTCGATATCAATTGCTTAAAGACAAGTGTTTCAGATTCGTTGGTCGTGATTATATACCAATATATTTCTCAGTGATTTGTAAAATGGTCACGATTATGTTCGTAGACCATCCTGCCTTCCACGTAATGTTTTGTATCAGTAATAGTGTTTATAGGAATCATTTGTAAATCCTAATGTTCTAATAATATTGCGTCAGATAATTGGAAGGTTGTTATTTACTGAGACAGATTTTTTGCTTCTTTAACAGTAAACACGGGCGGCGTTCTGTCCAAACAAAACCCTTTTTCCCTCCCGAATAATGAAAATAGATCAAATATTTCATACCGTATAATGTATATCTACCACGACCATGTCTCTGTGTTTTGTTTTTATTCATAATCAATTATCATAAGAACTAGAATTTAAAAATTTTCAAAAATCACAAAAATCACCCAATTTTACCGGAGTTTTTAGACATCCAACAAAAAAAGACGAATTTAACCAATAATAAAAAAAGCATACCCACGCGAAATCCTTTTATTTTATCCTTGAAAAAAATATTAAAACCGGAATACTTTTGGATGAGGAAAAAGGGAAGTACGAAATATTGTTTTCGTGTATTCTACATACGTACAACCAGTCCAAGCTAAATTGTCTCTTTAGTGCTATATGTGACGGTTCAAGTTGAATACGACAGTAATAGACTCATGTTTTAATCTATTCTACAAATTGTATACAGACTGCCTTTCCTCTTACGGGAGCAACAAAAATCAAATTGCATGTATCTGACTTTGTAACTGATGTCAATTGTGATATTTGCTTTAGTTCATGTTTTATAAAAGTAATACTCAAATTTTGATTTTTTTTCTCGAACTGAATACGCTATTGACGTAGCAAGGTCTTAACAGCTTCACCGGACTACGTCAAATTTTGAACTTCGAGTGCTCGTAATACGTTAATGTGAGATAGAACTTCAAGTCAGATAAATCTGCTACAAAGCTATACACAAATTGATCAAAAACGTTAACCTATGATTTTGATATATGACTGAAATTCGGGACGTTGGTCCTTCTAGAAAATAAACCCAATAATGTTCATGAATTTTTTAAGTCAACTATACTACTGTATACCTTTAAGCAGTTCAAACTTGTATAAATAAAGCGTATGCCTAACACGATTCCATTAAAAGCGCCTGGAAATGAACTCACAAAGGAAATTGTATTCCGAACAGTCATAAGACGGGTATATCCTTTTCTAGTCATAGTTCTTATTCATAATACTAACTGGTATTCGAGAAGCCAAGATTGTTGTTTTATTGGGATTGTATTGCCGTATCGTTATGGTGTTAAGAAAATGGCACCGGGTGGCACGGACATGGCAATAAAAGCCGACTAAGTACAACCGTCTAGTTTGGCGTAGTTTTGGGATTAGTCGATATATATTGACTGCAAGCTGGCATGATAGTGATGCGTGGTATTGTAATATAGGTTTGTCCATTGCCACCGTTGTCTCTGGCAATCACTTTATTTTTCCACAATGAAAAAGAACTTATCTTCGAAATTAGAACACTATAGAACGTTTAATAGACAAACATATTGGAACTCTATATTTCCGTGAAAATATAGTTCATAGAAATAAAAGATAAACATATATAGGCCATCTTTTACATAAGCAAGCCAATATAGTATAATAAACTGAGTAATACTTTTGAAAAACAATATAAAGAAAATAATTACTCACTAAAATAAAAAACATGTTCTATTAATAGCACGAAAGTTTATCGTTGAATGATAACAAAATGGCTGACTCACATAATTATTCACACGTTCGATCACGTAGTCCTTTTATTTTTAATTAAAACATTGATTTCTATTTAACTAACATTTTCTCGCGGTTTTGTACGTCTTATTTATGTATAATTCTCAACATTTGTTATTGCCATTATATAAAAATTTAATTGAATTCAAAATTCTACATCAAACGTCTCATTTTTCGTAGTTTGGAGAAGCTGCATTCTGTTTATGCATTCACGTGTCAGAGGTACGGCTAACTGTTTTTTTGAGTTGTGATGTTTTAAATAGTAATTATTTTTTACATTAGATTTAACGCGGATAATTTCGCAAATACAGCTAGACATTTATAAATCTAAAAATAATCAGAATCAAAATTTACTTTATTGAATTTAGGCCCTGAGAAGGCGCTTGTGAACGTCAAAGCTACCACCGGTTTTGAAAACAACCCTGTCATCAAGAAAAACCAGCAAGAAACTCGATCTGGATTATTTCTTTGTATTCTATATTTTTTCAAGCCGTAAATAGTTACATTCGTATTTATTGGATGCACAGAGAGGGGCATCATTTTCAGATGTCACACTTGTTCACATAATGATCCACTCAATCATAGCCTATAGAAGTTAAAACCAGCTTGACTTACTGAAAACAGTAATTATTTATCTATTACACAATAAGAGACCCATGTCCCATTATTGGGTAAATATGAGTTTTACAAGCAAGGAGCTAGTTCAAGGGAACGGGACATACCACCAATATAAAAAGTGATTTTTAAAAACATAAGCTGTACCTTCCCACGATAACATTTGTTATTCATGCATGTAGATACCTTCATGATGTTTTTCTTCACGGCCAATCCATGGTGTTACTAATTCATTATCATGATTAAAATACGTGAATATAAATTAATTCCTACATTCTGAGGCCTTTTATTTATATTAATGCTATAACGATTAATTGAACATTGAAATGTATGTAGTCCTGTGAAGCTGTTAAGACCTTGCTGGATCAATAGCGTAGTCAGATCGAATAAAAAAAAATGTCTGGAGCGATTATGGCTTAGTTGATAACGTATTCAGATACAGCGTTGATAGACGTAGGTTCGAATCTTCTGTGTGCATTTAGTTATATTATAAAACGATATTTCAAAATTTTTTATATACTACTTAGATATTACACATATTTAATAATAAAGAGAGATGCAACGATATGGAAAACTTCAAGAGGGCGGAAAAGAAAACCACGAACTAAGATTACAAGAGTATGGAACATTGTGTGGCGGAATGATGTTTAAAATCGATTGTTTCTGATAAAACCTTAATAACAAAAAGGATAATCCTAATGGTAACAATATTTTTTATTGTATAACACAATATCGTACTTAATTTGTATACATTTTTGTAATAAATTACTGTTCTAAAAATATAAAGTCTGTGGAAATCTGTGAATCTATTGATAAAATTTTAATATCTCTGTTAGAGAATACGTTCAGGCTTTTTAACCGACTTCAAAAAAAGGAGGAGGTTATCAATTCGACTGTATTTTTTTTTTTTTTTTTTTTTTTTTTTATGTTTGTTACCTCATAACTCTGGACTGGCTGCACCGATTTGGATGATTCTTTTTTTATTTGAAAGCTAGTGCTTCCCGTGTGGTCCCATTTTTTTTTGGTCCGGTTCTGTCAACGGCATCCAGTGCAAAACCGTATAAGTGTTAAATTTGCATTTGGTGTGTATACGACAAATAGACGAATAACTCAATATCATGCCAACCGATTTCGATGATTCCTTTTTTATTGTAAAGGGTGTTCTTCAAGGGTAGTTTGATGAGAGTTTGGTTAGGTTCTGATTATGGGATCCGTGACAAAGTAACACAACTTTCAAGAAACAAGCCTACTCCTTTCTTAAGGGCCGGCAACGCATCAGTGATTCCTCTCGTGTTGCAGGTATCCATGGGCGACGGTGATCACTTACAATCAGGTGACCCGCATGTTTTAGAAAAAAAAAATTATGTTCACTAAAAATGGAGAAATAAAGTAAATTTTCAAAAAAAAGTATTAACCGACTTCAATATTAATCAGAGGCATAGAAATAAGGCACTAAAAACCGGAAAATAAATAGGTTATCAAATTAACCAAATGTAATGAAACATATGAATATGTGTGCTACCAGGAGATGCATTGGAAGTCGGTGCCTTTGTACCTAGATGTAGATGATATGATCTTCGGTTGGCACCGACTTCCAATACATCTCCTGGTAGCACACATATTCATATGTTTCATTACATTTGGTTAATTTGATAACCTATTTATTTTCCGGTTTTTAGTGCCTTATTTCTATGCCTCTGATTAATATTGAAGTCGGTTAATACTTTTTTTTGAAAATTTACTTTATAGTAGTTTTCATTTTTATTGGGATTTACTGCTAAGTTCTAAGGAGCTGTTGGCAATTACCAGTAATATTCTAGCAATAACAGCTCAGTGGTGTTTAACTCTGGTTCTTCTTTATAACAAGAATATTTATTCGTTTTTATTTGGAAATATAATTTCCTTAGTACCGTATTATGACGCCGTGGACAACGTATAATAACGATATATTAGCTGATAACAAACGACCTTCTGACGCATTCCATGTTGATATTATGATAAATATATAATTAACAATTTTTAATCCCTTTATGTACCTGTTAGTTTTAGCACATTCAATTGATTACAGCAAAAGATTTATCTCAACTTATATAATTTTTATAACATTATCACGACTACTATGACTACTACTATTTGGTGACACATTTTTGCGATAGAAATGATAGTTAGCTAAACGAGCAATAGAAAATTTTAGTGAAAGAACTAATCAAATCAGAGGGATCCCCGTTTCAAGGGAAATTTTAGTGTTGGCGACGCACACGTTAAGTAGCGCACACATTACCTTACACGTAGGTTTAGTATATTTCGTATAGAATATATATAGATTTTATTGATATGTGTATAGATTTCGTTAGGTAGTTCATATGATAGAAATAGATAGAAGCATATAGATTAATATAGAATTATGTGTGTTAGTGTAGGGTGACTTTATAGATTAGGTATCGAAAATTATACGATCGTATAAAACAGTAAAAATGGAACATCGTATAACTAAACATAGACTGTTGTAAACTAATGGTTATTGAGGTACATAAAAGTTTACAATGGTACCTCATAACCAACACGTGAGAAACAAGGGTTCTACAAATTGTATAGTGAATAATTAAAAGTATTAGTGAAATTCCAGCAATATACCGGCTTCCCTTTATAGCATTAAGACGGACAAAGCGGATGCCTTTAAAGTAATAGAGCCCAGCTGAATAGTAATCGTATTTGTTATGATTTTATGGCATCCAGTAAAGTATTAACTTGTAAAGATAAAATATAAATTTGTGTAGGCAAAAGAACTAGCCTTTGAATACAATAATATATTTTTAAATGGTAAACTGCACAAACAATAGATTAGAATTCGGGGAAGGTAAAGAGCCCGCCGGCGATAATTTTATGACGGTGCAGTAATTCTCACGAGAATTTAAGAAATAATATTTTGTAAAATATAGATTTGTAATTTTTAATATTAATAGATATGAATTGAATTAAAATTATAGCATGGAATAACATATCACTTACGGAACAGTGATATGTGTCGTGATGAATTAGGAAAATCACAGACGCAATATAGTATAGAATATCGAGTAATTATTTATTATTGAATATCGAATTATAGAATATCGTGTTATTATTTATTATCGAATGTACGTTATGTTTATAGATAATATGTCACCCTATACAGATAGATTGTAGATAACACACTAGATATAGATACATAGAAATATAAGTTAATCTTTAAGATTGTAGTGTTTAGTGCAAAATGGCACTTAATATAGATATAAGTTTAATAGATTTACATTTTAGCGTATAAATAGATAATAAGAAATGTATAGTATTGATTTTTAAAATATACAAAATATAGATAAATAAATAGAAACACGCAAAACCGAGCCAACAGACATGAGAAATAGAGTCGCTTCGCGTAACGGTACCCGCCGCAGATTTTGCTTATAAGCACGGTCGGCGCGGTACCGGGATGTAGTCTGATCGCAGAGCTCATAGAGATAACATCGAGTAGTCTGATC